>LPNX010033748.1:212911-297994 GCA_001517045.1 Pseudotsuga menziesii
AAAATTGAATGTCAACTTGAGAAGTAGTGGATTCTTGTGAAATTGTTGAATAACTTGCAAAGAGGAAACAACATTTGCAAGAGAGAGCCAAAACAATGAAGATAGCATGAAAGAATTTTATTCCACACTCAAAGAGTGGTAAAATTACATGATATATATTCAACCTAGTGAAATAATGTGACTTGAGTTACTAGAGCTTACTCATGCATGCAATGACACAAACACAAGTAATATGCAACCTAGTCGTAGTTAATTGGCCATGTCGTCATTAGTTAACATCGCCTACATAACTCGATGTGCCCTCTTAGTCTCATGCACATGAATGTGTCCTCCTAGTCTCATGCACATGAATGTGTCATCTTGGTGATAATTTCAAGGTAGGTAATTGCTCATGTTGATGGTTCCAATTTGGGCATGCATGACTCAACTCTACTTGGTTTAACTAAAGAGCAATTTAAAAATGACTCGAGAAGAGGTACACCCTTGTCTAGAAGATTATTCTCTTCTAGGAGGGAATATATTAGACCTAATGAGATCAAGTGCAACCTAATACATGGATTATGGAACATACAAAAACGATTTACTAGGTAAATGCACAAATACTTTAAAACCACCCTAAAGTGCAACTATTGAGTAAACAATAAATGAGTACTCACAACAAGCCATGTTATGCACCCATGCACAATGCATCTATGAAAAGAAAAAACTTAAAATATGAGGAAATAGGGAAAACCTCGTAAAAATAGTAACATAGAGATAGAGTAAAGAATTTCTAAATAACTAATCTTTGACTTTTGTGTACCAAAATTGTGTACAAGTAGGAGTTGAGTTTGATCATAATGCTATGGAAAGAGGAATGATGCTTGATTCCTCTATAATCATTCTCTTTTTTGGATATTTTGTGTGCATAAATTTCTTATATAGCAATGGCTCTAGATATATGATAACTATTTGGTCAAACAAATGAGCCTACAATGCCAATATGCCTTATATTTCAATTGGGAAACTATATTATCGTATTTTAAGGTTCCATCCCTCTTTCTCATGCATTATTGTTAGATTTTTTTTACACCCAGATCTGTTAAGCAACAAACTAGATCCAATTTCCACAGGTCCAATTTTTTTGGATGTGTAAAAAATTTACACCTCAAGAAATTGGATCCCCGTCGGTGCTTGATGGACCTTTTCTTATATATATCTGTGTGTGTGTGTGTGTGTGTGTGTGTGTGTGTGTGTGTGTATGTGTGTGTGTGTGTGTCTTGAATTGTCTCCATAGTAACATAGAAATGGAGTAAAAATTTTCTTAGTAGCTAATCTCTTACTTTTCTATACCACACTTTTGTGAACAACTAGGAGGTCACTCGGATCATAATTGCTATATTATGAGAGTAAAGAGATGAGGTGATTTTGAAAAGTTAGCTTTGGTGAAACTTTTAAGTCTTATTTTTAAATATAAGTGATGTAAGTGTTTTAGAGACTAGTGCCAATCCCTCTTGAAAATAGAGCCTAATTTTATTTAAAATAAAATATTGATAATCATTTAGACATAGGGAGGGGTAAAATACAACAAAATTGCCTATAAGTTTAATAGACTCCTAGGAAATTGCATTAAGATAATGGTCTATTGTGACTTGTACAATACATGAGACTCATAAATCCCTAAAATGAGGGGGATTCTCTATCAAACAAGGAAACAAATGATAAGAGATGATGCCGCAAGACCTCCAAGGGGCCTTCAAGAAGCCTTCAAGAAGACTTATTTAGCAAGCTATGGCCAATAAAGCCCCAAAGAATGAGGAGAACCACCTAGGAATGTACACAATGTAACCAAGTGATGTGCACAAAGATTCCTCCAAGATTTTTTCTAAGAATTGTTTTTACCAAATATCCACATTCTACCAACCATGCCCATAGTCAGCCCCTAAACAGTGCACTCCCTAAGAGTGTACATATTTAAACCAAATCAAATGTATAGGGACATTTCTAATGAAAACTCCTCCCCACAAGAATTAATAACAACCCCAAAAGTGGACATCTTGATGAATAAGACCTAAAACCTAAAAAAGATCGACGCTCCTCCAAGAAGATGCTCAAAAGTGAATGCCAACTTGACAAGCAGTGAATTCTTGTGAAATTGTTGAATAACTTTCATAGTGAATCAACTCTCAAAGAGGAAACAACAACAATTGCAAGAGAGAGCCAAGAGAATGAGATAGTATGAAAGAATTTTATTCCAAAGTGAATGAGTAGTAAAATTACATAGATATATTCAACATAGTGAAATAATATGACTTAGTAACTTGCTACAGCTTACTGAGGCATGCAATAAGACAAAGAAAACTAATTTTCCACTGAGTCTTAGTTAATGGGCCATGTCATCATTAGTTAACATGGCCTACAAAACTCGATGTGACCTCTTAGTTCATGCACATGAATGTGTCTTCCTAGTCTCATGCAGATGAATGTGTCATGTTGGTGATGATTCCAAGGTAGGTAATTGCTCATGTTGATGGTTATACTTCATTCGGCATGCACGGATGGACTCTACTTCGTTTAAGTAAAGAGAAATTTAAGAATGACATGAGAAGAGGTTCACCCTTCTATAGAAGAAGATTATTCTCTTCTAAGAGGGAATATCTTGGACCTAATGAGATCAAGTACAACCTAATACATGGATTATGGAACATACAAAAATTATTTACAAGGTAAATGTGCAAAAACTTTAACCCCCCCCTAAAGCACAAGTAGGGATTAAACAATAAATGGGTACCACAATGAGCCATGTTATGTACCCATATACAATATATCTATGAAAAGAAAAAACTTAAAATATGAGGAAAGAGGGAAAACGTCGTAAAAAATAGTAACATAGAGATGGAGTAAAGAATTGCTAAGTAACTAATCTTTGAATTTTGTGTACCAAAATTGTGTACAAGTAAGAGTTGAGTTTGATCATAATGCTATGGAAGGATGCTTGATTTATCTACAATCATTCTCTTTTTTGGATGTTTTTTGTACATAAATTTCTTATATAACATTGGTTCTGGATATATGAGAACTATTTGGAATAAGTCTACAATGTCAATATGCTTTATATTTCAATTGCAAAACTATAATATCTTATTTTAAGACTTCATCCCTCTTTCTCATGTACTACTGCTAGATCCATCTTAAACCCAGATCCATGAAGCACCAAAAGAGATCCAATTTCAAGTGGTGTAATGTTTTTGGACGTCTAAAAAATTTACACCTCCAAAAATTGGATCCCCCTCAATGCTTGATGAACCTTTGCTTATATATATATATATATATATATATATATATATATATATGAAAACTTAACTTATAAAATNTTAATGTTAATCTTGTGCACTCAAAATATATACAACTAATACTTTTGCTTTCATGCATTAGAAATATTTACATCTAGTTTAATGTATTAAAAGAGAAAATGATCATTATCATTTGTGGTTTGGTAATATTGTTTTTTAATCCCCTAATTCTAGTGTTTGGTGTGTGACATTTAAAGCAATATACTTTTCATTGAACATATTTAGTCCAGGATTATGTTACAACAATCCTTGCAAAAATATTGTGCAACTTTACTTGAACTAGAAAATAGTGATACTCATGATTGATTACATTGGTGATTATGTTAAGGGACTACATTTTATGTTGAGGAGCACTAATATAATTAATTCTTTGATATTGGTAATAAAAGGTTTAGCTACATTCTTCTTGATCTTGATGTTAAGTTGCATTCTTTATATATATCACAAAAGGTTTCTTTGACCTATGAAAACATTTTTAATTAACAAAACATCATTTTATTATGATCATCTTATATTGTATATGAAAGTGCGAAACATCGAAGGATTCTTTAACTTATGAAGACATTTTTAATTAACAAAACATCATTTTATTATGATCATCTTATATTGTATATGAAAGTGCGAAACATCGAAGGATTCTTTAACTTATGAAGACATTTTGAATTAATTAATAATATACTCTTTTGAATTGTATATGAAAGTGATAAAACATTCATGTTTGTGTTTGTGTTGAAATATGTATATGAAATTCGAAAAACTTTCATATTTGCACTGAAATAGACATATGCAAAATTCCATACAAGAATATTCTATTTGGCTTGTGGCGACATTTTAGTTAACTAACAAAATGTTATTATGCAACAATGAGCTTTCATAATATATGAGGTGAACTACTCTTGAATTTTGCATTGATATATTGTTTCTTATATACTTTCTAAAATGTTTATGAAGATTCTTTGTTTATTTAGATTAAAAAATATTTGCAAGTAATTCTTGTGACAAAATGACCACCATGTTTTGAATTCCTCGATGATATTTAATCTCAAAGTTCAAGTATTGGGATGATATTGTGTTCTTGTGTTAAATGTGAATCAAAATATCCACATATCTTTCCATGGAAAATGATCTAGTTTAGGGTTATGTTGAGAGTTTCCTTGAGACATAATGTACAAATATGACAAGATATATTGAAAAAGAAATGGTTATTGAATATTGGAAACATTTTTAATGATGTCAAGAGTATGGTTTATGATCATTGCATACCTAATGTTTCTCATTAGGTTGCCACATGTACATTCTCAAAACAAAAACTTATATTGTTGACTTGCACCTTTCCTTTTCTTCACTCTACTCTAACTTTAGTCCAACTAGTTCACACAACAATGTGATGGATTTTTTTAGCAATGATAATTGCAAGGAATTATCACATTCTTTGATATTCTCACATAATAGTTAAAGGTAGGGTGAATTTCAATGATGGGTTTGATTCATTAGCCCTTTTTATAGAAGTGTTCATATCTTCCACCGTAGTTGTTGGGGTAGGATAGTATTTTGTAGCTCAAACCAATGATACCTCAAGATCTAGAGATGGAGTCACTGAATGGTGTTTCGTCACTAGGTATTTTCCCTTTGTAGGTTTACTATCTAATTATTATAAAATTTCAGATCATTTCTTTGACATGATGTATCCATGTGTACATGCTTAAAATAAAACATGCAGACAATGCTTTATGTATTCATTGACAACAAAATATCTAGGATACTCTTCCATATACCCAAAGTGAATTTTTGTTGGGATTAGTATGGTTTTGCATATTTGATTGAGGTTTTTCTTCTAGCACATGATAAACTGAGGAAAAATCTAGTCCATGGACTAAATTTACGGGTTTTTTCTCCAACATACTAATTTAATTTTAGTTTTCCAATAACAACTTATTGATGTATCATTGCACCTTTTTTGGTACAATCACTAGTTTATTATTTTCGAAATTTTTATGTCGATATGCAAGTTTTTCGAGGGGAGGTTTAAAAAATTGTACAACTTTCTCTTCCCATCCAATTAATCGAATTTCTCCATGTGTTATGTCATCCTTAATGCCATCTATTGGTTTTGATTCTTACCCTCTAGTTGTTGAATAGTTTCAACTCGTTCTTCTCTTTCTAGGCATGTATACTAATAAAAATGTGAGTAGGTTCATGTTGTTGATTTTTTTCTCCATTGTGTTTCCTAAACATGTACATTTTTAATGTGATTAGGTTCCTCATACCTCTTTTTTGGTACATCATAAAAATTCTATCACTAACATATGTACCATGACACTCATGTTTATAAGATTCAGATGAAACCATTAATCCTAGACTTGAGGGTTGTGGGTTGCAAGAGTACACAGTAAAACCTATTGATGGAGCTGTCTGCAATTTTTTTTCAGAGAGAATATTACGAATTAATTGAGAAAGTAAGAGTCTCCAAATAAGTCAAGGTGAGTAGGTTTATGTTTTTTTCTTGGTTGTGTAGTCAATATATATTAGGGAGGAGAAATATTGGTCTTGCAAAAATCCTATATATACATTATGAGTGGAAGATTGAAGTTCAATAAAGTTTACTATCATGCATTAATAGATTCCTTAACTAAACAGATTCCATGTAAGCCTCCTAGATAAATATCCTTTTTACAAATCATTTTTATATAACTCTAGCTCCACATACCATTTGGTATAAAATGGATTTGTTATATGTCCAGTCATCAATGTAAGTATCTGATCCTCTGGAATTCTTGAAGCAGATTGAAATAAAAAATGAAGAAGTTTTCTTTCATGAAGGATATTTTTCACTTGATTTTAAAAGGTATGTCAAAATCATTGGATTCCCTTCCATAATCATATATTTTTATTTGAGTTTGATTAACTTAAAAGGTTTTTCAAAATCATTGAATTAATTTCGGTAATAAATAATTTTACTTTGAGTTTGATTAAATTTGTTGTTAGTATCTAACCTTATGACCCTTGGCCAATGCCAAATAACTATTCCTCCATAATCTGTCAAGATACCACCTGAAAATGCAAATATTGAGATACCATTCTTATTTCAGCCATGTTTCTTTTTGTGATTTAGGAGGTTCTTAAGGATCAATCAAAATTGAAATCTTAAAAATGTAAAAAGAAGCTTACAACAGTGTAAATCTCATCAATGTATTTTCCTTGATGTTTGTTTCATGAGAAATGACCTCTGAACATCAAATATATTGAGTAATGAAGTTACAATTGAACATGTGAAATTGGAAAACAAATGGGCCACATGGCACACCCATAGGGTGCGATGTGGGATCAATAATTCACATGCACAATCAACAAGGAGGTGACATGGAATCTCTGTACGGTGGCATGTGGAGGTTCCAGGTGACAAGGCAAGTGAGTTGGACCAATGATAAGGTGACAAGTGGACCAATCTGAGCATGCCACAAGGAAGCCGATTGGAGTATATATTTTTTGGTTTACCAAAATATTTTCGGTCGGAGAGGATTTAACCGCTGACCTCCTCTCAACCCAAGAATCCACCAAATCAGCTTAGATACCGCCTCCTCTTATTTTTATTTAACCATATAGTGTGTGCCCTCTATTTAAGTTTGAATTGTGGCTCAATTTGAAAAAGGTTGGGACAAGGACTTAGCCCTCTGACCCTATATCTATGTATATTGTACCCAACAACTATACCACTAGTAGACCACAGAGCCATAGGCCTTGCAACCACAAACCTTTTCCATTAAAAACCATATATTATATGCCACCATATATGCGAAGTCATACCACAGAACCGACACACATTGACTTACCACAACAATGCCTCTATCAACCACATCATATTATATTGCTATTACATTAAAAGAGGTGGAAGCAAGGCCCATGGGTTTGACCTCGGGATCTCCACTCCCCAAGAACCATGTGTTACAAATGGGCTATATGTCCCCATTTCTTGAACGTATATGGCATATAAAATTCTTAAGATAAAAGAGGGATTTGGAGCCCAAAAAAAGGGTGCATCACCATTGCCTATTTACAATATAAAAAACCTAGTTTTTGACCCATTTTAACAGACTTTTTGGACCATATTGTGCACACATCCTGAGGTTAGTACATGCCATTAATGGGAACAATTCCCAAGGTGAGAAAGTACAGTCCATACATATAGATGCGGTAAAAGGTTTTCTTAAAGTGTGTGCCAAAGGAGGTCTTAGGAAAAGGTGATCGAGTTTATACTCATTTTTCTCAAAATTTAGAGATGAACACAATGGCGCTTTTTGTTTATGTTCTTGACTAACAAAAAATAGAGGTGTTTCTAGAACTCATGTTTGTAATCTTTTAAACACTTAGTAAGATGGACCTTCTCATTGGAAGTGGCCTAGAGATGTAGCCTAGGAGGGGTTAACACTATTATCATCTACTATCTTCAATTCTATGTTTTGCATACTTGATTATTTTCTTATATGTTCACAATTAAGCATTTAAATTGATAATTTTAAAATTCTTTTTATAAGGCTAAAAATTCAATTTTCACATGCAATTTATATGGTTAAAATTATTCTTAAAATTTTCATATTAATTTTGGTATCAAAGCATGGTGACCATTGCATTGTGACATTGTGAATGTTAACAAGATTAAAGATTCAGCATGGTGAAGGAGAACTTGAATAATTTGACCTGGAAATTGGTTCAAGAAGAGGTAGAATGGGTTCACCAAAAGGAGAAGATGCAACTTCTTTAATTCCATCTAAAGGAGAATTTCTTAAATCCTTCATGAGAATTCAAAAAATGGTGGAAAAACTTTATCAATATCAAAATAGGGGTGAACAAGGTGGTCGGTCTCATACTTAAGGTAAAACAAAAAGAGGTGGTGAGGACCCTCCTAAAACTCCACCACCTTCACTGTCTTTTCTTGATGGTTCTTTAAATTATCCATTTGAAAAAGAAAAGAAATTTGAAAAATTGATTTCAATATGCCTCAATTAAATTTTGATATTAAGTTTGAATCACCTACTTAAAATAGAGAACTTAATGCTAAAAAATAGATAATTGGATCTATCAAATAGAAGTTTATTGTAGGACTAAAAAAATCATTGAAGACAGCATCAAAATTCAGTTGGATTCTCTTTGAATTGGAGGGACTGCTCTCATATGGTGGAAGAGAAGATATCAAGAGTATTTTTCCACAAAAGGTAAAATTATATCCTCTTGGTATGAGTTGACCTCAACATTAAAAAAACAGTTCCATCTGTTGGGGTATATGTAGCAATCTATGATGGACTGGAAGAATTTGAGGCAAGGTAAAGGACAAAGTGTGCAGGAATACACATAAGAGTTTAGAAAAAGAGATTTGGTACTTGGTATACATATATACACTCAAGAAATGCTTCTCAAATATATAGGAGGATTACATAATTATTTACATCATATGATACTTATGTTTAATCCAACTAACCTTGATGAGGTATATTTTCAAGCGAATCATACAAAGTCCAAGGGTAAAAGTACAAAAGAAAACTTTTCCAAGAAACCTTTTAGACCAGATGGAAATAAGTTCAAAGGTAAAGGGAAAGGTAAACATATAACTACCATGAAGAAAGAAGGATATAAACCTATTTGCATTCATTTCCAAAAAGAAAAAAAAGTCATGATGCATCCAAATGTCGGAAACTTCACTTGGATATTAAGCGTGATAAGTTTCAGAATAAGGAATACAAGAATACCATTGCTGTGACATTCCAACATGATTTGGGATCTGACTCTGGGGATAAAACTAATGCTATTGGTACAAGCATTCAAGGTAAAAATCCTTTTATTTTTATTTTCAACCATGAACGCATTCTTAATGAAAAAAGAGAATTGAGTTACTTTATATTAGGGTAATATTTAAACACACAAAAATTGATACTCTATTTTATAGTGGATCACAAGAAAATCTCATTTCAGAAGAGATAGTTAAGAAACTTCATTTGGAAACTAAGTTACACCATAAACCATATCCGCTTGGATGGGTATGTGATAATGCACAATTTCAAGTTTCAAAACAATGTAGACATAGATTTTCTATTACTTCTGGATTTGTTGATGAATTTTATCTGGATGTGGTCACATTTGATATCTATGGTATTGTGTTGGGTAGAATTTATATTTATGATAGGAAGACTATATTTTACAAGGAAGATAAATGGTATCATCTCACCAAAGATGGCATCGAATACATTGTTCATGTATATTGCATGAAAAATAATCTTTCTTTGGTTTCTGTAAATTAAACGAAGAAGATGGTAAGTTCTAGTAATAATTTTGTCCTTAAAACAAAGGATGTTGAAAAAATTCAATCTTTTAAGTCATGCCATCGAAAAATTAAAAAAAATACTTGATTAAAGTGGTATCTGATTATGATACTTTATTTCAAGAAACTAAATGGTTCTCTCCTAAAAGAGAAATTCAACATGAAATTCACTTACAATAGGATTCACCTCATCCTAACATTTTCATGTATAGGTATTCAATAATTGAGAATGCAAAGATAAAGAAGCAGGTTCAGGAATTTCTTGAGAGAGGGAACATTCGGCCAAGTTCCTCTCTATGTGGTTCATCGATTGTTTTGGTACCAAAAGGTATGGAACATGGATAATGTGTATGGATTACAGGGAAGCTAAACAAAATTACAATTAAAAACATGCATCATCTTCCTCGAATTGATGATCTATTGGATCATATTAAGAATGCAATTGCTTTCACTAAGTTAGACTTGTGAAGTGGCTACAATCAAATTTGACTCAATGAGAATGATATATGAAAGAATAATTTCAAAACTAAGCAGGGATTGTATGAATGGATAGTAATTCCATTTGGGATTTGTAATGAACCTGCATTATTTACGAGGGTGATGAATGATGTTTCTACACCCTTTATTGGCATTTTCATCATAGTATACTTAGATGATATTTTGATTTTTATTCATACTTGTGAAAGATCATGTCAAGCATGTAAAACAAGTGTAAGATGTACCTGTAAAAAATAAATTGCACTTAAATATGTCCAAATGTGAGTTTTGAAATATATTTTTAGTTTATCTAGGTTACATTTTAGGGGTTGGTGAAGTGAGAATTAATCCCTCTAAAGTGGAGGTCATTGTGAACTAGACTAAGACAAATAATGTAACCATTGTAAGATTTTTTTGGGAGCATCCCAATACTGGAGGAAGTTGGGGACTCTTGTTCCACCTTCTTGGAGCTGATTACAACCTTCATTCAAAGTTGATGATTCTAGACCCTTATGAATCACTTGGGATCACCTATTCTCAAGAAACTTAAATCTCTTTCAGGCATGACATCCTGTTTGGTTCGAGGTTCAATTCTGAAGAGTACCATTTGCTCTCCTATCAGCACATTTCAATTGTTCTACATAGTCTGAGGATTCATCATGTAGTTGTTCATGAATCAGTTGAGCACATTCCACTTCTTCCCAAGAAGAAGATTCCTCCATAAATTTTTAATTAGTTTGGAGTGTATGCAACCTTTATTCTATGCCATAATCAATTTTTTGAGGGGATTTTTTATCCCATGAGTTTTTCCTCTTTACCTCTGTTACATGGATCAATAGAATTTTGTTGTAAAGGGTGGCTTGTGCCTTAGTTTCCAAGGCCTTAATAAATAATTAAATAGTACTAAGTCTGGATTAAGGGGCGTTGTAGGAGTAGTAATACATCCTTAGTACATAATTTTTACCTTCGAATAACTTCATTTGAATATTGGAAATGATATCCTATAGTTTAGACTTAAGGAAGTTGCCTAGGTGGTGAACTGGTTATTTCCAGGCCTTTTCACACATGCACCAGTGCTATAGTTAGTCAACCTAGCACATGTGCACCCTCATTTAATGCATTCGGGTGATGCATACTTGATTTGGGTGATTTGGGTTTGATTAGGGGGCACTAGTGGTGTATTTGGTCAATTTTGGCTCTCCTAGGAGCATTTATTTCCACCTTGAGCCTCCCACGCACCTCTATCTTCTCACCCATGCATGCATTGGAGTCTTTAATGCCCCACCACACCTCAACAACGTTCATAGAATAATTCGTGGCTTTTTAGGCTGAGTTGGAGCTCCATTGGTCCACCTAGGGGGGATTGAGGGACATATGTACAACTCCAATTGGCTTCCAGATCCACTTGAATTTTTCCAATGTATTATAAATATGTATGATAATAGCATGATCAATAATTAACACCTTTCACATGTGCTATTCCAACTATTTCTGGCTCTTTGTTTTCTCTTGCATATTTTGTCAAACATTTTGAGATGCAATTCTCACAAGAAATAAGGGATACATCTTGATTAGATATTTTCCTTAATTTTGAATATAATTTCAATGTTTTTTCTGAATTTGTATATTTAGTCTCTTTGTATTTCTCCAGCAACTCTATTTTATCTTTAAATTGAAATGTGGAATCAACAGGTGTATCAGCAAATGCATATTCCCTCACCTCGAAAGTTGGCCCTGTAACCATCATTGTTTTCTTACCCATGTCTTCTTCTGTAGTCTAGAGAACTTGTCCTTTTTCTTCAATTCTTGGATTCTTTGTAGTACTAGCATTATCCTCCTCCTCATTATCCATGGAATCTAAAAAAATCTCACTTATTGGTCTTTTCTGAGTAGTTGGCTAAAGGTGTGATCTTTTCAGCCACTGAGACCAAATTGGAAGTGTCGGGCTATAGTGAAGTAATTTTTCTATAGAAGAAGTTGAACCCTTCTGCATATCGGTATCCTTTTGATTTTGATGAGGAAAATCAGACCAATTTGCAGCCTCTGCTAATCAAGCAACCTCATCATGCTCAAAAGATTTTCTTTTTAGAGTGCGTCTTCTGTTTGAAATCAAATGATGGGGGTCATAATTAATGGTAGATTCTGTCAAAAATCCCATATCCTTTAGCTTATATCATGAAAATGTCATTATCATGATATAAATAGACCGTTGATCATATTAAAAAGTTGTTCAAATTTAATTTTTTTAATATATTATTATTTATTTTGTAAAAGAGATTTCATTTATTACAAGATTAGTTTATTCTTTATATATAAATGGAAAATATCATTATCATGATAAAATATAGTGTTAGTTATATTCAAAAATTGTTTAATATTTTTAATAAATTCTCATTTATTATGCAAAGGAAATTTCATTTATTACAATATTAGTTTATATTCTAAATATAAAAATAAAAATATATTATATTAAAATATTAAATTTTTTTATGGAACTTAAAATTATATACTTCATATAGAGAAAAATACAACTTTGTAGATGCTAAAGGTTTGTCTTAAATTATATGCCCAAGAAAGAAAATGCAATTATACTATGTACTTAATGTTTTCTTCAAATTGCATGCCTCATTAAAATGCAAAATACAATTTTCTAAAATGATTAAAATTTATCTTAAATTGCATCCCTCAAACAACAAAAAAAAAAAAAAAAAAAAAAATTCTTTTGGTGGTGGTGGTGGTGGTGGACTAATACCAACTTGGTCTATTCAATTATTGATGGTGGTGGTGGTGGTGGAATTAGAAGAACCAGGAGAAGAAACCATGAGAGCACAAATGCTCACACAAAGAGGAGGAGATACACACTCAACTCAATTGTATTAATGAATAAAAGGTATATATATAGGAAAATGATAAGCTAAGCTAGATCCTAGAAATATGGATCAGATCCTACAACATAGGAGTTGTTTAAACAAATAATCTAGATATGGAAAACATAAGCGAATACATTGGTCGCATTATATATAAGAGCCTCCTCCCTTAATGTAGAAATGGATTATTGATAACACCCAATTTTTGCGTAAGATCCTCAAAATGGATACTTCCAACTGGTTTAGTAAAAATATCAGCAACATTCTCACTTGTATTATAATAGATTAGTTCAATTTCTTGATACTCAATATTTTCTCTCACAAAATGATGTTGCAGCACAATATGTTTGGATCTCGCATGATAGATTAGATTCTATGCTAGCTTAATTGAGCTTTGATTGTCACACTGAATTATGGTAGCTTTTTTTGTTGTGTTCCAACATCTTCAAGAATGCACCTCAACCAAATGGCTCCATGAGTAGAATTTGTTAAAGCTTTCTTTTCAACTTATGTGGATTACAAAGAACTAGTTGGTTGTTTCTTACTGCTCCATGACACGAATCCCAAATCAATATTAAAAGCATATCCAGAAGTGGATTTTATGTCATCGGGATTGCTTGGCCAATCAGAATCAAAATAACATGCCAACTGAACATCAGATGCATCAGTATATAAAAGAACATAATTAGTTCTTCCTTTTAAGTATCTTAGGACCTTCTTTGCATCTTTCCAATGTGTTTGACATGTCTTAACAAAGAACTGACTAAGATTGCTAAAAAAATATGACATGTATGGCCTTGTAGTAGTGAGATAGTTCAGACTACCCACTAGTTGATGATACAAAGTACCATCTACTTCTCTATATCCATCATCATTGTACAATTTAACATTTTGATCCAAAGGAGTTGATACAGATTTGCATTCACTCATTTGAAATCTGTCAAGGATTTCCCTTGCATACTTGCTTTGAGTGATGAAATTCTTACTAGGTTCTCTCCAAAAATAAATGACCAAACAATAATGCAAGTCACCAAGGTCTTTCATTTTAAATGCCTGAGACATATTACTTTCAATATTTGCAAAATAAATTGATATGATCCACCTGTAATGATAAGATCATCCACACACAATGATATCAAGAAAACATTTCCCTCTTCATCTTTCTTAATATATAGTCTTGAATCATTTTTACTTTTAAGAAACCCTTGTTGTTTGAAGAAGGAATCAATCTTGATATAACATGATCTAGGAACCTGTTTCATTCGATATATATTTTTCTTTAACCTGCACACAAGATGCTCCTAAATTTTCTACACAAATCCTTCAGGTTGTTCTAAATATACTTCCTCTTTTAAATCACCATTTAGAAAATCATATTTAACATCTAACTGGTGTATTCTCCAGTTATGTTTAGTAGATAATGCAACTAGCAAACTGATAGTGTTTAATTTAGCTACCAGTGCATATGTTTCTTCAAAGTCAATCCCCTCTTGTTGAGAATAACCCTTTGCAACTAATCTTTCCTTAAATTTGTCAATACTACCATCAAATTTGAGCTTAGATTTGAATAACCATTTAGATCCTATGGTTACTTTATCTTTGGGTAATTCTACTAATTCCCATGTTTTATTTCTCATAATAGAATTATATTCCTCATTCATTGTAGTCACCCATTCTTCCTTATATTTGGCTTGTTCATAATTTAATGGTTCTATGACATTAATTACATTAGACATCAAGGCATAATATCTAAACTTTACAGGAGGATGAGTGTGTCGATTTGACCTTCTAAGTACTACAATACCTGCTCCAGAGTTTAATCCATGATTCCCATGCCTTATGTTGTTTCTTCATCTGAGGTAGTATCACTCATGTTTGATTCATGTTCCTGGAATTGTTGTTGTTCTTGCACCTGTTGTTGTTCCTTCACTTTTTGAACAATTTTAGCTATTTTGACATGTTCTAATGGGATCTATTCTTCATCAATATCATTCATCATGTTACTTATATCTCATTACATCAGTCATCAATGCATAATCTCTAAACTTTACAAGAGGATGAGTTTGTCGATTTGGCCTTCTAGGCACTACAATACATGCTCCATAGTTCCATCTATGATTCTCATGCCTTCTATTGTTTCTTCATTTGAGGTAGTATCACTCATGTTTGATTAATATTCCTGAACCTGTTGTTGTTATTGCACCAATTGTTCTTCCTGCACTTTTTGAACAATTTTATCTATTTTGACATGCTCATATGGGATTTGTTCTTCATCAACATTATTCATCCTGTTACATATATCTATATTTTTATGAAATACAACATCTAAACTAGGAATCAGTTTGTGCGAACTACGATGAAATAGTTTATATTCTTTGTGATCATCACAATATCCAACAAAGACACATTCAATGGATTTTGCCTCCAATTTCCTTCTTTCATCTTTAGGTATGTATGCAAAATCTCTAAAACCAAATATTCTTAAATGACTAATTTCAGGTTTATAGCCATAAAAAAGTTCAAAGGGTATTTGGAGTTCTAATTTCTTTGTTGGACTCTTGTTCTTTAAATAAATAGCAGTTTCAATTGCTTCAGCCCAAAAAGCATTAGAAATGTTTTTACCTTGGAGAATGCTACGGGAACATTCCACCAGTGTTCTATTTTTCCTCTCAGCGACTCCATTTTGTTGAGGTGTATCAGTGACAGTGAATTGTTGTTGGATTCCATTTTATCCAGAATATCTTTTAAAAGCTCCAAATTTTTACTCACCACCTTAATCCAATCTAAGGATTTTAATGTATTTACCTATCTTCTTTTCAACTTTGATTATGAATTATTTGAATTATTTGAAAACAACGCTTTTACTTCTTATGAAGTAACCCCATGTGAACCTGATTCGTCATCAACAAATATTAGAAAATACCATGCACCACAAAGTGATCTAGTCTACATAGGTCGACATACATCGGTGCATATAAGTTCAAGAAGTTTAGTTTGTCTCTTCTCTTCATGGTTAGAAAATTCATTTCTGTGTTGTTTTTCGAGTGCACATGCAACACATTCAATATGATCATTTTTTATGATAGGAAGACCCTCAACCATGGAATTTTTTTGTAATAACATGAGATCATTGTGATTGAGGTGTCCATACCTTTGATACCATAATTCGACATCTGAAATAGTTGATGTTTCTAATTCTTGATGGTTTCCCTTAATTGCATGCAGCTTTTATAATCCACCAAGTCTGGATCCTATCACTATAACCCTATAATGATCTTGGACATCTTTAAATTGGCATTTATCGATAATAGAAAAAATAGATATTAGATTATTTTTTATGTCGGGAACATACATCACATTGTGTACCTGTTTAAATTGTCCATCAGGTAGATTAACACTTATTGATCCATAACCTACAACTTTTTGAGACTTGTTATCACCCAAATAGATGTGTGTGCCATTAGACTTTTCATAATACTCATCATACAAATCTCTATTACAGGACATATGGGAAGAAGCACCCGAATCTATAAACCATGCTTTTTCTCCATCCGTCTCAGCTGACAAATCATACTCATATATTAAACAATCTTAGATTCCTCAATCCAGTGAAATGAGGGGTGCTTTTTATTCCATAGTTTCCATTATGTTTTATGTATGTGTTATTGGTGTCATTTTTTATCTTAGTAAAACAATCTATAAATATATGACCTGCTTTTCCACAATAATGGCATACACCATCTCTATTATCATTAGAGTCATTGTGTGACATACCTCTATGTCTTGTACAAAACTTGCCTCTGTGTGTATTCTAGTGATTTCCTCTGTGTCAATGTCTACCTCTTGCCATCAATTCCTGATCTACAATCCAAGATTCCAGATCATAAATCTTCATTTTTTCTTCTTCTTGTAGAAGGAATCCGTCGAGCTCTATAAATGTAGGAGGGGTCTGTCTTGCTGCAAGTGCTGAGATGAATACTTTATAATATGGCACTAAACCTTTTAATGTAATAGATACCAGATCAGTACTGGATTTGTTTATTTCAAACTTAATAAACAATATTTTAGTCTCCAAAAATAGAATTCTATTTCAATATGACGTCTCATACAAACCTTTGACTGTGTCCCATGTATCTTTGGACGTCTTGCAATTTTTGATATGAGGTATAATATTGTCTTTTACAAACATATGAATCAATACCTTTTCTTGGACTTCCCTCATATTTCAATTTGAGATTGACAAAGCATCTGAGGGATTTTGTTCCTCCCCTTTCACAATTGGCCACAAATTGAGAGCTTCAAGTACAATGACTAATTTGAATTTCTAGTTTTTATAATTCTCTCCATTCAATTTTGATGGTTTAGTACTATATAAATCGGCAAGGGACATGTGTGCCATTTTTAATGAACTTAAGGGCAATCAATTTTAACTAGAAAATAAGGGAATAATACTAGATCACCTCTTTGACAATCTGATTGAAAACAGATCGATGCTCATTTTCTTTCCCCTGTATGACGTTGTGAAGCAATCGACTTCGAGACATGAAATCCATGCTTGAGTAATTATTTATTATATATATTGAAGATGCTAAATATTACAAATGAAACTCGCCTTTAAAGGCTTGAGTGTGTAAAGGTTACACCCTTTCATATAATAATTAACTAATTTAATTAATATTTTATTTAATATTTGTTAGTAATGATATATTCTGGTTCAAAAATAATCCTTCCTTCATCATCTAACATGGGAAGTAGTGTATGGTGTTGACCTATCATCCTTTTTAAGCATGAAACATGGAAGTCATTGTGCATACGACTTGATTTTGGTAGCTCCAATGCATATGCCACATGGCTGATATTCTTATTGATTTAATATGGGCCATAAAATCATGGAGCTAATTTATTCTCTCCTCCCATTTTCAGGGTGCATATCCATAGAGGGCTTGAAATGGTGTCATTTTTGTTGATGGGTGATAAGTGTTAGGATATTTAGACACTTAGGAGTTAGTGAAAATCAACTTGTGTAATCTATTCATTAGGCAAAGTGTGTTTCTTTAGTATGCATTAGTATGCATTTGTAAATATTCTAATCCAACGACCACGATATGTTCTAGACATAGAGTGATCCGATTGTTCAACTTATCTTAGATCATACCTACCATTGATCCGTGGCTTAATACTTGATTGGTCCATGATCTCTATTTAAAGAGCATGAAGGGTCTTGGTTAGTTGATTGATTATGAAAATTGCATTTGTAACTTTCTTCTTTTGCATAATAAATTGCTCCAAGTAGCTATTTGGCTAAGGGCATGGGTTGTTTCCCTCTTAAGGGGTTTAACCACGTGACAAACATTGGTGTATCGATCTATGATTTGTTTGAGTGAGTGGCCACACTTGGTGTTTGGTCTTTTTGGAGTACCCTGTGTACCCAAACATGGTATCAGAGAGTTTATGAAGAGCCGCTTCCATTTGTGATGAAGATATGGAACTGGTGTTGCCGAAAATTTGAAAGGGTTTCTGGTTTTGGATTTTTTGAACATTTGTGGCCTATGGGAGCTATTCCATTGTGTCTGGAGCACTGTTTCCATTGGAAAATAGTTTTCATTTCATCGAAAATAGTTTTCGGTTGTTTCAGAAACACCCATTTTGGCAAATTTGAAGCTATAATGTTACAGTGATGGATTTATTTTATTTTTTTAAATCTCTCATATTTTATCAGTTTTATTAGTAGATATTTGTTGATTTAGTCTCAGGTGGTTTCCTTCCCTATCTGCATATGCTCTTTGTAGTGCACCTTGTGCTATCACGGCCAATAAAAAACATAAAGGGAATTTTTTTGTCTTCTCGGCTACGTATTCTCTTTGTTGTGCACCTTGTGCGATCATAGTGAATCAGAAACAACAAGAAAACTTGAAAATACAAACTTTTCAGGAAAGCTAACTAATATCTAACCCCATAATGTGGAAAAAAAATTTTGTTTTTGTTTTTCATTTTTTTTGTGATTTGCAGAAAACAAAGGCAAGCACAGAGAACGAGAGAGAAGAGTAGGGGACTTTTCATAATTACCTCATGGAAAGAAACAGAACCCATTGATGATGATAAGAAAATAAAATGGGCAAATAGATGTGATGAAGCTTGTGGATTGATTGGGATGTCAATCTCTACTGATTTGCAATTCCACACATCTAGAATTGACGAACCTGATAAAGCTTGGGAAAAGTTGGAATCTATGTTTGGTAAACATAATGAAATTCGAGGTCATCAACTTGAGAATGAGTTGATTTCTTTAAATCCAATTGCTTTTTGATGCATTCAATACTATTTATCTAAGTATAAAACTATTATACTCTTATGTGAAGAATGCAAGATTAAGAAAGAAGACAAGCAATGTATTTATCATATTCTTTCCAAACTTGTACCTGCATATTCTATTTTTTTATCTACATTTTACTCCATGAAAGAATCCTTGAATGCAACTAGCTATCAAGAGCCTAGTCTTGAATCCTTTTGTGATTCCTTAATTAGAGAGCAAGATAAGCTCATTCATCTTGGAATGATTAACAATGCAGTTACATATAGGAAAGCCTTATTGTCCCAACAAAAAGAAAAGTCCAAGCCTCCCAAGAAACATAATTTTCACAATAATAAGCCAAACAAGGGTCCCAAACCCTCTCAGTTAGCACCTTCCTTAAAAAATGACAAAGGATCCAATCCTAAAGGAAAGAAGACTCAGCATCATTGCAATTTTTGTGGGAAATATAAGCGTGATGAATCTAAGTGTTTTAAGAAGATGGAAGCCTTGGAAGCAGCAATGTAGAAGCACCATATCAGCATAGATTCATCTTCAGATTCTATCTCTCATGGACATGCACTTTGTGCTTCTGGTTACTATTATACTGTATCTTCTTCTTCTACTTCAAATGAATGGCTCATTGATTCTGAAGCATGTTATCATATGGCTAAGGATCAAGCCATATTTTCTACTATGAATTAATGTAACACCAAAAAAATATTTGTTGGTGATGATAGTTCTCTAAGTGTTGTAGGATCTGAAATAGTTCCAGTAGAAAATGGCCGTTTTAGTGATGTACTATGTGTTCCAAGAATTTCCTGCAATTTGTTCTCAGTCTATCAAATCACCCATTTTGGTGAAGGTAAAATTGTAACATTTACACCTCACCAAGTTGTAATCAAGGATTTTAATGATCCTGAACATTTCCTAGCTACAGAAATTGTTGATGATATTACCAGGTTGTACACATTTAACAACTTTGGGTCATCACCATTTCCTTCAGTTTTTGTTGCTCATAGTGATAACTTGAGCAAACTTTGGCATGAGCGATTTGGTCACTTAAATTATCGCTCATTGCAACAACTATGTAAAGATAATATGGTGACTGTTCTTCTGATGGTATCTTGCAAGGATGGTGTTTGTTTCGGTTGTTTACTCAGAAAACATCATTGGGATAGTTTTGACAAACGGGCCTCTTGGCACGCCTCGGTTCCCTTGGAGCTTGTGCATAGTGACTTGTGTGGTCCTCTTCCATCTGCTTCCTTCTATGGTTTCAAATATTTATTAACTTTCATTGATGACTACTCCAAACACACTTGGGTTTACTTCCTAAAAGTTAAGAGCAAAGTATTTAACATGTTTTTTTTCCTACAAGGGCCTTATTGAAAAACATCATGGTCATCAAATTATTAAGTTAAGATCTGACAATGGAGGAGAATATGTTAAAAAAAGTTCACTACTTTCTGCACTGAACAAGGAATCCAACAACAACACACTATTCCATATACTCCACAACAAAATGGTGGAGTTGAATGGAAGAACTGCACTTTAAAAGAAATGGCTAATTGTATGATCCAATCTAAGGGACTAAGTCTTCAATATTGGGATAAGGCAATAAATTGTGCAAATTACATAGTTAATCACACACCAACTAAATTTTTACAAGGTATAACACCGGAAGAAGCATGGAGTAAAATTAAACCAGATGTAAGTCACTTTCGTGTGTTTGGTTGTGAAGCATGGGCTCACATTCTGGATGAAAAATGGAAAGCATTGCAGCCTAAAAGTGAAAAGTGCATATTTTTTTGATATTCAAAAGATGTAAAAGGTTATATACTTCTTCAGCCACATTCTCATGATATAATCATTAGAAGAGATGTTAAATTTGATGAAAATATCTTGGCCTGTGAGCCTATCTTGGAGGGTGTGCCATCTTTGTCCTGCAAGCCTGATTCGACGAATGGTCCTTCTTCTCCTTCCAATTTTCTTGATAGGTTTCCAACTCAAGTTTTTGATGATGACATGGAGGATGAAAATCCACCTCCCCCTACTCATGTTTCTCCAATTGCACTAGCACCAATGCTTCCTCGATGGGTTTGTTCAACATGTGAAGCAGTTGGTGATCTTGCCGATGATCCTAGAGATCAACATCGAACACGTTCTCAGTTTCAGTGATCCTCTTCTCTTTTGGCTCAATTTTCTGACAATCATGATCCAGAAACTTTTGCAAAAGCTTCAAGAAATCCAGATTGGGATACAACTATGGATGAAGAATATCGTTCCTTAATGGCGAACAATACTTGGGATCTTGTTCCTCTTCCAAAAGGAATAAAACTTGTCAGATGTAAATGGATCTACAAAAATAAGTATGTATCAGATGGAAGTGTTGAAATACTCAAGGAAAGGTTAGCTTCCAAAGTTTTTCCCCAAGTTGAAGGGATTGACTACAATGAAACCTTTACTCTTGTCACAAAAATGAACTCCATCCACCTTGTTCTTTCCCTTGCAGCCTTACATAATTGGGAATTCCATCAAATGGATGTCAAGTCTACCTTCTTACATAGTGGTTTATAGGAGGAAATTTACATGGAACAACCTCCTAGTTATGTTCAGAATAACTCTATCCTTTTCTGTCGCCTTAAGAAATCCTTATATGGCCTTAAGAAAGCTCCTAGAGCTTGGTATGCCAAAATGGATACCTTTCTCCTTGACACTACTTTTTCTAGATGCCATTCTAACCCCAATGTCTATACTAAGAAATTAGGAAACCATCTCATCGTACTTGTTCTTTATGTTGATGATATTATCCTTACTAGTAGTGACCCTAAACTTATAACCCATGTGAAATCCAGTCTTAAGCAAAATTTTGAAATTCCAGACTTAGGACATTTGCATTATTTTCTTGGTCTCCAAGTCTTGCAAACCAAAGAAGGAATATTTCTTTCCAAGTCTAAGTATGCTTTTGACCTTCTTCGTCACTTTCACAAAGAAGATTGTAATCCAGCCCCTTCTCCCTTCCAGTCTGGAGTCAAGCTTTCTACCCCTTGTACTTCCCCTAAAGTAGATGCCACCTTGTATCGTCAGCTTGTTGGTAGTCTCTTATACTTGACTCATTCCTGTCCTGACCTTTCCTTTGCCGTTGGTCATGTTTCCCGTTATATGCAAACACCTCATGAAAGTCACTAAAACGCAGCAAAAAGAATACGTTGATATATTCAAGGTACACTTCAGTTTGGGATTCATTACAGTACATGGGGAAACCATTTGTTGGTTGGTTTCACAGATTCAGATTGGACCTACGATCCTGATGATTGAAATTCTACTACAAGTTATGTTTTCAGTCTGGGATATGGACCTATCACTTAGGCTTGTAAGAAACAACAAGATCTTGCTCTTTCTTCAGCAAAAGCAGAATATCAAGTCACAGTTAATGCTAGTCAAGAAGCTTTATGGCTTCGATAGATCCTTTCAGAGTTTGGATTCGAGCAGCAACATCCTACTCCACTTTGGTGCAACAATAAAAGTGCCATCAAGCTTGCCAAAGATCTATTTCTACATCAACTCAGAAAACACATTGAGCTACACATGCACTTCATCAAAAATATTGTTCATGATCATGTTCTTGAAATGCTCTATTGCCCTCCAAATGATCAAGTTGCAGACATCTTCACCAAGTCTCTTACATAAGCAAAGCTTTCTAAACTTCGATCTATGTTACAAGTTCAAGAATGTGTCATTAAGGGGAGATAGGCTCTAATGCCTCCTTCCTTCTCCTAATAGTGTCACTTTTGTAAATCCTTCAATCCTATCGCAAGTTGTTCTTAAGGGGGGATGTTAGGATATTTAGACACTTAGGAGATAGTTAAGATCAACTTGTGTAATATATTTGTTAGGTAAAGAGTGTTTCTTTAGTATGCATTAGTATGCATTTGTAAATATTCTAATCCGATGATCACGATATGTTCTAGACATAAATTGATCCGACGGTTCAACTTCTCTTACATAATACCTACCATTGATCCATGGCTTGACACCCGATTGGTCCATGATCTCTATTTAAAGAGCATGAAGGGTCCTTGGCTAGTTGATTGATTATGAGAAGCTCATTTGTAACTTTCTTCTTTTGCATAATAAATTGCTCCAAGTAGCTATTTGGCTGGGGCCGTGGATTTTTTCCCTATCGAGGGTTTTAACCACCTGACAAAAATTGGTGTACTGATCTGTGATCTGTTTGAGTGAGTGGCTGCTCTTGGTGTTCGATCTTTTGGGAGTACCCTATGTACCCAAACAATAAGTAGAATTGCCCCACCATTCTGCAAGATGTAACCATTAAACCCATTTATTTTTTATAAGTTATGGAGCAACGAAGGTAGGTTTCTAAGCATTAGTTGACGACTTCTATATGACCATCTATCTGAGGATGATAATATGAGTTCATGTTAAGTGACGTTCCAATTTTCTTGCAGAATTCTCTCCAAAAATTACCTTTAAATTTGGCATCCCTATCACTCACGATAATCTTGGGAAAACCATGTAACAATATATTTTTACATAAGGCTTCTGTGGTTTCCTTTGCAGAATTAGTTTTCTTTACTCCTATAAAATGTGCATATATGGTTAACATATCTACTACTAGTAGTATTTTTTCTTTCTCGTCTGATACAGGTAGACCTTCAATGAAACCCATTGAAATTTCCTCCCACTTTTGGTTTGGGATATGGAATGGATGGAGGAACCCAAGACTTGAGATATTCTATGCTTTATTTCTCTAACAAGTGTCACACTCTGCAACTTACTTGTCAATGTCGGTATTCATACCCTTCAAGAAGAATGATTTTCTTGCATTATAGTAAGTTTTATAAAATCCTACATGTCCAACGGTTGGGCAATCGCGTGATTCTTTACACACCTTGGTCTTAAACCTATAGTTTGCACTTAAGTAGATTTGTCCTTTGTACCATAAGAGGTCATTCTTCCATTCAAACTTTGGATACTGATTTATGTCGTTAATTATGGAGCAAACCTTTGTATTCTTAGCATATTTGGTTCAAATTTTGTCCAAAAATTATGGGATTACCATTGATACAGCATAGACTTGTACCTCTTCATATTTCCTTGATAGGGCATCATATACTAAATTGTCCTTCCCCTTTTTATGTAAAATATCCATATCAAAGGTGGAGATATTTTTCGATCCACTTTTGTTGATCGGTCGCTAACGTCTTTTGCTAGAATACGTGTTGTAGACTATTATGGTCTTTTCGGATTAGGAACTTGCTTCCCAACAAATATTGTCGCCATTTAGTTAATGCATGCATGATGGAAAGCATTTCCTTGCTGTAGGTATACTATAGATATTCTCTTTTGTTCAAATTCCTACTTTCAAAAGTGATTGGATGACCTTCTTGCATTAGCACAGGTCCTATCCCAAACCTTGAAGCATCACATTCAATTACAAATGATTTTGGAAAATCAGGTGTTGGCAGAATGAGAGTTGAAGGCATAATTTGTTTCAACGTTTCAAATAATTTTCTTGCTTCATCATCCCATTGAAAGGAATTCCTTTTTAGGAGATTTGTAAGCAGAGCAGTGATGTAGAAGGAGCAAGTCGATATGTTGAATTGAACGATAGCCTACTTAGTTGATCAGCTAACTTAGTCTATCAGCCGACTAAGTCAGTCAGCTAACTAAACTAGAGATTAGGTCGGCCACCTAAGGTCATGTCAGTTCACCGAACCGACAGGTAGTTATTTTGTAACTGTGTTGTAATCATATATATTAGGTTGTTGAGCTAGATGAGAACTCAGTTAAGTTCTCTGGGTTGTATAGACTCATTCATGTAATATAATTTGTTAATTCACCTACTTGTTCTTATCTCTTGTCTCTGTTTTATATGTATGTTTTAGTATGTATTATTGGCAACCTTATGTGATCTGTGAGATTACAACATTGTCTCCGTTTCCGAGACACATCAGCAACTATGATAAGCAATGGAAAGACGTTCTGAGCTAGCTGGACTATGTTATAGATGAACAATTACTAATCCAATGGTTTCTTGCAGGGTTATCTTAGAAAATCTTCCGACACATTAGTCTTGAAACATTCAAATCTTACGAAGATGAGCTCACAAAATCTCTCCAAGTGCATATGGATGAGGAGATACCCACTTCACTATCCATGGATTGGAAGAACAACTAGAGAGTGTATAGAAGTCTTTAAAGGAGTTAAACCTCAAGAATTAGGAGATCTGGTGCACTAAGTGCTCGACGACTGGACACTCCAAAGACAAATGTCGACAAGAATATAGCCGATAGGACATTCGATTCATATAGATGAAATCTTTTTGCAACATTTTCCAGGAGCAAAAGGACCACTCGACAAAAGACTATCAGTTCAACATGAAGAAAGGAAAGGCATCCTAGTGCGCAATCTATGAAACTAAAAATCATTGTACAACCGACTGCCATTTGAACCTGAAGAACCAACAAAATTATCATGTAGTCTACCAAACCAACGTAGTTGCACAAAATAATGAGAAAAATAATTTACCAAATGATCATAACAGTCAAAGATATGAAGGCCAGAGATACAAGTGTCGGTATGACAATCAACGTGCAAGCTACAGAGGAAGAGGTCGATCGTTGGGAATCGCAACAACTGATCGCGTCGACCCATCCAGTGCTTTACATGTTATGAGGAGGGACATCGGTATGCAGACTGTCCATATAAATACAGAACTGACCTCAAATTTTGTACTCATTGTGGAGTTGGGTATCACTCACTAGAGGATTTCCCTACCATGTTGAAAAAAATAAATACAAATAAAAATATTAATGTCTTGTCATGTGTGCAAAAAAATGATGTAATAAACACACAAAATTTGCATATTGTAACTCGATAAGGAAAAAAAAAGGAAGTGATAACCCAAGAATCAACAAAATAAAAGAGAAAAATGTCTATCCTGATCCACTTAATTAAAAACAAACATACAAAGAAGAAACCAATGTATTCAAAGAATTTTCATGACAAGAACAAGCTAAAGACAATTGACATAACACAATAAATGAATTAATCCAGCTTGTACAAAAAGACAACTCAGTATCTCAATTCATCGATTTTCTATATGAAATAAAATGTAACAACTCTGAAAAACAGACAAAGAACATTTGTAGCTTAAATAAAAAAGATAAAAGAGATGCCGACCCACTTGTCGACCTAGAAATCGAAGGATACCATGTCCGATAAGTAGTGCTTGACTTTGGATCATAGGTAAACATCATGACTCATGACACTTGGGAACAAATGGGCACACCTCAACTCTATGAGTCATGAATTTACCTTAAACTAGCCAACCATGGCCTAATTGAACCTATTGCGGTCTGGAAAAACGTTAACACAACTATAAAAGGAATCTCGACCATGGTCGACTTCGAAATCGTTGACCCTAAAGATGGCTCCAGTTCCTTTCCAGCATTAGTAGGTCGACCTCGGGGTAGAAATATGAAAGCATCGATATCCTTGGATAAGGAGAGAATCAATTTAAAGGGGAATGGAAAAAAGGTCATTGTACCCAGTCATCCATCTTAAGGAGAACCTTTGACTGAACCTATCGATGATGAAGTCAACATCCGACAACTCTACCATATTCAAAATAATGCAGATTATACAGAACTGAATATCCATGGAGAACTTCATTTGGGCAACCAGGACTCAGTTGGTTATAATTCAGATGCACAATTATATGATTGGGAGATCGAGAACTACGAAACACAAGCAAGAGGGTGTTGGACTATTCAAAAGTGCAGAAAAATTCCACCCAACAGTGCTTCATAGTGTCCATTGTCCCAAAAATATTTGATAAGAAAATTAGGGAATATCCATGATTTAGTGGCTTATTAACCAGATACTTAAGGGCCTAATGGTCTGTATAGAATATAAATGGGTTAGCTAGGAGATAATGTCGATATTTTTGTAATGTAAAGACCATTTCTAATGCTTCTCTTTCTGTTGTCAAATAGTTTCTCTCAGCCTTGTTTAATTTTCTGCTACTGTAAACTATAGGATAATCCATTCCATCATCTCCTGGTTGAGTTAATATTTCTCTTATTGCTAGGCCTAATGCATCAATGTGAACATGGAATTTGATCGACCAGTTTGGAAACTTTAGTATTGGTGCTTCGACTAATTTTCTTTTTAATTTTTTGAATGGTATGTGGCACTCCTCTATCCAGTTGAATTCTTTCTCTTCCCTTAATAGTTCTTCAAGTGGATAGGTCATATCTGAATAATATCTTATGAATTTTGTATAATAGCCTGTGTGTCCAAGTAGCACCCTGACTTGTTTTGGGTTTACTAATGGTTTTAAGTCGAGGATAATTTTGATCTTTGCAAAGTCAACCTTAATACCTTCCTTACATACAATGTTCCCTAATAATATCCCTATGGGGGTCACAAATATGCATTTCTTGATGTTTAGGGAGAGTTGAATTTGTCGACTGGCTACTATTATTCCAAGAATTTGAATTCAAACTTATCGTTAGACTAGGTAAGTTAAATGTTGGTCCTAACCATTTATCCCGAATCGACATAGGAGAAGAAATAACAGGAGTCGATGATGACTTACCTGATGCACATCTATTTCGAATAGAAGCAGTCCCAACGGAAGTAGAAGAAACAACCCAGTTCTTAGAAGATGGACATGCCCAAGAAGGAATGTGTACAAAGAAAAAATAGATTGTAGCTATGAAGGTTGCACCATACAGTCTTATAAATGGATTCTTATACAAAATGGGATTAGATGACATCCTCAGAAGGTGTGTACTAGAACATGAATGAAACAACATTATGCATGAAGCAGATTATGGACCTACAGGAGGACATTTCCAGGAAAACACAAATGCAATGAAAATCCAACAGTAAAGTTTATGGTGGCCGACACTTAGAGATTGCAAAAAATTTGTCAGTCGACGTGATAGATGTCAACGACTAGGTTGACCCCTTGCCTAGTACAAAAATTCCTTTGATATAAGTGAACCCAAGTTTGACATTTGAAATCTGGGCCATAGACTTCATAGGACCATTTCCTCTTCTAGCAAGAAGGACAGGTGCAAGGTATATCATAACTGCAGTTGAATATGTCACTAAATGGGCAGAGGCTGAACCAGTTGACACATGTTCTAGTGAGATAGTTGTTAAGTTTATCTATGAGAATATCATCACTAGATTTGGATGTCCACTAACTCTAATTAGCGACTAGGGAACACACTTCATCAATAGAAATATCAAAACCCTAACTGACCAATTCCAAATCGACAATCGTCGGAGTACAGCATACCATGCTCAGTCGATTGGAGCAATTGAAGCATTTAATAAAACATTAACAAGAGGACTAACTAAAATATGTAATGCTGATAAGGACGACTCGGACGAGAAAATACCTGTAGTATTATGGGGATACAGAGCAGCATACAAACGCTCAACCGACCAAACCCCTTTTCGACTAGTCAATGGACAAGAAGTAGTAGTTCCAATACACTTTCGACAACAGACACCTATCATCGCAGAGATCCTACATATTGATGTCGAACAAGGAAGAAAGGACCGACTATTGCAACTAAGAAAACCCAAAAAGCACTGACTAATAGCAATACAACATCAAGAAATCCAGAAACAACAACAGAAAGCATGACACGACCGAAACATCAAGAACAAAAACTTGTCGGTAGGAGAACTTGATTTACTATACAATAGTCGAGTAAAAGGTAAACCTAAAAATCTCCATATAGAATGGATGGGACCCTACGATGTCCAAGAGATACATACCAACATATCAGTCTGAATAAGGACGTTACAAGGCATAGTATTTCAGAAAATCATTAACGGAGCCCGGCTAAAATGCCACAGAAACTAGAAGTTATCTTAAAAAAAATAAAAAATAAAAAATAAAAAATCCTATAATGACCATAACCGTCAACCAAAAGCTACAAAAACCTAAAATGCAAAAAATCAAAATAATACTAAACATACAGAACACTATTACAGGAAATCGCCATTTCAAAAACAGACATCATGGACATCGACATAACACCATCGACCATTTTCATTGAATGACCACTTCCATCGACCATTTTCATAACCGACATCGACCGACGAACTCAATAGTCCCATTGCTCATTCATGACATCGAGCACCAAAAGCAATTTTCCATTAACACACACTCAATTATTCCAACTGGAACATCACATCTGCCATTAATACACTCATCGATGAACACATCCACAGCATTGCCTATAAATACGACACCGTCGAAGGATCATTTACCACAATTCATATATAGAGAGCATCAAAGCATCCATTCGACTGAAATCCGAGAAACCCTTAGTGAAATAGACCACCAGACCGACACAATGGCACTCAAACAAACTAGAGCCTCAACCAAAACTAAGGAACTACAGCCTGTGGATACACCTTTATTCCGCGGGCTCAAGAACATTAAGAATGCCAAGGTATAGGAAGGCTCATGGAAAAAACTATGGGCCAAGATGCAAGAATGGGCTTATGTTAACAAAAATCCCACTCAAGCTATGGAGAAAATCAAATACAGCACTATATTCAACTATGTCAATGCACCACTTATATCCAGCTTCGGTGGCACCAAGGAAACCGCTGTCAAATTTATCATAAGCCGATACCACAATGGCTGATTCTACTTCGACCAATCGGTCGACATCTCTGGAGAAGTCATCTCCAAGCTGACCGGTCTCTCAAATGAAGGAAACCTAGTACCAGTTGGTATTAAAGGACTGGTCAAAGAACTCACTGGGTCGGCTTCGGGAAAAAACTCGAAGGGGTTGATGATTAGTCAAATCACAACCCGAATGCCACCGATTGTGGCCAAAATAATAGCAATAACACTCACCCTGGCAGGTCGAGGCAGCAACCTCAAGTTAGACATGCTAGAAGTTGTCGACACCATTGCAACAGACAAAAAGATATGCAGATGGACTGAATATGTCGTTGACATGGTCAATACCATCTGTGAAAGATGCCAAGAAATGGGGGGAATCATCAATTTTTCCTCCCTCATGTTATGGATCGTCATGTACCACATCTTCCTAGAGGGGAACCCAATCTTTCAGGAACCAACAAGGCTCCACATGTGGAGATTCAAACCATTCTCCCAGCGAGGAACTTTGCAGGAACTTGAAATTGGGAAGGTGTTGTTGGAGAATTGGCTTCAACAGCTCAAAGTCCGCATGACTAGATGGAAGGTGCCTCAAAACATATGAAGAAGTCTACCGAAAAAATCCCACATCCAACTAGAACTCGACCATACCTCGGTGTGGTACATGCAGGGTGACAACTCAAATGCTAAAGCCCTCGACTATTATCCATCGATCGACCAGATCTTTTGGGAGCTGTCTCGACAGGATAAAATCAAAATATCAGTGCCAGTCACAGCAAAGAAGAGTGACTTCTCAATTGAGGAGCCGCTAACCGACCAAGAAAAAGAGGAATACTATGAGTTGAACCTCTATATTAGCACCTTTGTGTCGGAAGAGACACCGGTCGAACACACTGGATGACTTCAAATAATCATCAAACCTCCGACAGTACAAAGGGCAGAACCCCAGACAGAAGAGCCATAGATAGAGTAGCAGGTCATCACTTTGGCTGCAGAAAGTCTCGTCCCAACCTACGAGCCAAGGGGAGAGATAGAGCCAGAAAACCCAAAATATGCTGTCACAAAAGACATCATTAAAAAGTTGTCGAAAAAGATAGCAGCTGCAAGGAAGAAGCTCAAGACACAGTAACAACAATGAGGAAAAGGTAAGCACAAGCTTATCATCATCGAATCATCAGACAATGAGGAGGAACTGGCAGCTATGGCCCTTGACATAATAGAGGATGTCACAACAAATAAGGTGCCAGTGGAAACCCAGTTCCAACGATTTGTCGACGCAGGAGCACTACTGGGTTGACCAAATAAAGCTAAGACCACCCACATGACCACGCCTGAAAATGTTGTCGATTTGGATTCGACACCTCCACCTCACAAAAGTAGCAGAGGAACAAGTGCCCGAACAACATTAAGTAGGCCCACTCGACTTGTGCAAAAGTGCAATGTCAGAGGCTGTGAAGGAAAAGTTTGATGAAGACAGATATTTGCATGCATTCATTGAGAAGCTCCCTAAAATATTTGCGTCGGCACATAAGATCTCCATAAAAGCACATATCTTCAAGGTCGACGGATACCATCTCAGACATGAATTCCAGTCCTGCACCTTTGCCACTATCACTTCAACTTTTGAGAGAAATCCTGAAAAGGAAGCTAAAGTGACCGCACGTCGGACCGCAACTATCACTCCAAATGGACCCCAAACCAACCTACCAGCTGCTGTACTGACTGGAGGAGAAGAAAATGAGGAGGATATAGATCAATAAATCAACTAAATGTTTTCCGACTTAGACTCACCTCCCTGCCCCGACAATCCACCTCTCACCCACACTTCCCCTAATCCAATCAACCCCGACCATTCGCCAACTCCATCACCACCACCACCACCCCGCGACTTAGAGCAAGACCCCCACAACCATCAGCACCAAATGCGTCCACTTTTGCATGACTTGCATCTAACTAACCAGAGGCAGTAGTCATCCCACCTCCCCAACCAGAGAAACCATCAACCACTATCCCACAAACCAAAGATCCTGACTTGAATTTTGCAGGTACATAGGTGCCGACATAAGCAGAGAAAGAAAAGCATAAGAAGAGGAAGGATAAATAGAAGAAGGAGCATCATGGACATCCATCAAAGGTCCAGATTAGATTGAAGGATGCAATCTCATTGACCGACCCAGAGCTAGGACAACTTCTCAAGACCCTAGCAGCAGAAACAAAGACAAGAAGCGAGCAAAGACGTAAGGAACTCGACGACAGGAATGCATAACAGATCAAGTTCATCAACAAATATAGGAACCTAGCCCATTCAATCATGCCAAGCCCCATAGAGGTCGACACAGACAAACTGCTCGGGAGGGTGTATCAGTTATTTGAAACCATGGCATTGGCCCTCAAAGCACAGATTCAGGAAACAAAGGAAGAACAAAAAGAAGAAACTTCTCGACTCCTAATGGCATAGCACACTGCCTTTTCTAAAGCTTATAAAGTGCTGCAAGCTCACATGGAGGAGTTTGTCATAACTGAAGAAATACTGAGAGACTGGCCTGCTTACTATGGGAAATTCTATCAGCAAAATCGGTAGATCCAACAAGGGATCCGGGCATTGGAAAGCAGGAAAACCACTAAGGAAGCACTAAGGACCACAATAGAAGAACAAATAGTGCTTGAAACATCCAAGCTTCAGAGACTTGAGAGGGAAGCACATCAGTGGGTGCAACAAGATATCCCAAACTTGGAAAAAGTCGACATCGTCTACCCATAGATGAAACGAATTATCGAGACTGCAGAGGAGAAGGACCAATTTAGTGGTCTCGACATTGAGAGAATAGCAGAAGTCTCCATTTCAGAAAAGATGTCGATCCTATCAATCCTGACCACACTTACTATCGACATCCAGAAGATTTTGCAAAGTTGGACAGATTTCCAACATCACCTTGTAGTAACATCCCCAGCCATTGTCTAAGTCTATGTATAGAAATGACCGACCATCAGACTTCACAGCCCTTGAAGACTAGACACATCACAATAACTATTGAGACCATACAAGAAGAATTTTGTACCTCCTTGTTTCTTCATGATGAAGAAACGTTTTGCTCGTGGGGGAAATGTAGAAGGAGCAAGTTGATAAGTCGACTTGAACGATAGTTGACTTAGCCGATTAGCCAACTTAGTCGATCATCTGACTAAGTCAATCGGCCGACTAAACTAGAGATTAGGTTAGACACCTAAGGTCATGTCAGTTCATCGAACCGACAGGTAGTTATTTTGTAACTGTGTTGTAATCATATATATTAGGTTGTTGAGCTAGATGAGAACTCAGTTCAGTTCTCTGTGTTGTATGGACTCATTCATGTAATATAATTTGTTAGTTCACCTACTTGTTCTTATCTCTTGTCTCTGATTTATATGTATGTTTTAGTATGTATTATTGGTAACCTTATGTGATCTGTGAGATTACAACAAGTGACATGTGCATAGTTCTTGATGAACCTTCAATAGTAACCTGTTAATTCCAAAAATCTTCCTAATTTTGAAACATTCTTGGGCTGGGTCCACTCCTTCATCACTTGGATCTTCCTTGGGTCCACCTTGACTCCTTCCTTTCATATTATATGACCGAGATACTCTACTTATTGCTTCCCAAATGTGCATTTTGACTTCTTTGCATAGAATTGGTTTTCTTTCAAAAGAGATAGAACCTTTTCTAGTTGCTTCAAATGCTCTTTCCACGCCTTTCTATATAAAAGGATTTCATCAAAGAATACTAAAAAAAATTCATTAAGTACATATGAAATAGTTCATTCATAGTTTCTTGGATTGTGGCATGGGCATTAGTTAAGACAAAAGGCATTACTTTGAATTCATAATGTCCTTCATGAGTTTGTAAATAAGTCTTTGTGATATCCCCTAATCAGACCCTGATTTGATAGTACCCTCACCTTAAATTGAGTTTTGAAAAATACTTCGTGTCATGAAGTTCATATAGCATATCGTCGATGAAGGGAATTGGAAACTTTTTTAAATCATTATTTTGTTTAATCCTCAATCATCAATGCATGTCCTAAAGGATCTGTCATTCTTTCTTACTAACACGACTGGAGCTGCATATGGGCTTCTACTCTTGGTGATGACACCACACTTCAATAAGTCTTGAACTAAGCTTTCTATTTATGTTTTGTGATGGTGGGGATACTGATAAGGTTTAACTTTGATAGGGTCTGACCCTGATTTAACCTCGATTATGTGTTCTATACTTCTTTCAGGTGGTAGCTACATTGGTAAGTCTTCAAAATTTTGTTTATATCTCTGGAGTAATTTTTGGATTTCTTCTTTGAACTTGTTCTGTTCACATTCTTGTCCTTCCATTTGATGGCATTGGATCACATATGTTTATTCTCCTTTTCGAATGAGTTTCTCCATCTATTGAGATGAAACTACTTGTGTACCTGGTGGTTGGAAACCATGTAGTTTATAATTTTTTCCTTGCCATTTAAACTTGATGAAATGTTTTTGGTGATTAACGGAGTATGTTCCCAATATTTGTAACCATTGGACTCCCATAATGATATCTACTCCACCTAACGGTAATGTGTATAGTTCTTATTCCAATTTGAACTCATGTATTTGGAGTTTCACTTTGTGACATTTTCTGACTTTTTCAATTTTATTTCCATCTGCGACCATCACTTCCATGTCCAGAACTGGATGTACAAACAACTTGAGTTTTCTGGAAACTCTTATATCAAGAAAGTTGTGATTTCTTCTGGCATTTACTATCACTATAAAATTCTCATTTTTTATATGCCCTTTTAACTTCAAAGTGTGTGGTTGACTAATGCTTGTCATGGCTATTAAGGATATCTTGGGGGTATCATCGTTTTTGGATTCCATATTTGCGGTCGCATCCTCTTCATCTTCTGATTCTTCTTCTTCTTCTTGTGATTCACTATTATCATGTGATTCACAAGTATATAATTTATTTGATCTATTCTCAAGGTGACACCTATGTTCAAGATTCCATATGTCTCCACATCGTCGACATTTTCCTTCCCTCATTCCTTTATTTTTGAGGTTCTTCCTGTCGTCCCTTCTAAATGGAGGGATGTATTTGCTTGTATTGTCCTCTGGAGTTGACTCGATGTTTCTCTGTGAATATGACTTCCCTTTGTTTGATTGAAAGTTGTCAAATTTGGCCTCTGTTGCTTTTGCTTTCCGTTTTGTTGCCTCAACATTTGTTATGTCATGCATTTTAACTCTTTTTGTATGTAAGATTTTAGTCCTCCCACGTTTCTAGTCATTGTCTGTCTATTAACCCAAATACTCTGGTAGCGAGTGATTCCCACTGGTGTGTGAATTCTTTGATGTTTCCTTTTTGTTGTAACCTAGTAAGCTTCGAGAAAACTTCATCTTCATTGATTCCTTAAAACCTTTTGAGGAAATCATTTTTGAACAAATTCCATGTGTATGCGAAGTTGTGAGCTTTCCACCACATATACCAGTTGCAAGCATCGCTTTCAAGATGCATAGATGCATACTTCACTTTTTCTACATCTGTTGTGATGTTATAGATATCGAAGTATTCTTCTTCTTTATTTAACCACACAATGTAATGTTTGTCATTTCCATTGAACTTTGACATTTCTATTTTTTCTTTGGGGGGATACACTACATAATGTTGATACTGATTGCCTCTTGTCTTGTTGCATGGTGGTGATCCAGAATTGCTAGCTAAAGCACACAACATAACTAAATCATCTTTTTGTTTGCGACGATATTTTTTCTTATTCTTTTCCATCATTTCCATGAGTGTATTTAACTTTTCATTCATTTGGTCTTGTTTTTCCTTCATCCCGTCCAATTTGTCGTCTAGCCTTCTATCTAACACTGAAATGACTTCCTCTCTGATTTCATTTTTCAGCTTAGCAATTTTTTATTTCTTCCTCTAAATCTTCTTGATTCTTAATAATGCAATCATTGAAATCCTTCTCCAATTTTTCGATTTGGGCTTTTAACTCCGTTGCCATGCTTCTAAGGTGTGGTGGTGAATAATTGGACCCAATTTTGGCTTATGAGGATGAGTAACATTCGTGGGAATTTTTTGTGTGTGCTTGATTTAGTAATAATAATATAATTATTATTATTATTTGAATTATTAGAATACAATAAAGTTAATATTTATTTTTTTTAAATTTACTATTTATTTTTTGAACAAAAAAATTGTAGGGTTCTATGTGGAGGAGTTGGGCATGGATTTTAGTGGAATGGAAGCACGGAGGGGAAGAGGTAGGTGGAAGAGCAAGAGTTGTACATAGACTAGGAGGTGGATGATGAGCAAGAACATGGGGAGTGGAGGCGGCTTGGAGTAGGGATGTCTACCAAGAGGATGCGATGACTGAGTGAATGGGTGCACAGGGAGGAAGTTGTCATAGGTATGGTGAAGACACAAAAGAAGGTGGAGTGGTGGGGAGAGGGCCTATTTTGAGCAGTGAAAAGGAAATGGAGGAAGAGAACATGGATGGAGGAAGGGGTTTTGGGAGTAGTGCGAGTGTTTGAAATGAGCAAAGGATTGGGGTCAGTGCTGTCGGGTGGAGTGAAGAACCGAGGACATAGAGAAGCGAAAGAAAGATGACGGATGAACAAACAACAACGACTGGTTGCAGTACGACGGTGGCTCGAAAGAGTGGGCATCTCGAGATCTGATACCAAATGAATCAATTAACTTCAGGACACGAAATCCATGCTTGAGTAATACTTTATTATATATATTGAAGATGCCAAAGATTACAAATGAAACTCACCTTTATAGGATTGAGTGTGTAAAATGAAAGGTTACACCCTTTCATATAATAATTAACTAATTTAATTAATATTTTATTTAATATTTGTTACATGCCGACCAAAATTGTCGTAATTCAGAGGCTTCCCAACGCTTTTTCCCTTATCCTTCTCAACGCTATCAGCACACAATTTTCTTCTACAAAAGCATCATCATCACTCTCTCTCTCCATAGTGGAGGCACCTCCAATGCATTGTCCTCTCTCAGCAAGTGCATCGATGCACTGTTATCTTTTAGCAAAGGAGTCAGCCAAAATCTTGAGTGGAGATCACACCAGTTGGATCTACTTTCATCCATGCGGAATCCCACAACTGGCATCGATTTCATTCCTGGTAGCTTTCCTCTTTGTTTTCTCCACGCCATCTACACTCAATCTTCACGTGCAACCTTCCTCTAATTTGATGTGATTCGACTTTCAACTTAAAGTTTGGTCTTCCGATGGTACCTGGGAGAGTTTCCACAATCTTCCTAATAAAATTGAATCTGAGATTTCCTATGGTGATATCAAATTCAGTCTGTGGTTTCTCTTCAACCAGCCAACTCGATGCTCTCCTTCTGTGCACAACGATTCAATAGCAAGAAATTTCTGGGAGATCCCTTGTTTTCTTGACAGTGTGTAAGACAAATCCATGGCGCCTTCCTCCTTCAACACAAGAAATATTTTCCTCTTCACAAATTTGATGTCGTTCCTCTACACATAGTCACACACTCAGCAATTATCCTGGTTCCCTCACCGTAGCCCTGAACTTGGCTCTCATATCAAATTAGAAGAACTAAGGGAAGAAACCAGTAGAGCACAAAGGCTTGCACAGATAGGAGGACATACACACTCAACTCAATTGTATTAATGAATAAAAGGTACATATATAAGAAAATGATAAGCTAAGCTAGATCCTAGAAATATGGGTCAGATCCAACAACATAGGAGTTGTTTAAACAAATAATCTAGATATGGAAAACATATAAGCCAATACATTGGATGCATTATATCTAACAGGTGGTGGTGGACTAATACCAACTTGGTCTTTCAAAATCTTTAGAGAGAATAAATGAATTATTAAGATTGTTGTAGGGATGATCTCATGTGGGTCTAACCAAGGAACTCTATGAAAAAGTGATTTTAATCCTTGATGCTCATAGTCTTATAAAAATGGAAAATCCTTTTGACCCATGATGCTTGAGGAATTGTCTATCCCTAACACTCCTTTCAATATGAAATTCATGAGGCTTCATTCTTATATAAATTAAAAAGAAAACAATACAACTTTGTCAAAATACTTAAATTTAACAATAAATTATATATAAAACAAATATTTTAATTAAAATTTACTATAAACTACATATTTAACTTGTCCAACACATCAATTGAGGTAAGAAAACAATTAATGTAAAGGTAAAGATATTAAAAATATAAGCATTAATTGGAAATGAATGGTCCACAAATAACTAAAATGTGGTTTATAATTAATTAATCAAGTCCATTAGGTATCTCCATTCTAAAATTTTATTTTGTGTCATATTTTATAGACAAAAAGGTCCCTAGCACCTCATGATGGTCAAAGTCCATACCCCACTAAAGTAGTCCTTTGAGGTAAGAAACCAATTAATATGAAGGTAAAAAATAATTTTTATAGGCATTAATTGGAAATTAGCTATCTAGATTCTAAAATTTAATTTTTTGTTATATTTTACATACCAAAAGGTCCCAAGCACCACTAGATGTTCAAATTCCATACCTCATTAAAGTAGTCCTTCATCTTAGTGATGGTCAAAGTCAATACCTCATTAAAGTAGTTCTTGATTTGGGGAGGAGTCTCTCCTCTAAACATTGTTTTGGGCCACATCAATTCTTAGCATGAAGATGGTTATAGCCACAACAACCCTTGACATGGAGGTGATGTGGGCCACACCAATCCTTAGAGTTTCCTTCCAAAATGAAACCCATCCAAATCTACCTATTTAAATTTCGAAGTGAGAAGGAAAAAACATTTCTTTTTATTTTTTAGGTATAACTTCCAATTTGTATGGTTGGAATTTGTTTGAAGTCTTAAAAAAAAATCTAGCGGTGAAAAGTGCATAATATAAATGTCATAAAGCTATTTGGATGAGTTAAAATCCATTTATAAATTTAAAAACACAATTTAAATTTTCTAAATTTAAATTTTACTATTTTTTTTAAAGATAACTCCACCAAAAACCAACAAAAATCCAAAACCTAAAATAAATAGACTTTTTTTTAAAGTAACAAACATTGACGCTTAATATGTAACTAACTTGGACACATAATATCTAAAAGTGACCTTTATAAGCACATTGACTTATTGATATGATAAGTACTATCAAAGGTTGAGTTGTAAAAAAGTCGAACCTTATTTTTGGGTGTAGAATCCCAATATTTAGTAGAATCAATTAATTTATTTATTTTACTATTAGTTGATATTCATTTGGGCAATTAATATGGAGGTAAAAAATAGTTTTTTTAGAAAGAGTGATTGAAAATTAACTATTTGCATTCTAAAATTTTATTTTGTGTTATATTTTATAAACCAAAAAGGTTTTAAGCACTAGTGATGGTCAAAATCCATATCAAACTAAAGTAGTCATTGGTCAAAGTCTATATCTCACTAGTCCTTAATTTGGGGACAAGTCTCTCATTTAAGAAATAATATCAAAATCGTTGGGAGATGCCACATCAATCCTCAAGATGCTAGTGGTGACGGCCAAAGAAACCCTTGACTTACAGACCAAAAGGTCCTAAGCACTGAGTGACTGTCAAAGTCCATATCTCCCTAAAGTAGTCATTGATCCTAGTGATGGTGACATATCTCCCTAAAGTAGTCATTGATCCTAGTGATGGTCAAAGTCGTTACCTCACTAAAGTAGTTCTTGATTTGGGAGGAGCCCCTTCTTTAGGAAATAATGTCAAAATCAAGGGAAAATGCACATGGTCTTGGGCCACATCAATCCTTAGCATCCAAATGGTTATGACCAAAGAAACCTTTAACATGCACTTGATGTGGACCATATTAATCCTTAAACTTACCTTCCAAAATGAGACCCATAAAATCGACCTATTTAAATTTCAACCTCTCAAAGCAAAAATAAAATTTTCTATTTTGTTTATCTTTTCGGTATTTATATTCTTTGGTTTGTCTTATTTAACTAGTTTAAAATCTTCAAAAATATATCTTGGTTACATATATTAGCTGTGAAAAATGCATAATCTAAGTGTCATAAAGCTATTTAAGAAAATTAAAATCTATTTATAGATTTAAAAACACAATTTAAATTTTCTAACTTTAAAATTTATTAAAATAAATAAAATAACTCAACAAAAAACAAACAAAAATCCAAAACCTATAATAAATATTTTTTTTCTTTTTTAAATATCCAACATAAACAGATAATATGTAATTAACTTGAACGCACAATATCTAAAATAACCTTTATAAGCACAATGACTTATTGATATCATAAATACAATATCAAATTGAATTGAGAAAAAGTCGAACTTTATTTTTGGGAATAGAACCCCAATATTTATTAGGATGAATTAATTAATTTATTTTACTATTTGTTGATATTCATTACGGTTAAGGCCCACACGCATTGCTTTCCCATTATTTAATATATATAAAAAACAAGATTTTGGTGTTGAATGTTTTACCATCCCTTTTGTCTGGATATGCATGCATTCCTTTCGCCATATAAGTTGGGTATTCTTACCACGACCACCAACAGAAGAAATCTTGGTCTCTGATTGCGCTATCTCTTTAGAATTAAAATCCTGTTTCTTGGTGTTCCGGGACCTTGAGCCAGGGGTGGAATTGTATTGGAGCAGTTCAGTGTCTCGCAGATCTTTGAAGTCTAGTGGAGCAGAATGTCTCTGTCTCTGTCCAAAGATTTGGAAGTACTCTTGCAGTATCTGAATGAGCAAAAACACACTGAAACGGCCCACGTGTAAGTTTCTGAACCATGGTTTGTTTCCACCTATTCGATTTCAATCGATTTTGCCAATGTGGTGTCTAAATAATGGCCTAATCTCGGGTCTCTTGGCACTCATGGCCCCAGCTTGGAGAAAGACTCAGGTCTGTACTTCGACCTAAAACATTTTGAAGACCTTCTAATGACCGGAAAATTTGATAAGGCTGAATGTTACTTATTGGGCTTTACCCAAGTGGAGGACAACCATCATTCTATTCGGTTATTCTTCGAGATCAGGAAACATAAATATCTAGAAGCACTTGACAGGTACGAAATCTTTATTTCTTTGTCATGCTTATATTCACAAGTGAGAGTTTCATGGCTTTGGGTATTTATAAACTTTAGGTTATTGTTTATAAGCAGTCACAATTGAGACTTTCATGGCTTTAGGTATTTATAAATTTTAAGTTATTGTTTATAAGCAGTCACAATTGAGACTTTCATGGCTTTGGGTATTTATAAATTTTAGGTTATTGTTTATAAACAAGTAATAAGCATCTTGGGGTACATTGTTGAATATTGAGGTTATTGCTTTGTTGATCATGAGATCTTAAAGAGTATGTTTACTGATGTACTGGGTATCATGGACTAGGATTGCTTATATATATATGCACTTACTTATATATTGGGTATCATAAACTAGGGTTCATGTGTTTTTTCAATGCCTGCCCTAGCTAGTTAAGCGTGTACAAGCCCAAGAATAAGGATGCAAGCCTTGGCATTTGTACCAGCTGATGCATTCAATAATGTGGGGTGATTGGCACTGCCTTATGACTGGCCTTAAGGAAGGGAATCCATTAATAATCCCTCTGACTTGCTTTCTTACTAAAAATCCTTAAAGCCTTCTGACTGGCCAATAGTCTAGAGATCTAGGACCATTAGATCTCAAACAACTTGCTTTCTTACTAAAAATCCTTAAAGCCTTCTGACTGGCCAATAGTCTAGAGATCTAGGACCATTAGATCTCAAACAACTTGCTTCATTTTGTACTGGGTATCATAAACTAGGTTTCTATACTAGGTATCATAAACTAGGTTCCTGTGTTTTTTCAATACCTGCCCTAGCTAATTAAGGGCATAAGCCCAAGAATAAGGATGTAAGGTTTGGCATTTCTACCAGCTGATGCACTCAATAATGTGGGGTGATTGGCATAGCCTATGACTGGCCTTAAGGAAAGAAATCCATTAATAAACCTTCTGACTTGCATTCTTACTGAAAATCCTTAAAGCCTTCTGACTTGCCAATAGTCTGGAGATAAAGGGCCATTAGATCTCAAACAATTCGTTTGATCATGTACTGGGTATCACTACTTTGCTTACTAGGTATCATGAGGTTCCTTATCTTTTTCCTATTTGATAATAGGAGATTTTCTTGTGTTTCACCATTTGGTAATACTCGGTTACTTTTTCCTAGTTGATAATACGAGATTTTCTTTCCTATTTGATAATAGGAGATTTTCTTGTGTTTCACCATTTGGTAATACTCGGTTACTTTTTCCTAGTTGATAATACGAGATTTTCTTGGTTATGTACTAGGTATCATCAGGTTCCTTATCTTTTTCCTATTTGATAATACTAGATTTTCTTGTGTTTCACCATTGGTAATACTCGGTTACTTTTTCCTATTTGATAATACGAGATTTTCTTGTGTTTTACCATTGGTAATACTCGGTTACTGATTTTTTTAATCCATTCATTAAATTCGTACTACTTTTCCACGTTTGTCAATTCCAAAATTTTTGTCTACAGGATTATTTGTTTTCTGCATCTGAATTTTGAGTGATTTCTGTCTCAAGCTGGTGTAACATTAAGAAGAGTCTTTCGTTATGTGATTCCATGGAACAATTAAGATCGAGTTCTTAGTTGGGTAGATAAATTTTAAACAAATTTCATTTTCCAGGAAAGAGCAATTCAGAGTTGTGAATATGCTTCGGGACGATTTGAAAGTGTTCAAAAAAATCGATCCAAAAGTCTACATGGAAATGACAGAGTTGGCTACGCTCGATAACTTCAGGTGATGTTTGTTTTACGATATATTTTACTGTCTGAATATTTTCTTCGTTGTGTAAGGTTTAACCTACATTTTTGTTCCATGTAGGGAAAACGAAAAACTTAAATCTTATAAGGATACAAAGACTCAACGAATTGCCATGTTTAAAGAAATTGAAAAATTGGTACAATCCAACCCTATGATCGGCCCCAAGTTGATGTTGCCCAACATTCCACCAACAAAGAGGCTTCCAGCCATCATAAATCAAAGGTTCTGCCTCTGGCCTCGTTTATTCATTAAAATTTCTTCATTCATATTCAGAACTTCTCTAGAACATATTTATATGTTGTGATTTTTTCCAGCAAATCGGAGCCTAGCTGCATGCTCGATTGTCCTTACAAGTTAAATTTCTTGGAGGCATTGTTCAGAAGGATTATTTAGATATGCTGCCGATTATTTCATTGCATCCAAAGTTCTTTCTGGATTTTAAAATTATTTCTTGACATTTGGGTGGAACGTTTCAACTTGGACCTCTTATAACTTCTAACCCATTTGATGCATTTTCTGTGTATTGTGTTTTTCTTCAATCTTAACTGGCAGCATATGACTTGCCAAACTCCTCAACCTAATCCTGATATCAAAACATTGTTTGTCGATCACACCTGTGAGCCTTCAACTGGACCTTTAACGAGACCTCCAGTAAATAATCATCTTACTGGAACGACTCAAACAGGAGGGACGTTGTTTCGTCCGATTCCTTTGAACGCTGTTACTGCAGGGTCGGCTCAAACAGGAGGGACGTTGTTTCGTCCGATTGCTTTGAATGCTGTGAGACACCGCTTTTATTAGTATCGTGAATATTTTTTTCATGTTTGTCCACCTTTTGAATGCGCATCAGTAATTTGTTGATCTCAGTCTGTATCTAGCCTTATTTTAAAAAAAATTTAATCTGATTGATCACAGCGACTTCAGCCTCAATTGATTGCAAATCTTTTTCCTCCTATACAACATCCAAATGCAGGTTAGATTGCAAATCTTTTTCCTCCTATACATCATCCAAATGCAGGTTAGATAGTTGATATTCTGTAAAATCTGATAATCAATATGTTTGCTTGTAAAAAATCTATGTATCCTTGGATGTTCAGAATTAAATCTCTGTATTCTTGGATGTTGAGAATTGGAGCATAGATTTAGGAACAACTCAACATCTTAATAATTGAATCTGAGTACTAGATTTCTGTCCAGAATCTGAATAGTAGATTTCTCTCCTCAGGTGAGTTGAAAAGAAAATGAACACCCCGCGTTCTCTCCACGGTTCATTACCTTTGACGTCGAAATTGTCCTTCCTTTCTCATCAAAGGGGGAGCTTTTCGCGGGAATAGAGCCGACTGATTGAGTCTAATGTTTTCTTCTTAATGATCTCAGGTGCTTTGCTTCCACAACCTATACCTTCACCCACAAGCAACCATGCGTTGACACTATCCACGCCGGTTGGTCAGGTTGATCAGGCATGTGACATCATTACTTTTAGGCTATGTTATCATTTCATTTTTTATCATCATGGTTAAGTTTCTTCCATTTATTATTTCATTTTTTTTTTTTTCTCCTGTGGAAATCTCAAAGTATTTTTCTTTCTAATGATAATACCCCTGAGGTAAAGGGAACAACCTAGACTTAGTACATAACCCTGTAGGTATTGAACCTGCACAACATGGTCGATTACTAGCACTGTCCATGGTCCATTACTAGCACTGTCCTGGGTACAATAGCATCAACAAACTGTCTAAAACTTGGGGGATTGAACCTGCACAGCATGGTGTCCTCGGTACAATAGCATCAAGAAATTGTCTAAAACTTGGGAGTTATTTCACTGCTTGCTGAAAATTAATTGTGGCATATGTGAAATGCAGGCTCCACTTTCAAATACAATTGGCTTGGCTCGTTGCCCAACTGAAAAGTCAGAAAAAAATTCACAAGAACTACTGAGGGTGAGATTCTTCGCTGTGAAACTTATTATTTTGTGTTCTTCCCCAATATTTTTAATTACTTATTTCATAAAACTTAAAACTTAAAACAGTAGTTCTTATTAATGGAGAAAGGATGGGCAGGTAAAGTGTTCCTCCTGCAATGGTAGCATCCATTAAGTTAAGATCTTTTAAATGAAATAGTATGGCTGTTGCAATTGGACGCGACTTAATGGAGACTTCGTTTTGTTTTCTTATGTGCAGTGACAATACCTATCCAAATGTAAGTGCTGCACATCCACGTCAACCTACGTCAACCTAATCAGATTGCTGTAGGATTGACTGCTGGAAGTGTTCATGTGATTGAGCCTGCTCCATAAATGATTCAATCAAATAATGAAACTGCTGGTTCAAATCATAAATGTCTTGAATTGTCTCCATAGTAACATAGAAACGGAGTAAAGATTTGCCAAGTAGCTAGCCGCTGACTTTTCTGTACCACAAATTTGTGAACAGCTAGGAAATCAGTGTTATCATAATGCTCTCGAAAGATGTTTGTTATCTTTCAGCACAATCATTCTCTGTTTTAATATTTTGTGTTCATAAACTTCTTAGTCTGCGCCGACTCTAGATAAAATAGATGAGAACTGTTTGGTAAGACATCAATCTACAATGCCAGTATGCCTTATATTTCAATTGGGCAACTAATATTATTTTCTTATAGAACTGTTTGGTATCTACAATGCCAGTATACGTTATATTTCAATGGAGCAACTAATATTATCTTCTTATAAGAATTCATCTTCTTTCTCATGTACTACTGTTAGATCTAAATAAAAACTTACAACTGGAAGGATTAGTCAATTTGTTGCACCTATTTGACATATTAAAGTTTTCTCTGGATTCAAATGAGAATGCATCTATCTTTCGTAAAGTTAACACATCTGCCTAGTAATAAGAATTACGGGTTATGAAAACACTTGGACATTGGAGTGAGGTTTGCAATCATTCAAACTACAGGGCTGTAAAAATATTTTGTCATGAAATATCGTACCTCATTTGACTTTGGAAGACTTTTATTAAAATGTATTACTACATCAAGTAGTCAAGTAGTAGGTATAGTTAAAACCAAAAAAAACAGTGCTAGCCCCAATTCAACTTGTTATATTATGAGAGTAGAGGCATTAAATGATTTTGAATAGTTAGCTTTGGTGAAACTTTGAAGTCTTATTTTTAAATCTAAGTGATGCAAGCTTTTTAGAGACTAAGGTGATGGAAGTGTTTTAGAGACTAGGGCCTATCCTTCTTGAAAATAGAGCTTAATTTTATTTAAAATTAAATATTACTAAATCCTTTAGACACAAGGAGGGGTAAAATATAACAAAAATGCCTTTAAGTTTAATAGACTCATAGCAAATTATAATGGTCTATTGTGACTTGTACAATACATGATATTCATAAAGACATCAAACAAGGGAACACATGATAAGAGATGATGCCACATGGCCTCTAAGGAGCCTTCAAGAAGACTTATTTAGCAAGCTATGACCAATAAATCCCCAAACAATGAGGATAACCACGTACACAATGTAACCAAGTGATGTACACAAAGATGCTTCTAAGAGTTTCTGTAAGATTTTTTTTTTTTTACCAAATATCCACATTCTACCAACCATGTCCATACTCGGCCCTCAGATTCCTTCTCAAAGGGTGCACTCCATAAGAATGTACACATTTAAACCAAATCAAAAGTATAGGGACATTTCTAATGCAAACTCCCCCCACAAGAATTAATAACAACCCCAAAAGTGGACATCTTGATGAATAAGACCTAAAGCCTAAAAGAGATCTATGTTCTTCCAAGAAGAGGCTCAAAAGAGTTGGAGACATTTACCCGCCATGCACACTTAATTTGGTCAGTTTGGCCTTGTTGCGCCGAGAGGCGCATTCTACAGCCCGGTATGAGGTAGAAGTGTAATTCCGTGCTCAACGTGGAGACGACACGTGTCACATAAAAAAGTTGGCTTATATATCTATATATATATACAAGTCGGCTTAATAATTAATAATCTTAGGTGTATATATATATATATATATATATATATTTGTAAGTAAATCAAAACACCTGTACACACTTCAAAACAATATGTACAAACTGGACCTTCGGAATAAGGATGAGAGCAATTACATATTTGTCTCAGGTATGCGAATGCGTATAATTTAAGTTTCTATATCAAGTATGCATATGAGAAACGATTGAATTATAGAAACTGATACGAGTAGATTATTATAGTATTTGATGTATTCTCCCACATAGTCCATTTCTGTGATTGATGGTGAGCACCAGAATCCATCTGCAATTTCTGGATTTTGTTTTTGTTTTGGCATATGTGAGCACCAGAATCCATCTGCAATTTCTGGATTTTGTTTTTGTTTTGGCATCTGGATTTTCCCTTCTACAATTTTCACTTCTAATAATGCAGCAATTATGAACTGATCTCCAGCTTAGATCGAGCAAAGCACATTATCTCTTTATCTGCAATTTGCGATTTTTCACTTCAAGAGAAATTATATAAATTTGCTTTTCTACTCCATTTCTTTAAAAGTATATCCATATATGCATATATCAACCGGGTTGCATCTAACTATACAGTCATTTTAAAGTTGGTATTGGATCTAGCTTATGTCTTCTCCGCTTTCTGTCAAGAAAAAGACTGTATAATTGAATTACTCTATAAGAAGTATGTTTTCTCTGAATGACTTCTTGGATTTGCTTCTTTGTATCAAGGTGGCATCTAATTAGAATTTGTCTGAGGTGACTTCTTGGATTTGTCTCAGGTATGCGAATGCGTATAATTTAAGTTTCTATATCAAGTATGCATATGATAAACGATTGAATTATAGAAACTGATACGAGTAGATTATTATAGTATTTGATGTATTCTGGCGAGCACCAGAATCCATCTGCAATTTCTGGATTTTGTTTTTGTTTTGGCATCTGCGAGCACCAGAATCCATCTGCAATTTCTGGATTTTGTTTTTGTTTTGGCATCTGCGAGCACCAGAATCCATCTGCAATTTCTGGATTTTGTTTTTGTTTTGGCATCTGGATTTTCCCTGCTTCAACAATTGCACTCCAAAAAAGGGTTTGCACCTCGAAATATTTGATCCCTCTCGGCGCATGATAGAGCCAGGTAAAGCTGGATCTAAGTTGGTTAAACCACTATCCTAAGTTTTATTGAGCATGAGCACACCCATACCTACCTTCATTCGAGGAGGCCAACTAAGCCTTCTCCTTCATTTGGGGAGGCTAAGTGCTTCCTCCTTCAAACAAGGAGCACTCTGGGGGTGGTCTAAGTGTCATAAATGCACCTAATTGCTAATTGGTGATTAAAAATAGTTAAGCTAAGTGGTGAAGGCACCTCCATTCATTATGTTGATTATTTTTATTAATATTTATGAACTAGAGTCAACAGGGGTGCCTCCAACCACCTCTGATGACCAATTGGACTTGAGTTAACCTCATCGGGGTTCATTGGAGTTAATGATGCGCTACCGCTTGTTGGTTGGCATGCAGTGACATGTGTCTAATCTACATTCAGTTAGTCTCAGTCATCCATTGCACTCCAACTTCAGTTAGGACACACTTGAGTCAATCAGGACTTGATGAGTTGGTTAACTAAGCATGTTTACTGTGGATTAAAGTCAGTTAAGCTACACCCATTTATTCAATTCGAATGACCTCTTTAGGAATTTGAATTTTCATGGAATTCATGCACCTTGCATGATCATTGTATTTTATTACTCATTCTTTATTGATTATACAGAGCTGCTACTCCCATTGCAGCACCATTATGCAAATTTTATGCTTAATTATATGAAATGTTTTATGAGACTCTCTTTTAGTCCCTAGATCATTGTGACATATTAATATGGTATCAGAGCTCAGGGTGGGATGAAGCTTAGATCTCTCAAAAACAAGTTTTTTGACATATCCTGCATGAAAAATTGAACAAAGCTCCAAAATTCCAGCACTGCACCAGAAACAAAGGCTTACCACTTAGTACACCAAGTTAGGAAATTTTTGATCAGGATTGCTTCATCAACTTGTAGAAATTCTAAATCCTTGATGGAATAAGGAATTTCATAAACACGATAAGGATCTAGGCACACAACTAACTTCACATAGAATTGTAGAGAATTAGCATAAGGAGAGAAGAAGAAGAATTAATGAACACACAATAATGAATGATCAATAAATGATAATTGATATTATTACATAGGTAATAGATCCTTATAAATGAAAAAGGAGTTGCTAGAAGACAACTCAAGCTAGCTCATAAAGTATGCTTACTAATTATGATAAACCATATAGTTGACTAAAGCACTTTTCCAATCTACCAAACACCTCACGAATTAGCAATAGCATGTGTGAGTGATGATGAGTGAAGAAAAGACTTGCTAATCCTAGAATATGGAGAGAAAATAATGGAGGATGGGTTGGAAACAAAAGCTTCCAGTTTCCTAGTTGACTAGCTTTACCTTATCCACAGAAAAGCAGGATAAAGCAAATAAAGCAGAATAAAGCAAATTTTTTTGTAAAATGTAGTCACCAATTATGGATGGCCATAAAGTGGTCACGATCAACCCAAAATCAGAAATAATTCATTCCTGGGATATAGATGGCAAGTGTTGAATCTAAGGTGCAAGTGGATGCCAACTATCTAAGCTAGTGGGTAGGAAATTAATCAAATAATGATTAATTATTTTATGAGTGGGTTTATTATATGCCAACATAGAGAGAATGTGCGCAAGTGATCATGTCTCCATATAGGTGAAATAACTGTCCAAGCGAATGTATAATGTCTCCATCTTTATTTACACAGAGAGGGTGTGTGCAAGTGATCATGTAGGAACAACGAGAAGGAATAGGATCAAAGAGTGTGAATGCATGGGCTCCATGGGTTGATCTAGCTTCCAAACAATCCAAGAGATCACAAATAAGCACAACACTAGATTCATGGAAATATACTGGCAAAGAATCCTCTATGGTAGAATAATGGAAGGAGGAAAGGTAGTAATGTTCAAAATGTTTAAGGAGGCTCTAAGAATGAGTGCCAAGAACAAAGGAGGAGCTCCTGAAACACATGGGATCAACTATGGTAAGTGGTAATACACTAAAAGGACTTGATTTGGCTAAGGAAACATCATGGAAGTCACTGGGTTGCACACCATCAAGGAGAGAGGCATGCACAAAGTGTGAGAGGTCTGGCATATTGATCTCAGAATCCATGATAGAAGACATAGAGAACACTAAATGTGTGAGTGAATCATTAATAGAAATAGCAGATCCATTAGTCACTTATTTTTCATCAACAACATCATAAGAAGATGGATCAAGATCTTCTACTTCAAGAGACACATAAAAAGATGGCTCTTTAATATTTGCTTCTTGATTGAAAGAGGAAGCATTCGAATCAAAGAGAGTAGTAGCAACAAGACATGTATGAGAAACTTCTTCTTCATGATCAACTTCATCAGATACTGTAGAGGATGAGACAACTTAAGAGAGAGAAATCATTGAGGAGCTAGAGGCACTCTTCACATAGCTAGAAGGATCCTCATTGTCCTTTCCTAAAACTCTATCCAGTGTTGTTTAGATATCTTTTGGGTATTCAACAAAATCAATAAGGTAGCGCATGCTTGGAGAGATAGCTAGACAAATAGACCCAATTGCTCTATCATAGTCATTCAACCAGTCACTTGGCTCTTCATAAGACTTTTCACCAACTCCAATAGATATCTCATAGAGACCTTGTCTCTTTAGATTTGAAATCATCTTCAATTTCCACTCTAAATAGCTTGTGAATGAAGAAAGAAGAGGAACTGATACTCTTGAATCCATTCAAAGTTGAACCTACAAAATAAACTTGCAAATTTGAAAAGGAGTATTAATTAATGAACTCTCAAAGATCTGTTATCATGTAAAGATTTGATATCCTCAGCTTTGATACCATTTAGAACTTTGAGAACCTTAGCTTTGACACCATGTAGAAATTCTAAAGCCTTGATAGCATAAGGAATTTCATAAGCATGCTAAGGATCTAGGCACACAATTAACCTCACATAGAATTGTAGAGGATTAGCATAAGGAGAGAAGAATAAGAATTAATGAACACACATTAATGAATGACCAATAAATGATCATTGATATTATTATATAGGTAATACATCCTTATAAAGGAAAAAGGAGTTGCTAGAAGACAACTCAAGCTAGCTCATAAAGCACGCTTACTAATTATGATAAACCCCATAGTTGACTAAAGCACTTTCTCAATCTACCAAGCACCTCACGAATTAGAAATAGAATGTGTGAGTGATGATGAGTGAAGGAAAGAATTGCTAATACTAGAATATGGAGAGAAAATAATGGAGCATGGGTTGGCAACAAAAGCTGTCAGTTTCCTAGTTGACTAGTTTTACCTTATCCACAAAAAAACAGGATAAAGCAAATAAAGCAAAATAAAGTAGAATATGATGTAAAGTGTAGTTACCAATTCTAGATGGCCATAAAGTGGTCAAGATCAACCGAGAATCAGAAATAATTCATTCCTGGGATATAGATGGGAAGTGTTGACTCTAAGGTGCAAGTGGATGCCAACTATCTAAGCTAGTGTTTAGGAAATTAATCAAATAATGATTAATTATTTTATGAGTGGGTTTATTATATTCCAACACAACTATGCTGGGTGTGATGAAAGCCTAAAATGTGCAGTTTTTCAACCTTATGGTGCCCCTTTTGTTGTGATTTGGAGGTTTTAATAGGTGAAATCATTCGCTCTAGCAGTTTGACATGGCTTCTTTTGTCGAGCTCTTGACTTAGTTCAATTTCCATTCATGGAAAGGAGATATGGAGATCTAGCTACATGCCAAAGGACTCTATCAGGTCACCATGCCACACTGAAGAAGAGCCTACTCATGTGATAGAAAAAGATATATTCTTTAACAAGAAAGATGAAGCATTCGGATTCTTGTGCCTCTCTATTTCCTGGGATCTTCTTTTCCATCTCTCAGGATTGCAGAATCCAAAGGAAATTTGGGACAAATTGGAAACCCTATATGGAAAATAGGATGATTTGAGAGTATACTAGCTTGAAAACAAGTTGATGTCTCTCCAACCTTCAAATTTTGAGACCTTAAATGATTTTTTCACAAAGTTCAAGCACATTTCCTTACTGTTGAAGCAGTGTGAGGTGGAGAAGAGGATGATTAGCTCATCCTCTTCATTCTCTCCAAACTTGGAGCTGATTATTCGGTGTTTGTCTCTACATTCCATGCATGGAATCTCACAACCCTTGGATGGAAGATGCCTTCACTCAATGTGTTCATTGAGTCCCTAACAAGTGAACATGATAAGCTTGTCTAGATGGGGATCATCAGATCCTCTCATGATCAATGTTATATTTTTATGATTCAAGCTAGCATTATCTTAGGATATTTAACTGAGAGAATAAAAAGCACAAAAATCAAACACAAGAGACAATAGACACAAAAAAAATTCCTCGGGGAAACCATAAAGGAGACACGGGGACTTCACATAGTGAACCTATCACATAGCACGTGCGATTGTGGGATATTAAAGAATACCCTTAATTTCGAGAGATATTGACCCAAACTCTTTTTGTTGAAACCCCCTCCCAATACTTAAAACCTCCTCCTCACCCCTTTTTATACCTCAATCCTTATAAACCACCCTACCCACCCCCACCTTAAACCCCTCATCCCCCCAATACCTACAATATATTGGTTCAAGTTTTGATAATTTTAAAACCCACAATATGAACTAACGTGATAGGATATTGGTCAACAAGTGAATCCCCTGTGAAAGGAGAAAACCCTACAACTTCCTCAGAGATAGAATCAGCACCAAAAGTAAAACCTGAAAAACATAAAGATGATCTCCCAACAGCGGTACTCTCTCTCCTTGATCCCAACTTCTTTTCTCTTGCTCATGCAATCCAGTGAGTGAGTGTGTGTGTGATAAATAGAGAGGATCACTCTCTATTTATATTCTTTTGTTCACTTAATGTCCACTCCAACATGCCGGATTCACTTAATAATTACTTACTAGAGCCAACATCTCTAGGAGATTCTAATAACTCTAGTACCCCAAATGTGTGGGGAATTTTTCCCTCTGACCAAGAAGGAGGGTTATCCTTAACACAAAAGTAGGGACTACTTCCCTCATGTAACATCCCCATAAACAATACATCAAAAATCTCTAATCAATCAAAGAAACAGAAACAAGGTGTTTGTTTTGACTGTAAAGATATTTTATTGATCATGCAAATAACCATAAGTCAAGCCGAAATATATGAGAAACTAAATCATATCTACTTACTTGAATCCAGGGGAAACACACTTGGAGAATCAACTCCTCCCAACCATAGGAGGCAGCAACTCAACGGTTTGCTCCGCTCCACCCCCGAGCTGGATCACCAACCATGCACCAGAACAGCAAGTAACTTCCTCGCGGCACTCAATCCTCAGAGTCCGTAACAAGCTACAACAAGAAAGCTTCAACGCGGCACTCTCTCTTAGAGTCCGTAACAAGCTAAGCGATGGACTTATGAAATGGGAGAAACACTCAACACATGCATTCACAGCAAAGTTTCTCCATGCACAACACGGCGTCCCGTGCTATTCCAGTGCATTTGTATATATAGATTTTGCCCAGGTCTTATGCCATCCCAATCAAATCTCCAATCAGATCTCTAAATCCCTATGATTTAGGATCTTGTCTGGTTGTTGAGTTTTGGATTGGATTTGATTGGTATCAATCAGTCTAGCTTGCTTACACATGTTCTTTGGTGCCATGGTTGGTGTCCCCTCATGTAGTTGAGTTCTCCAAGTGTCATTTTCTTTATTAATAAATAAATAAAATGTTTGTTTGTGCACATGTTATTTCAGTCTTTGAGTTTTATAACTCATTACATAAAAAATAATAATTTTTCAAAACATGAAAAGTAGAAGTAATGTCATGGGGGTATTACATTTCTCCCCCCCTTATTTTTAACACCGTCCTCGGTGTTCTTTTTATTCTGAGCTCCCTTACTCATTCTGGAACATGGAGGGATATGCTTCCCGCATTTTATCCTCCATTTCCCAAGTTGCCTCTTCAGGGCTGAAGTGCTTCCATTGCACTTTTATTTGAACGATGGCTCAATTCCGAAGCATACATTCCTTCCTGTCTAGAATGCGGAAAGGTTCAGTCTGGAACTCGCCCTCGGATTCTACCTGAATCACATCCCAGTCAATTATATGAGTAGTATCATGTATATATTTTTTTAACAATGAAACATGAAATACATCGTGTACTTTTATATTAGGTGAAAGTGCAAGTTGATAGGCTACTAGCCCTATCTTAGCTAACACTTCAAAAATATCCACCATACCTTGTCGTCAGTTTGGAACAACTTCCCAAACTCAAGGAACTCTTCTTCAACTTTACCTTTAGATATACGTGATCACCAAACGTTGAACTCCCTTGGAGTTCGTTTTAAATCCATGTAACGTTTCTGTCGATCCTGGGAAACTTTTAAATTTGGTTGAACTTCCTTGAAAATCTTTATAGCGTAGTGAAATCAAGCAATGCTTCAATGCATACATGTTTTCTTGTAACCATATTTTTTTCTCTTCCACATACAAGAAGATAAACATGTCAATCATTATCTTAAGATTCTAAACATTTTACAAATCACGCCAAGCAGATATCGACATCATACTAATATCAGTAACATGCTTATTATTTCTTCTTCATAACATTATAGGTTCCAACTACAACTTAGTTTAAGCATTATTACAGCATCCGTTCCAATTGCATGTTATAAAACTTCACTACTTATTACCACATTTAACCCTTATATATTGGGAGGAAAAAAAGAAAAATATATATATATATATCATATTGCCTATCTTCAGGCACAACTCCACCCTTCATGCATTTATTTAAGCATTTCTATTTACGTACACACAAAATAAACACAATTTTGCTTACAAAAGCCAATGATTCACAGAGTATAGAACATACCTATGAGTTCAATAGGTCGAACTGTTATTAACCTCATACCTAGTTGGGTGGAACATTGCGGCGACATAGCTAGTTGTGGGTATTTTTATTAATTGCATATTTACATTATGTCTCAATTTTTTTACTATGCCTCGCTAGCACAATAACCATCAGCATCGATTTTAAACTATACAATCTTATATCTACCCTATTGTATTATCAAATTTTATACTCTAAGACCGCAAGACTAATTCTATTTTTTTTTTTCACATGAAAACTAGATGACATCATAAAATATAATTAATTGAATTGATTAAGATATATCCTCTTTCCTCGTTACCATTGAGTGGCTGGAGAGAGTTTTCACTTTCTCCGATATACAGATCAGAGCACACTAAATATAATTATGCTTAAAAGTGCAAATTTAATGAGACAAAAGAACTATAAGAGAGTATTGCTTAACACTCTTGGCAATAATCTCGCAAGGTTTACTTGGAGTAGAGAGACGTAAGAACATGGTCGCTGGTACCAAACAAAGAACAAAATGTTTACTACAAAAAGGAGATGCAACGATGAACTGGATATTTACAAATGAGACAAACAATTTCTTTTTATCAAACGAGGTTCATAAATCATCCTCTTTTCAATCCTATACAAAGTGGTCTTTTCTTTTCATCAAACCTAAAGTGGGTAATGTACACTCCCACAAAAGTATAAAATGCATTCATTTTCTTTATATATATTATTTACAAGAAAAACATTTTCCAAAAATAAAATCAACGGATCCTTTACATTAACATTATCTAAAACTATTTCACATTCCTTTGACCTCGACACCCTTATCTAAATAATCAATGAAGGAACAAGGTATAAAATTCTTACTCTACCTTATTCGAAACACACGAGATAAACAAATCTAAATCCATAATATTATATCTATTAACAATAAAGAAAGCATTTAATTTATTTGTCCTTAACCCTTTACATGATAAAGTATGTAACAAAATCCTTGCTTCCTATTCACGATGACCATTAAACGTGTACGAATTCAAATACAACCCTTTTAGTATTATGTAACGTCACTTTGCAACAACCCTAAATATTACCCGTGTTTATTTTACATTCATCTCATAAGTTCATCCACTAATCAGTTTCACGATTTCAACCATTTTTATCCTCTTCATATCATACTCCATTACCCAATATTCATCTATTTACATTCACTTCACAATCTATCATATAATATATCCAGAATATATGCATTTTTACAACACCAAAAAGTATTTTTACTGTTATATCAATATTGTCATAAGGTGCATTTACCAATAATGAAACTACCAAACTTCATGGGATCATATGTACATGATCTTTATAACTTGCATGAATGTAAAGTAAAAATAAAAAATATATATATATAAAATACATAATTTCATTACATTAATTAAATTTGTAACGTACCCATTTATCATAATATTTTGAAATTACAATTATTCAAAATATGATCAAACCCCACTATACATGATACTTATAAATAATTGATACCAAGTATTCCTATTACACTTGGTAAGGATCCTATAAACACTTTACCATTAAAAGTTATGTTTATCCTCTATAAATATATGTATTAAATGTGACATTTTTTTCCAACACAAAGATGCTCTCCCACTATTTGTAAACATATATTAAAATTCTTCCAATATAAAATTTTCCCACCCTTTATAAACATGTATACAGTTTTCCACTATATACAAACATAAAAAAAACAAATATAAAGTTTTCCACTACAACATTCATACTCCAAAAAACTGCTCAAGTACAAAATCACAAAACCGTGAACTTCCAAAAAAAATATTTAGGCTTTATTATTGAAAAAACCACGGTTGTATAGCTATTAAAGCTGCGCTTTAATATATGCTATGTTTTCATTCAACAAATGCAATAGTGCTTAGGCTAAACTAATCACCCGTCTTTATACTTGCTGACTGGCCACGTTATGGGCAAAAGAAACCAACGAACTGGACCTCTTACAGGATAACTAAAACTTTTAGAAGAACCTATTTCTCTAACTTCATATATATATATATATATTCATAATATCGTATGTTATAAGTTTATGAAAATAAATAAATAAAAAGGTCAAGGCAAATCAAAGAACTGGAAGGTAAGTTTTGAAATGCTTTTTGGACGAGCTTGTAAAAGAAAGGGCGATAAGGGATTATTATTTATCAACGCATTCATCATATACACAGTGTTATTCAGCCAGATGGAAATGGTAAGATTCTCTTGGATCAGAGCTATTTATCGCCATTGAAACATATTCATAAACAGTTTAACATTCGGATCTAACAGAGCGCAGACAGTGAAAGCCTCAATCTAAGGTCTAGCAAAATGCAGAATGAAACATCAGAGATCTAGATCAAACCCTCCTGAAAAAAAAACGCAGATAAAGGAAGTCGTATTCCAGATCTAGAAGTTATAAAATAAAATGCAGGCATTATCTCCAGATCCAAAACGCAGACCCAAAACAATGTGGATCTAGGTTTTAAAAAAAAAACATAGACATTGGATAAAACGTTTGCCGAGTTTCTCCCAATCTATAAAAGGCAAACAAGTTGAAAATCCATACCAGTACTTTCGAAGACATGTAAAATGTTTACAGAGTTTCTACCGGATCATCAAGCATACAGAGCACAACAACCACCCGGATATGCTTTTACAAAATCGCAGAGGCATACATAGGCCAGTAACCTCCCCTATTTGTCATTACAAAATTGAAGAGGCATACCGAGGGTCAAAGGATTGAGCTCCCGCTCAAAAATCCTACGGAGGGATTGAACTCCATGATCCCCAAACCAGAATTACATGCATACCAGATACTGAATGACAGCACATCTTACAGATACAAGCATGGCAATGAGGAGATCATCTTTCATATCTAAGTGTATGCAATAAGAGATTTCCAGATCTGAATGCATAAACAAATCGCATGGAAGTAGAGATCCATTTTCAATCGAAATGTATTATCAAGTAGTAGGAAAAAAATAATTAAAACGATTTCTATATCTATGCAAGATCAAATCAGAGTCTATCAATTTCGAGATATTGCAAAAAACGCAGGCAGGAATGGCATAAACAAATGCTCCAGATTTTTAACAACATGCCCGCATAAACCATTACTCCAAATTTTTAACAAAACACAGGCATAAATAAATACTCGAGAATTTTTAACAAATCCTTGGATCTGATTCTTCAAAATAAAACACAATGTTTTTCAACAAATTCGTGGATCTGGTTCTTCAAAAAAATAATTAAATAAATAAAACACAGCGATTACAAAACAGCTTATTGGAAAGAAGAACCCAAAGTATAGATCCCGGATCATTTGGGAGAATGAAATGCCAAATCGAAGATCAACCAGAACTTAATCTCTATTGAAAAACAGTCAAAGAAGAATTCAAAATGTTTCCTATATCTCAAATAGAGATAGCATGATTGGTGTATATATACATATATTTAACGGCAAAAGATAAATAGTACACAGTGATAAAATTATAACTCTAATAGCCAATCAAGTTTCAGATCTGAAATCCAACCACCATTCAGATCTGGATTTGAAAAGGCAAATAAACTATACATTGCAATGATTCTTGAAACTATAGCCAATACAAATTGTAGAAAAAAATAGACTCGAAAGATTCCATTACTTACTTGAAAAGAGAAAAAAAAAAAAAATAACAACTTGAAACAAAATTGAAAGGTAAACTTGAGTCGAGTTTTCTCAAAGGAATCACGGAACCACGACAGAAAAATGGGAATATGTAATATCAACAAATAAAAAATAAAAAACTAAAATCGTATAAAGGTTTCCATAGCCATAATTTTATTGAGCCTTAAATCTTAACGTGCACAGGTGGAAAGATTCGATAATGGAATAGTCAAACAGATGTAATTTTTTTTTTTGCAGTGATTGGATTCACACATCAACAAAGTGTAATCAAAGAAATCGATCCACCCACCAACAATCAAATGCACAGAAATTGATCCACACACAGACTATAAGGAATCGTACACGGCCCAAAGCAGGTCGAAAAGATTCATCCAAAGCAAACAATCATACCGGATCATCGCAAGGTTGGAAACGCATACCCAGAACTTTCTCAGTTATTGGTAAAACGTTTGCACTAAAAAAAAGAATAGTATGCAGACAACTTAGAAACGTTGACAGAGTTCAGAACAATTATCAAAGAAAACATTGGATTGTCAAGGGATTGACGGAGATATTCTTTAAATCCAAATTGCAAGCAAAAAATTAAATACAATAGAGGGATTTTCCCAAAACTAGAAATATAAGACAGTTGATTGACCGTGTATACGGAGCTGCTTACCAGTTTTTTTTTTTTTTTAAATCGCAGGAAAGAAATTAAATAAGACAGAGGTCTTCCCCATATTTAAAACACATATAAGGGTTAACATAAACAGAGATGCGGATCTGAATTTTTAGCATTAGAACATAATTATACAGATCCAAACAAGATCGCAGACCCAGGTTAAATCAGATTCATAACTCTAATATGTTCGCCATTCGGGATAAACAGAATAAACTAACAAAGACGAGACGAAGTCCATACAAAATGGTCAAGGCAACTCACCAAAACGTTTAGGCAAGGAAATGATGGTTAATCTGCAAGGCTGCTGGCCATTTATCTTTGGTTCCATTTAAAAATCATATCCCTCAAAAAGTTTCCATTCACATATTATCATTGAAATTTTAAAAGCATAAAAAACATAAAAAATAAGTATAAAAAATTCTCCAGGTTCATACAATGGACACATAATAATGGGTCTGGGTAGGTTTCGACCTTGTGACCTGGAAATTGCAGAAACACGAACAAACCTCTTTGCAATAAAAGATGAGTGAGTAAGGTACCATGATGTGTGTCGCCCTAAGTGTTTCAGGCAGTGCAGCGCCCTCAGCTTCCCAAAAGAACAACGGACCGATTTCTTACTCCTGGCAACAGAGCGAGATGAACCCAAAGCAAAGTTCTGTTTAACTCCTCATTCCTATAATGACAATGGTGGGTTGTAGTAGCGTATGCTCCCCAGGGTTTAAACAAATGGATCCAATTCCGCGGTTACGGAACCACTACTAGTTCGTTAGACAGGATCGGGATGTAGATTTATATCCCCGAAAGGGAGTGGGTGACAAAGGTAGTAGAGGTGAATATATATGAAGGATCTAGCTACGAACATGTAGAACACAGTCAAACAAGTATGCGGAGATACAGATGCAGTCACCCAGAGACAAGGAAGCATGTGTAGAGTTTGTCTAGTTCATTAATTCTTCATCGTGACAAACAACAGACTCATAAACAAATCTCATAGATTCATAACACCTGTGAAGAGCCCTTGAGGTCTAGTGTTCGAACGTGGGCTCTGATACCATATGTAACATCCCCATAAACAATACATCAAAAATCTCTAATCAATCAAAGAAACAGAAACAAGGTGTTTGTTTTGACTGTAAAGATATTTTATTGATCATGCAAATAACCATAAGTCAAGCCGAAATATATGAGAAACTAAATCATATCTACTTACTTGAATCCAGGGGAAACACACTTGGAGAATCAACTCCTCCCAACCATAGGAGGCAGCAACTCAACGGTTTGCTCCGCTCCACCCCCGAGCTGGATCACCAACCATGCACCAGAACAGCAAGTAACTTCCTCGCGGCACTCAATCCTCAGAGTCCGTAACAAGCTACAACAAGAAAGCTTCAACGCGGAACTCTCTCTTAGAGTCCGTAACAAGCTACAACAAGAAAGCTTCAACGCGGCAGTCTCTCTTAGAGTCCGTAACAAGCTAAGCGATGGACTTATGAAATGGGAGAAACACTCAACACATGCATTCACAACAAAGTTTCTCCATGCACAACACGGCGTCCCGTGCTATTCCAGTGCATTTGTATATATAGATTTTGCCCAGGTCTTATGCCATCCCAATCAAATCTCCAATCAGATCTCTAAATCCCTATGATTTAGGATCTTGTTTGGTTGTTGAGTTTTGGATTGGATTTGATTGGTATCAATCAGTCTAGCTTGCTTACACATGTTCTTTGGTGCCATGGTTGGTGTCCCCTCATGTAGTTGAGTTCTCCAAGTGTCATTTTCTTTATTAATAAATAGATAAAATGTTTGTTTGTGCACATGTTATTTCAGTCTTTGAGTTTTATAACTCATTACATAAAAAATAATAATTTTTCAAAACATGAAAAGTAAAAGTAATGTCATGGGGGTATTACACCTCACTTACAATAACTCACCTAGGGTCGACTTCTCTAGGATAGTCTAATAACCCTAGGGCCCCACAACTGTGGGGACTTAAACCCTTGATCAATAGGAGGGTTACCCACAATGACTTGACATGACTTGTTTACATTATACAACCTCTCGATGGGAACATCAGGGCATGAAATGACTCAATTACATTACAGATACTTCCCGAAATAAACATCAAGGTACAATACATAAGATATACAAGTGAATACATTCTGAAGTTACAATTACATCAACACTCCCTCTTAACTAGGAAGGTATTCTCTTGACACAATTTATCAGCACAAGTCTTCTTCTCTATATCATCTGTATCATCATCACTCCATCTAGATCATCACTTGATCTGGATCATCTCTGCTGGACCAACATCATTGGATCTGGATCATCACTCAATCTGGATCAACATCACTAGATCTGGATCATCACTCGATCTGGATCATCATCACTGGATCTAGATCATCACTCGTTCTGGATCATCACTGCTGGATCATTAGCACTAGATCTAGATCATCACTCAATTTGGATCATCATTGTTCGATAATCATCACTAGATCTAGATCATCACTCGATTTGGATCATCATTGTTCGATAATCATCACTAGATCTAGATCATCACTCGATCTAGATCATCACTAGGTCAACATCACTGGTGCTATCTCATGAGTATTCTCGTCACAGGAAGTTTTGCAGAGCCATCCCTTTTTCTTGTTGGTTGTAGGCCTAGCCTCCATGTAGGTCTTCTTCAGCGCTTATATCTGACCCTAAGTTAGAGTGGCCTTCCCACCACATACATCTGACCTTGGCTCATCAGAAAATCATGCCCAGCACTCACATCTAACCATGAGAGGAACAAACACACCATCATGTTAGAATGGCCCAGCCCTCACATCTGACCATGGAAGGAACTTAATCCTTTCACCATGTCAGAATGGCACAGCCCTTACATTTGACCATGTAAGGAACTTAATCCTCTTGCCATGTCAGAATGGAACAGACCTTACATCTGACCATGGAAGGAACTTAATCCTATCACCATGTCAGAATGGCACAACCCTTACACTTGACCTTGACTCATCAGAAAGGCTCTTAGTCCCAGACTAAGGGTTCTTGGTAACTGACCACGTGCCTCCATTCAAAGAATGGCAACAAACCTTATATATGATCAAGTGGGAACATATCCCTCAATCACATTAGAATGGCCCTACACTTGTATCTTATCATGTGATACTACATCCCATAGTCATATCAGAATCACCCTAGGTCCTAGACTGAGTATTCCTAATAACTGACTAGGTACCTCCATTCAGAGAATGGAAACAACCTTTATATCTAATCAAGTGGGAACATATCCCTCAATCACATCAAAATTACCCTGCACTTATATGTGATCATTTGAGACTACATCCCATAGTCATATCATAATGGCCCTCAGTCCTAGACTGAGTATTTCTAGTAACTAACCAGGTACCTCCATTCAAAGAATGGCAACAACCCTTATATCTGATCATGTAGGAACTAATCCTGTAGTCATATCAGAATGGCTCAGCACTCATATCTATCATGAAAGGAACCAATCCTCTCACCATGATAGAATGGATCATCCCTTATATCTAACCATGGAAGGAACCTAATCCTCTCACCATGTCAGAATGGCTCATGGAATCATCACTTCCCCTTGGAGGGAACATCAATCTGGAGAACACAGAGCTTCTCCCTGAAGTACTCAAACTTCACTTTGGCCATTTCTAGCATAGAATCATGTCAGGGCTAATTACATTTAGGATAACCTATGAGCTTCGCCAGGATGGATTACATCCGAGGAGAACCTACATGTCTATTTACATATGAGCAACCTACGAGCCTCGCCAATATTTATGCTTAGAAAACCTGTCTCACCAACTATGTTAGAACTCCCTCTTTCGAGATAACTTGATCTAGATCACATACTGGAGCTTCAGTGCTCATCTCTCCCAAATAGCAAGTGGAAACATATTTTTCCTCAGTTGTACTCAATGCCATGTAGGACTCCATCCTACCAAACCAAGAGATCACACTTGATCCCATACTAAAGTAGCAGCTCAAAGTGCTCTTCCTATCAATGGCACTGCCTGCCCAATACGAACCCTCATACTTGATCCCATAATCAACTATACCCTTCAAGTAGCTCACTGCATGCTTTGTAACCATCAAGTGAACATGTCTCAACGTGTTCACAACAAAGAAAATATTTGGTCTCGTATTGGTCAGGTACATCAAGAAACAAATCATCTGACAATAGATCGTGGCATCAACAGCTTCTGATGAAGCATCACTCAATAGATTCAAGTTTGATTCCATAGGTGTGGCCATGCGTTCCATCATCCTGAACCTCTTCAGGATCTCTATTGCATACTTCCCTTTTCTGAGGAAGATTCCATCCACATTCTGCCACACCTCCATGCCTAGAAAATAGTGCATCGACACATAACAGGAGTATCGCTGGTCTTCCGCATTCAACCTTGAAGCAAAGGTAGGAATCTGCTTTACTCTTAGTAAATACTAGATTCATCAGTAATCTATCCATGCTGTCATACCATGTTGAACCTCAGGATCTTCTGTAATCACTCCCTCTGTCTTCCATACTCTATGCACTAAAACATTTTGTACTGGAGTGACAAGTATCTTCCTCTACTACTAATATTCTATGTATCCATCTAGGGTCACTGGATACCAAGATCCTCTATCTTTGAAAGCATTCTTCTCACACCAATATATGAGCTTGTCATCCTTTATCAAGCTTGTAGAAAAGGTTCAGATCTTCATCAAGCTCCTCATGTATGTGTTATCCCATGGGTGTCTTTTGAGCTCGTAGAAGGCCTTCTTTCATTTGCACACATGATTCTGCCTATCATGTGACTTCACTTCTAGTGGCTGCAAATGTCTCTTCATAGTTTATGCCTTCTTTTCATGAGAATCCTTGTGCTATGAATATTACCTTGTATCCCACGATCTTTCCATCTACTGCATGATGGAACTATGAACTTCCCTTCATGTATCGATACTGCATCCTAGACATCATTCTTCTTGAATTGGTTTTCCCTTTCTTCTTGGTTACTTCTTCATAGCTTGAAGGTTCTGCATCAATGATGTCGCTGCATTCGTCATATTATTCTTCATCTTGAACAGTCGTCATGTGTTCTTTGGAACAAGTCTCATCCTTCTTTGCTTGTAGGCGATTATTTATTTGATCTTTCCTACAAGTCAAATGCATTAGCTGTATGGTTAGAAACATTTCATAATGCATATTCATAATAGAAAATTCTTATGCATAAATATATGATCATGTAAGTATTTTGGCCAATACAACATTCATCCATATCTCATGGAAACTTTTCTAGATTCCTTCCATCTCCACTAGGACAAAATTGAGATTGTGCACTAATCCAATATGTCACCAAAGAGGTTTCATTCTATATAAGTAGCAATGGAGAGTTGTATAGCACCATGAGCTACTTACCTATCACATGCATATTAGTAGTATACTGTCATTAATGAAAAACATTCTATCATTCATAATACATCAACTGAATATAAATAAATGCATAACAAAACAATATCATGAAATGATAATTGAATACTTATCTTTATTTGTTTCGTAGGTAGACTCCTTCTAGAGCCTTCAACTTCATCAACTTCTTCATTCATAATAGCATTGTTTCTTATCCAAATGCTAAGGTGGATAATAGGTTCTTCAAGACTTGAGATATTCATATTCCTCATTGCTTGAGGGGTCTTCTTTGGATGGTGAGAGCTTGATCTTCAGTTTCTCTTATCTTCTCTTTTCTTATTATGAGTAAAGCTTCTTCTTCTTCCTAGAGTCTGCTGAAAGTAATCACTTCCTTCTCGAACACATTCCTCACATGAATAAATCCCATGATCCTGGGAGGCCATTTAAGATGGATATCACCACTTATACATTATTCACTTCTTATTTTACTACTTCAATTTGTTCTTTGATTTGAGAGAGACCCTCGTAAAGTATGAATGTATGGTCTCTTCATTCTAGATCTTCACATTCTTCAACTATTTTCTCAAAGTCATATTCTGATTTATGTTATTCCCTTCAAATAGCTTGGTCAAGGAATCAAACATCTATTTCGGTGTCTTTAGGGGAGACACTTGTGGTACAAGGTGATCCATGATTGAATCAACAATGATCTTCTTGGTCTTGACCAATTTCTTCTTGTGTAAGACTTTTAGCCTCATCTCCCTCTAGAACTGGAACCTCTCTACTTGTGTAGGTGTCCAATTCATTTTCTTCAGAGAGATCATATACCTCCATGCTTCGAAGTTGTCAACTTCACCAAGCTTATCATCAAGATGATGTGATAGATCACTTTGAAATGAGAACCTCAAATGAAAATAGCAAAATATTAGATCTTATCGATTTGAGGCATCCGTCTTGGTTCCAGAGCTGGTTGATCTAGGGTTTGTTAGAGAAACCCTAATTTTCAAAACTTGGAATCTTTCAAATATGATTGGATAGAAAGATATACCTCTTCAAAAAGAGCAGTTCAATGTAATCATTTTCTGAAAACAGTGGAGGGAAGCTACTACAATAGGAAGCCCTAGTTTTCCAATTTCTTCTACAGAAATTCTTGATATTGTTTCTGCGGTATCTCTGAAATTACTGCTCCTTTGTTTTTGAAACTTCCCACTGAGGTAGAATAACCAATCCCTATTTCAACACCATAGGTTTCATCAAAAAAAAATTCACCAATTGGGACTTATGATCATTTTACCAAGGTGACCTATTATAGGACTGTTCAGAATAGAGAAGTTGTCCAGACTGCCACGTGCCACTGTTTCATCTTCGGGGTCAGAAACTTCTACCACAAATAGTACAATCCATACCCTTTATAGAACATCTTCATAAATTTCATTTGGAACTTTGTAGCCCGAGATATAGCGATTCTCCCCAGGTGTCTTGTTTGGGGATGAATCCTGGGAGAGGCTAGAACCCTAACTTGGAGGATTCATATCTCCTTAAATATAGTGAATCGAAGGTTGTACTTTGGATACAGAGTAAATCAGGGTTTCATATTCATTCTATGAATGTTTCAACTCTTGATCCTTCTCCAATATCGAGATATAGAAAATGTACCAAAACATATTGTTTTAGTATTTTAGGGTTTTTCTGGCTCAGGGTCAAACTAGGGTTTGACTTTCCCAGAGTTTCACCCAACCCAAAAAATTGACCCATATCTCTAAACTTAGATTTTGATGAGAGTAATCCTATTCCAAGCTCACTCAAAAATTCCTCTTCTGTAGAAAGCCCTAATTTCCCGCACTAAAAACTGAAAATGCTCGGAATTGAATTTCGCCTAGCATACTTTTGCACCCTTCAATGGAGAGTTAGCCTAGCATGATTTTGCTGATGGATTGTGGAGAGAGACCCAAAAATTAAGAAGCCATAGCTTTTGTAGTTGGATAATGTCTTCCTCTAAGGTTATCTTTAATACCATGTTAGATTTTTATCATTCAAGCTAGCATTATCTTATAATCTTTAACTGAGAGAATAACAAGCGCAGCAATCAAACACAAGAGACAAGAGACACAAATAATTTTCTTTTGGGAAACCATAAAGGAGAAAACCATGCAACTTCCTTAGAGATAGAATCAGCACCAAAATTAAAACCTGAAAACATAAAGATGATCTCCTAACAGCAGTAGTCTCTCTCTCTGATCCCAGATTCTTCTCTCTCACTCATGCACCCAAGTGAGTGAGTGTGTGTGTGTGATAAATAGAGAGGCTCACTCTCTATTTATATTATTTCATTCACTTAATGTCCACTCTAACATTTTGGATTCACTTTAAAATTACTTACTAGAGCTAACATCTCTAGGAGAGTCTAATAACCCTAGTGCCCCACAACTTGTGGGGACTTTTCCCCTCTGACCAAAAAGGAGGCTTATCCTTAACAAAACAATGGGGACTATTGCCCCGACTTACAATAACTCACCTTGGGTCGACTTCTCTAGGATACTCTAATAACCCTAGGGCCCCAAAAATATGGGGACTTAAACCCTTGATCAATAGGAGGGTTACCCACAATGACTTGACATGACTTGTTTACATTATAGAACCTCCTAATGGGAACATTGAGGCATGACATGACTCAATTACATTACAGATACCTCCCAGAATAAACATTGGGGTACAATACATAAGATATACAAGTGAATACATTCTGAAGTTACAATTACATCAACAATCAAGCCCTCTATGTCTCAGGGCCCACAGATATGAAGGGTAAAGGAAAACAGCAGAAGAACCGAGAAACCAAATTCAAATATCCTAAGCCTAAAGTTGAAAACCAGCAGCATGAAGAGCCTTCCGTCTCAAAGAAGAACAAAAGAAAAGGGAATCATGGGAAGGAAAACTTCAAGTGTTCATATTGCGGGAAGGGATTCCACCCTAAACATGCCTGCATGAAAAAGAAACTTGATGAAGCAACTTCTCTTCTTGATAAAAATCACATCAATATTTCGGAAATCTTTCTGAGGAGAGATTAGCAACATCGGTAACCACAACATGAAAGAGGTCATGCTCTCATGGAAAGAACTTCGAATTCCAAAGCTCTATTGATAGATTCTGGAGCTTTGAATCACATGATGGATGAAAGAGACTCTTTCTCATCTTTGGAGACTGGAAAATCCATTCCGATCCACATGGGAGAGACTCCACAATCATATCTGAAGGAAAGGGTATGATAGATCTTGAGCATGGTTATTTTTCCAATGTTTTGTATGTACCATCTCTTGCATCAAAACTCCTAAGTGTTTATCAAATGACACATACGAGACTGCCCAAGAGAGTCTCCTTTATCCTAGATGATGTAGAAATCATAGAACTTGCATCCAAAAAATTTATAGCAAAAGTTCTTGCAAACCATCATGCAAAAGCTGTTGAGTTCTCCCATTTTGTGGCAGATGCAAAGCCCGTCGCATTGTTGACTCATGGAAATGAGGTTAGTAGACTGTGGCATGTTAGGTTTGGCCACATGAACTTTAAATACTTGTAGCAATTACAGAAGAATTATATGGTTGAAGGCCTCTGGTCATCAAATATACCACCGGAATTTGCAAGGGCTGTGTTGTTGGAAAGCACCCTGAGCATAAGTTCGATCGAGGGAAGGCAAGCCGAGCATCATGCATCTTGGGATTGATACATTCTGATATCACTGATCCCATGCTTATCACATTCATGAATGGATGAAGATATGTTATGACTTTCATTGATGACTTTTCCAGATACACATGGGTCTTTTTTATAAAAAAAAGTCGAAAGTCTTGGAAGCATTCACTAAATTAAAGGCCTTGATTGAAAATGCATCTAGAAAAAAGATCAAGATTTTGAGATCAGATAATGGCAGGAGTATATTAGTAATGAGTTACTACATATATGTTCTCAAAGTGGTATTCAAATCCAACATTTAGTCCCCTACACTCCCCAGCAGAACGATGTAGCGGAGAGGAAGAATCGGTCTCTCAAGGAGATGGCCACTTGTATGTTGGAATGAAAGAAGTTGGATGCAAATTTTTGGGTTGAAGCCATGCATGCTACAAAATATATTTAGAATAGAGTGCCACACTCTTCCATGAAATGGAATACCCTTTTCTAAGCATACTTCGGACACAAGTTAGATGTGTCGAATCTGGGGGTGTTTGGGTCCACTACATTGGCCTGAATTCCGCTTGATTAAAGGAAAGCTTTGCAACCGCAAAGCATAGAATGTATGTTTATTGGATATATTGATGAATATAAAGGTTTCAAGATGATATATATAAAAACAAAATATATCATCATTGAAAGAAGTGTCACGTTTGATGAGCCTCTTTAGGAGGTAGAACTAGTGAAGGAGAAAACTATTGAATTTCCTTCCTATTCTACTGAATATTTGGATGATGTAATTGAGGGTGATGACCCTGATTTGGATCCTCTAATTTCTGATATTAGTGAATAGAAAACATAAAATAATGAATCAGAACCTGAAGTACAAAATAATCTCCCAACTTGGGCCCGGCAAACACTCTCCTCCACAAGTGATAACATTGGAAATCTGGATGATCCTAGGAGAACCTGGTCTGATTTCCAAATAGAAGGTATTGTGCTCTCTTGTCCTGATTATTTGCTGTCTGAATAGTGTTATTTAATGATAATTTCATACCCTAATTCTTACTACCATTCTCGAAAGTATCCTAGATGGCAAGTTTCCATGGATGAAGAGATGAATTCTGTTCAGAAAAACACTACTTGGGAGCTAGATTCTCTTCCTCCGAGGAGGAAATTAGTTCAATGCAAGTGGGTGTTTCGGACTAAGATTGATGCTGATGGAAACACCTATAAATATAAGGTAGTTCTGGTAGAAAATTGTTTCTCCTAGGTCCAATGTGTGGACTACCATGAGACTTTTGCACCGGTTGCAAAAATTGACTCCATCCGCTTAGTTTTGGCAATTTATGCATCTAAGCACTAGGAAGTGCATCATATGGATGTTAAGTATTCCTTTCTACATGGAGATCTTAATGAGGAGATATACATGAAGCATCCCGAGGGCTAAATTTCTGATCCTTATTTGTTTTGAAAACTAAAGAAGTCACTAAACAGGTTAAAACATGCCCCAAGAGAGTGGTATTCCAAGATGGATGCCTTCCTTCTCTCGCAAAACATTCAAAGGTGTAAATCAGATCTGAATGTGTATATACAGCAGTATGATGCTCATTTTATTATTATTTTTTTAATATTTTTATGAATTACTGATTACAAGCAGCTTAGTTACTTCTATTTCAGTCATCAAAACTGCTCTCCATAGTGCTTTTGAAACGAGCGATTTGGGGATCTTGAAGCAATTTGTGGGGCTCAAAATTGAGCAAATTTTTGATGGAATAATGGTCACTTAGTATAAATACATATCAAACATGTTAGTAAATTTTAACATGGCTGAATGTAATGCCGATCCATTCCCTTTCCTTTTAGGGATCAACCTTGAATAAGGAAAAAGCACACCTCCCATGGACTACACTATTTATCGACAACTGATAGGTAGCTTGCTCTACTTGAATCATTCTCAGCCTGATATATATTATGATGTGAATGCTATGTCAATATACATGAAAAATCCTCATGATATTCATTGTAAGGAATCCAATAGGATTCTCCAGTATATTCAGGGAACCAGGACCTACAACATTCACTATGTTGCAGACTCCGAGCTAGAGCTGGTTTGTTACATAGATTCCGATTGGGAGGGTGATTATATTTATCAAAAGTATAATTTCAGATATGTCCTCATGTTTGGTGGTGGCCCCATTTGCTGTTCTAGAAAAAATCAGGCCTTTATATCATTGTCTTTAGCAGAGGCCAAGTACCGAGGAGCGGTGAATGCTTGCATCCAAGCTATTTGGTTGCAAGGCATTCTTTCATATTTTGATCTTTGTAGTACTTTTTCCACTATCCTCTTTTGTGACAATCAAAGTGCTATTAAGACATACACAATCTAGTTATCAGGCAGAGGACCAAGGATGTAGAGATACACATGCACTATATCAGGGAAATAGTGCATGACAGGACCATCATTCTGCAATATTGCCCTACTGATGAGAAGATTGTAGACATCTTCACTAAGATATTTTTAGAAAATAAGTTCACTTACCTCCATTCACTTTTGGGGGTGATTTCATCAAGGTGATGAGACTACTTCCAGTGTTTAGCTTGAGGGGGATTTTTTGCCACTGGGTTTTCCCTCTTTCCTCACTTAGATTTATTTTTTAGCATTGTTTGAGTTACGTTATTGTACAGGGTGACCTATTGCCTTTATTTTCAGGGCCCTAGCATTTTATGCACTTTATGTTTCTACTTCTATTGAGTATAGCTTAAGGGGGGGTGTTGGAGAATTTACCCACCATGCACACTTAATTTGGTCAATTTGGCCTTGTTAAACCACTATTCTAAGTTTTATTGACTTAATCGGTATCAAAATAGAACACTATGACATCAACATGAGCACATCCATGCCTACCTTCAGTCAAGAAGGCCAACTAATCCTTCTCCTTCATTTGGGGAGGCTAACTGGGATTCCTCCTTCAAACAAGGAGCACTCCAGGGGTGATTTGAGTGTCATAAAGGAACCTAATTGCCAAATGATGGTTACAATTAGTTAATCTAAGTGATGGAGGCACCTCCATTAATTATATTGATTATTTTTATTAATATTTATGAACTAGAGTCAATAGGGGTGCCTCCAAGCACCTCTGATGACCAGTTTGACTTCAGTTAACCTCATCAGGGTTCATTAGAGTTAATGTTGTGTTACCACTTATTGGTTGGCATGTTGTGACCTGTGTTTGAGCTACTTTCAGCTAGACTCAGTCATCCATTTCACTTCAACTTCAGTTAGGACTCAGTTGAGTCAATCAAGACTTGATCAGTTGGTTAACTAAGTGTGTTTACTGTGGCTTATAGTAAGTTAAGATAAACCCATTCATTCAATTCGAATAAAATCCTTGGGAATTCTATTTGTAATGCTATTCATGCACCTTGCATGATCATTGTGTTGTATTACTCATTTGTTATTGATTATATAGAGCTGCTATTCCGATTGCAGCACCATTATGCCAATTTTATGCTTAATTGTCTGAAATATTTTATGAGAGTGTGTTTTAGTCCCTAGATCACTGTGACAGATTAATAAAAACTGAATGTCAACTTTAGAAGTAGTGGATTCTTGTTAAATTGTTGAATAACTTGCAAAGAGGAAACAACAATTTCAAGAGAGAGCCAAAACAATGAAGATGGTATGAAAGAATTTAATTTCACACTAAATGAGTGGTAAAATTACATGACATATATTCAACATAGTGAATTAATGTGAATTGAGTTACTAGAGATCACTCATGCATGCAATGACACAAACACAAGTAATATGCCACCTAATCTTAGTTAATTGGCCATGTCGTCATTAGTTAACATGGCCTACATAACTCGATGTGCCCTCTTAGTCTCATGCACATGAATGTGTCCTCCTAGTCTCTTGCACATGAATGTGTCATCTTGGTGATGATTTCAAGGTAGGTAGTTGCTCATGTTGATGGTTCTAATTCGGGCATGCATGAGTAGAATCTACTTGGTTAACTAAAGAGGAATTTAACAATGACTCGAGAAGAGGTACACCCCTTGTCTAGAAGAATATTATTCTCTTCTAAGAGGGAATATCTTAGACCTAATGAGATCAAGTGCAATCTAATACATGGATTATAGAACATGAAAACAATATTTACTAGGTAAATGTGCAAATACTTTAACCCCCCCCTATAGCATAACTAGGGAGTAAAAAATAAATGAGCACTCACAATGAGCCATGTTATGTACCCATGCGCAACTCATATATGAAAAGAAAACACTTAAAATATGAGAAAAGAAGGAAACAAGAATACATAGAACACAATTTTAACGTGGAAGCCCAATAGGGTAAACCACAAGTATGTCCTATTACTGCAAAATTGTTATTTACAAATGGTTTTTCCTGCTGCTACAGACAAAGATGGTATTAAACCCTATTTACCAATGCCAATTAGAAGGAGGATACAACCCCCTCATTTAGCAGCTACAACTAAAAGAATGCTATGACACCTTATTTACCAATTCCAATTGGAAGGAGGCTACGACCCCCTAGTTTATCAGTTGCAACTGAAAGGAGGAAACAACCCCCTACAGGCCTATTTCCTACCCTAGCGCCTCCCTGCCACCCTCATATGTTTCTCACGATTTCTCTCCAACTGAATTCTGTCACACCCACTGGTCTCTGATTCCTATCATGCAATTCAAAATGTAGAGACATTTTCCTTCTTACTTAGGTCACTACTTAAATACTTCTTGGAGTTTAAGGTTATTTCAACATTCACATCTCTTTAAACTGAACAAAAACACCTTTCATTATTACACCTTTTCAGATCTGAAGATCACACCTTTAAGAATGTCCTTTCATCTTCTTCCATTGATCCTCCACCTCAGAGATTGTTTCCGCAACTTGGAAACCATTTTCACATCTCTGTCCAACGTTTGCAGGTGGTTTTGTACTACCAAACTTCTTTCCACAGTATCAACTACCTGTTCCAATCAGATTCATTGATCCTATCTCTAATTAAATATGGACCATTGATCTAACCATTGATTTCCACCTTAAAATCACCTTTCCGCACCAATATTTTGTTTCAATGATTTCCCACCATTGATCTTCGTCGAGCATTTTCCTAGCTGCCAATATCCAAATTGCGGGATGTGGGATGCGAGATGTCAACTATCCACTTTTGCCTTTCTGCAAACTCCTTTCCACAAACTTATTTCCACAAGCCTTCTTCCACACCGTTGATCTGTTTTATTGGAACTAACTTCAGTCACCCGATCTCTCTATATTGTGGGATGCAGGATGCAGAAACGTAACATTTCAACTTTCTGCAATTTTCCTTCCACATCGTCAATATTTTTTGGAGTCTTTCTTGACCATTGATCTTGTGGATTTCTAGATGTAGGATGTGGAATCACACTTTCCTATTTTGGACATTCACAACTTTTTTGTCACATTGCAGATTGTGAGATGCGAGATGCAGAATCACACTTTCCTATTTTGGACTTCAGCAACTTTGTTTCCACATTTTCCTGGACCGTTAATTTCCTTATGGATTTACCCCTGACCATCTGATTTTTATCTTTTGCAAAACTTTGGCTTTTCCTCCTATCTTTTACAGGATGCTTCCTAACCATCGAATCTTGTGCGATATTCTTCCTAACTGTCTATTCTAGAACTAATTTGGATCTGCATTCTGTATTTGTGGATTATACAAAAACTGATCCTCATTCATCGGATCTCATGCAGATAACTATGCCACCTCATCATCATGTCATGTCATCACCACCTTCATTTATGCCACCTCATCATCGTGCCATTTTGTCTTTACTTTGACTTATGTTGTGTTAACTCTCCATCAAATTTTCCATGGTATATTTTTGCTTATCCTTTGTACTTCATAATCCACCACTACCTTAGTCTTCCATCAACATTAGGACACCATCATATTCCATGTCATCATGTGTGTCATGCCACATCCTCAACTATGCCATGCCATCTCATTACTACTTTAGTCTTTCATTGAGTTTTTCTTGCCATCATATCCATTGGTTATTCCTTTGTCATTCGTGAATACCATTGATATCAATGACAACTATAACCCATATTTTCCAACAATATCCCATTTTTCATTAATGGAAACCTCTAAACATTCTCCCCCTTTAACAACAATGACAAAGGATAACCTGTTATGCCAATGATGCACCTATTTTGATATAGGGTTTCCTATCTCTCTTGTTTTTGACAACTCCTCTTGTCATCATATCTCCTTTTTAACTGAACTTGGTTATTTAACCAATGTATTATCATTTATCTTAACATTTCCTATTCTTGAATGATAGCTTAACTGATAGATCCATGGAATCCCCCTGATATTGTAGTTCTTCTTCTTTGTCAATATTTTTGTGATAGAGTTTACACTAAACATTTTTTACAACACTCTTCCATGTTCTAGGACACATGTTCTTTGTTTTAAAACTCTCTTCTTGCTACCATATCTAATGGTTTATTCTTCCTATAACTTAACTAGATTTCTCTTTTACCATAATTCTTTAAGCCTGTGCATTTATATCTTCATATAAAATCCTAGCTTATACTGTAGGCTTATTTTGGATTTTAGATCTATATATCAACTATCCAGAGACCCATAACTTTAGATCCTCAAAACAAAGATTACTTTAGTTTATTACATGGTTTCTATGGTCTCACTATCTCAGACACAAGGACTCATAACCTCAACCTTTTCCTTTGTCAATGCTGAACTCATCCTACTACCTTATCAATAGAATGAATTTTTTATTCCTTTTTTAGTTTTCTTCTATTGTCAACCATTTTTATGTGTTATGACTTCAAATATAAGTGAACATAATCATCTTTATCTTCTATTTGATTGTAGACATCATGGTCTTCGTGACTCTCACAATTTTTTGTTCTCATGTTACTTCATACTTTCTCTTATGTCATCCATACACCATCCTTGGTTACCCATAATCTTTGAAGAAGATATATTTGAATATACTTTCAACATTAGATACCAATTGAATTTTTTAGTTACCAATTGGAATTTTCTGAGTTTAACTCCCCTTGAGTAGAAGATCCCTTCTAATGTTATTTTCAAGTTTTTTTTTAAATCAAGAGAGATCTTTTTAGAAAAAGATCTCACAGTCATCACTACATCCTTCTTCATCACCTTCATATTTATCAGTGTATTCTGCTACATCACTAAGTAGTTTTCCCTCATGATGAGTGTCATTTTTATCTATGACCTCATTATTCTCAACATCAACTACAGAGACTTCATTAATGACTGAAAGTTTTGTTTCTTCTGAAGCTTCTAATTATTTCATCCACACCTTTTGAAGAGGTGTAGTATTTACTTGTCCTTCACCATGCTCTACATTGGTGTCCTATTCCCTTTTCATCCTTTGACTTTGCATTCAGCCACCTTGTGACCAAACTTCTGACAGCAATGACAATAACCATGAAATTTTTCTTTATCCATAGGAGGTCTTTGGTCTGTCTGTTTCCTAACTACCATTTTCTTCCATTGTCTCTGAACTTCTACTGGAGCATCACATTTCAGTTTACAATTTCTAGCCAAGTGTCCAAAGTTGTTACATTTGTAACACTCTATATCAAACCTTTGGAGAATTCCAAACTGGTTATGATTCCTTACCTTCAGCGTTTTAATTGCATCCTTTGTGTACTCATGAAACTTTTCATAAGCCTTGCATTTCAGGGCCTTTTGACCAAATTTATTACAGGAATAAAAATGACCCAGAAAGATTTTCTGATTTCTATTTATTACTTGTCTCTTGGGCTCCTCGTGAGTTCTATATTTTTCATGAAAGGATAAAGCATGTTCTTTGTACTTCTCCTTTTTAATAGGTCTCTTTAGTACTCCAGCATAGCTCTTTCTACTTCCTCTATGAATAGTGAGTGGGAAACTCTCTAGATTCTTCCCTTTAATGAACCCCAAACCAGACATATCACTTGATGGTCTTTGGCTACTCAGAATGTCATCTAGAATCCTTGAGTTGTTCTCAAACTTAGATTTAATGGATTTTTCATCAAATCCTCTAAATCGAGCAATTTCTTTCTCAAGTTTTTCAGAATCTTGAATTCTCTTCCTGAGAAGAACTACTAGATCTTCCTCACTTTTCTTGGCCTCTTGAAGTCGGCTTCTCAAATCAGTAATAATATGATTTGTCTCTTCTTGGTATTTAGATAGTTTCTCTTTCAAAACTTTGTTTCTTTTCCTACATCTTTCAATTTCATCTACAACAGCCATGTATTTAGCTTCTATGTCCACTTCTGATTCCTCATCTGAGTTTGTTGTTCCTAAAAATAGGATTTCATTATCTTCACTCATTTCCTCATCTTCACTTTCTTCCATGGAATAGAAGTTATTATTTTTCTCTTTATACTTCTTTCTACCCTTATCACAACATGATTCTTCATGGTCACTCTCCTCTTGTTTTGGGTAGGAACACTTATGGGAAGAATGTCCATTCCTTCCATGGTTAAAACATTTCAAAGGTAGTTTACCTTTGTATTTCCCAGTGCCTTTATTAAGTCTACTTACAAAGAGGGCTTCCTCATCATCTAGATTTTCTGATTGATTTTTTGAAGTGACTTTAAACGCTTCTTCTTTCTTTGATTTTTCATCTTATCCAGTTCTCATACCATAACCAGTGAGAATTCCATGCAGCTCATCTACTGTCACCGTTTTAAGGTCATCCCATTCCTCTAAGGTGGAAAAATTTGATTCATATATCACTGGTAATGTTATTAGTATCATGTTTACCACTTCTTTCTCTTTCAATTTTTCTCAAAGACCTCTAATAACATTAACCACCTCATCCACACGAAGAAGGTATTCCCCAATATCCTCTTCTTCTCTCATTTTGAGGATTTCAAATTGACCTTTATATGTTTGCAGTTTGGATTCTTTGACCTTATATGCTCCTTCATAGATAATCTTCATTAGGCATTTTCCTAATTGTCGATCTCCAAATTGCGAGATGCAGGATCTGGGCTGCCAACTGTTATCTTTTTCCTTTCCACAATATTACTTCCGCAACTTCTTCCACACCATTGATCTATTTTAACAGAATTAACTTCAACCATCCGATCTCTCCATATTGTGGGGTGCGGAAATGTAACATTTCGACTTTTCACAAGCTCCTTTACGTAATTTTCCTTCTACACCATCGATATTTTGTGGAGTCTTTCCTGAGGCTTGATCTTGCGGATCGCGAGATGCGGAATCACACTTTCCTATTTTGGACTTCCACAATTTTCTTCTACAACTTTGTTTCTGCATTACGGATTGTGGGATGCGGGATGCAAAATCACACTTTCCTATTTTGGACTTCCACAATTTTCTTCCGCAACTTTGTTTCTGCATTTTCCTAAACTATTGATTTCCTTGCGGATTTACCCCTCACCGTCTGATCTTGATCTTTTGCGGAACTTTTTCTTTTCCACCTATCTTTTACGGGATACTTCCTAATCGTCGGATCTTGTGCAGGATGCTTCCTAATCGTCCATTCTAGAACTAATGTGGATCTGCATTCTGTCTTTGTGAATTATACAAAAACTGATCCTCATTCATTGGATCTCATGTAGATAACTATGCCACCTCATCATTGTGTCATGTCATCACTACCTTCGTCTATGCCACCTCATCGTCATGCCATTTTGTATTTATTTTGACTTATGTTACATTAACTCTTCCATGGTATCTTTTTTCTTATCCTTTTTACTTCATAAGCCATCATTAGGACAACATCATATTCCATGTCATCATGTGTGTCATGCCACATCCTCAACTATGCCATGCCATCTCATTACTACTTTATTCTTTCACTGAATTTGTCCTGGCATCATATCCATTGGTTATTCCTTTGTCATTCGTGAACACCTTTGACATCAATGACAACTATAACTGAAATTTTCCAACAACTCCCCCCTACAAGAATTAATAACAACCCCACTAGTGGACATCTTGATGAATAATACCTAAAACCTAAAAAAGATCGATGCTGCTCCAAGAAGAGGCTCAAAAGTGAATGTCAACTTTACAAGTAGCATATTCTTGTGAAATTCTTGACTAACTTGCATAGTGAATCAACTCACAAAGAGGAAACAAGAACAATTGCAAGAAAGAGCCAAAATTATAAAGATAGTATGAAATAATTTTATTCCAAACTGAATGAGTGGTAAAATTACATAGATATATTCAACATAGTGAAATAATATGACTTAGTTGACTTACTAGAGCTTACTGAGGGATGCAATAACACAAAAAAATTAATATGCCACCTAGCCTTAGTTAATTGGCCATGTTTCATTAGTTAACATGGCCTACATAACTCGACGTGCCCTCTTAGTTCATGCACATGAATGTGTCCTCCTAGTCTCATGCACATGAATGTGTCATGTTGGTGATGATTCCAAGGTAGGTAATTTCTCATGTTGATGGTTCCAAGTTGGGCATGCATGAATGGACTCTACGTCGTTTAAGTAAAGAGAAATTCAAGAATGACTCTAGAATAGTTTCACCCTTCTCTAGAATAAGATCATTCTCTTCTAAGAGGGAATATCTTGGACCTAATGAGATCAAGTGAAACCTAGTACATGGATTATGAAACATACAAAAAATATTTACTAGTTAAATGTGCAAATAATTTAAACCCCCCCTAAAGCACAACTAGGGAGTAAACAATAAATTGGTACCACAAGGAGCCATGTTATTTATCCATGTACAATGCATCTATGAAAATAAAAAACTTAAAATATGAGGAAAGAGGGAAAACCTCGTTAAAAAAAAGTAACATAGAGATGTAGTAAAGAAATGCTAAGTAACTAATCTTTGACTTTTGTGTACCATAATTGCGTACAAGTAGGATTTGAATTTGATCATAATGCTATGGAAGGATGCTTGATTCCTCTACCATCATTCTCTTTTTTGGATGTTTTGTGTGCGCAATTTTTTTTATATAGCATTGGTTCTAGATATATGAGAACTATTTGAAATGATCCTACAATGTCAATATGCCGTATATTTCAATTGGGAAACTATATTATCTTATTTTAAGAATTCATCCCTCTTTCTCATGTGCTACTCCTAGATCCATCTTAAACCTAGATCTATGAAGCACCAAAAGAGATCCAATTTCGAGAGGTGTAATTTTTTTGGGCATGTAAAAAATTTACACCTCCAGAAATTAGATCCCTCTAGATGCTTGATGAACCTTTGCTTATATATATATGAAAAATTAACTTATTGAATTATTCTTATGGTTAATTAATGTTAATCTTGTGCACTCAAATATGTACAATTAATACTTTTGCTCCCATGCATTAGAAATATTTACAACTATTTTAATGTACTAACAGAAAAAATGATCATTATCATTTGTGGTTTGGTGATATTGTTTGTTAATACCCTAATTCTAGTGTTGGATGTGTGACATTTAAAGCAATAGACTTTTCATTGAACATGTTTTAGTCCAAGATTATGTTACAACAATCCTTGCAAAAATATTGTACAACTTTACTTGAACTAGAAAATAGTGACACTCATGATTGATTACATTGGCGATTATGTTAAGGTACTACATTTTATTTTGAGGAGTACTAATATAATTAATTATTTGATATATGCAAGTTTTTCGAGGGGAGGTTTAAAAAATTGTACAATTTTCTTTTCTCATAGAGTTAATCAAATTTCTCCACATGTTATGTCATCCTTAGTTTTGTCTATTGGTTTTCATTCTTACCCTCTAATTGTTGACTACTTTCAACTCGTTCTTCTCTTTGTAGGCATGTATCCTAATAAAAATGCGAGTAGGTTCATGTTGTTGAACTTTTCTCCATTGTGTGGCCTAAAACATGTACATTTTTAATGTGATTAGGTTCCTCATACCTCTCCTTTGGTACATCATAAGAACTCTATCATTAACGTATGTACCATGACACTCATGTTTATAAGATTTAGATGAAACCATTAATCCTAGACTTGAGGGTTGCGGGTTGCAATAATACATAGTAAAGCCGATTGGTGGAGCCCTCTCCATTTTTTTGCGGAGAGAATAGTACGAAGGAATTGAGAAAGTAAGAGTCCCCAAATAAGTCAACGTGAGTAGGTTTATGTTTTTTCCTTGGTTCTCCAGTCAATATATATTAGGTAGGAGAAATATTGGTCTCTCCAAAAGCCTATATATACATCATGAGTGGAAGATTGAAGTTCAATAAAGTTTACTATCATGTATTAATAGATTCCTTAACTAAATAAAATCCATGAAAGCCTTCTAGATAAATATACTTTTTCCAAATAGTTTTCATCTAACTCTAGCTCCACATACCATTTAGTATAAAATGGATTTTTGATATTTCCATTCAGCAATGTAAGTAACCAATCCTATGGAATTCTTGAAGTAGATTGAAATAAAAAATGAAGAAGTTCGAATTCCCTGATATCCTTTTGCTTTCATGAAGGATCTTTTTCACGTGATTCTAAAAGGTATGTCAAAACCATTGGATTCCCTTCCACAATCATATATTTTTCTTTGAGTTTGATCAAATAAAAGTTTTTTCAAAATCATTGAATTTCCTTTGGTAGTAAATTATTTTAATTTGAGTTTGATTAAATTTGTTGTTAGTATCTATCCCTATGACCCTCAGCCAATTCCAAATAACTCTTTCTCCATAACCTCTCAAGATACCACCTGAAAATGCAAAGATTGGGATATCATTCTTATTTCATCCATGTTTCTTTTTCTAATTTAGGAGGTTCTTAAAGATTAATCAAAATTGAAATCTTAAAATTGTAAAAATAATCTTACAACAGTGTAAATCTCGTCAATATATTTCCATTGATGTTCGTTTCATGAGAAACCTCTAAACATCAAAGATATTGAGTAATGAAGTTACAATTGAACATGTGAAGTCCCTGGAATCAACAAATGGCATGCACAGTCAACAAGGAGGTGACATGGAATCTCTTTAGGGTGCCATGTGGAGGTTCCAGGTGAAAAGGAAAGTTAGTTGGACCAATGATAAGGTGACAAGTGGACCAATCTGAGCATTCCACAAGGCAGCCGATTGGTGTATATATTGTTTGGTTTACAAAAATATTTTGGGTTAGGGAGGATTGAACCGTCGACCTCCTCTCCACCTAAGGCTTCACCAAGTCACCTTAGCCACCACCTCTGCTTATTTTTATTTAACCATATAGTGTGTGCCATCTATTTAAGTTTGAATGGTGGCTCAATTTGAATATAGGTTGGGCCAAGGGCTTAGCCCTCGAACCCCATATCTATGTATATTGTACCCAACAACTATACCACCAGTGAACCATAGAGCCACAGGCCTTGCAACCACAAACCTTTGCCATTAAAAACCGTATATTATATGCCACATATATGCGAAGTCATATCATAGAACCAACACACTGTGACTTACCACAACATTGCCTCTATCAACCACATCATATTATATTTCTATCACATTAAAAGGGGTGGAAGCGAGGCCCATGGGTTTTACCTCAGGACCTCCACTCCCCAAGAACCATGTGTTACCAATGAGCTATGTCCCCATTTCTTGAACGTATATGGCGTACAATATTCTTAAGATAGAAGCAGGGTTTTGAGCCCCAAAAAGGGCGCATCACCATTTCCTACTTACACTATCAAAAATCTAGTTTTTGACCCATTTTAATGGATTTTTTGGACCATAGTGTGCACATATACCAAGGCTAGTACATGCCATTAATTGGCACAATTACCAAGGTGAGAAGATACAGTGCATACAGATGGGGTAGAAGGTTTTATTAAAGTGTGTGCCAAAGGAGGTCTCAGGCAAAGGGGTTTGACTTTATACTTATTTTTCTCAAAATTTAGAGATGAACACAATCGCGCTTTCTATTTATGTTCTTGACTAACAAAAAATTGAGGTGTTTCCAAAACTCATATATGTAAGCTTTTAAACACTTAGTAAGATGGATATTCTCATTGGAAGTGGTCTAGAGATGTATCTTAGGAGGGATTAACACTGTTATCATCTACTATCTTCAATTCTATGGTTTGCATACTTTATTATTTTCTTATATGTTCACAATTAAGCACTTAAAATTGACCTTTAAAATTCATTTTATAACGTTAAAATTCAATTTTCACATGCAATTTATATGGTTAAAATATCCTTAAAATTTTCATATCAAGTTTGGTATCAGAGCAGGTTTACCATTGCATTGTGAGATAGTGAATGTCAACAAGATCAAGGATTCAGGTGGTAAAGGAAAATATGAATAATTTGACCCCAAAATTGGTTCAAGAAGAGGTAGAATGGCTTCACCAAAAGGAGAAGATGCAACTTCTTCAATTCCATCTGAAGGATAATTTCTTAAATCCTTCATGAGAATGCAAACAATGGTGGAAGAGTATTATCAAGATCAAAAGATGGGTGAACAAAGTGGTCGGTCTCATATTGAAGGTAAAATAGAAGGAGGTTGTGAGGACCCTCCTAAAACTTCAACATCTTCACCATATTTTCTTCATGGTTCTTTACCTTCTCCATTTGTAAAAGAAAACAAATTTTATGGAAAAATCGATTACAATATGCCTCAATTAAAGATTGATATTAAGTTTGAATCACCTATTTACAATGGAGAACTTAATGCTGAATAATTAGATAATTGGATCTATCAATTAGAAATATATTGTAGTACTCAAAAATTCATTGAAGATAGCATCGAAATTCAGTTGGATTCTCTCCGACTTGGAGGGACTGCTCTCATATGGTGGGAGAGAAGATATCAAGAGGAAACATAAAAATCCAATATCCTATCATTTTGAAACCTTCTCTAAATCAATAATTAACTATCATACCTATGATAAATAATTGTATGCATTAGTAAAAAGTGTTAATAAATGAAAACATTATCTAATGAGTAAATAAAAATCATACATATTGATCATCAACCACTACAATATATTCAATAAAAACTAAAATACAGCAATCAAGGCATTTTAGGTGGATGGGTTTTCTACAACAATTTCATTTGGTTATTAAGTACAAGAAAGGAATTTAGAACAAACTTGTAGATATGTTATCTAAACCTCCCATAAGTGCTTCTATTGTGATTCAACAAAGTCCTCTTGTACATTCTAGCTATGTTGAACAATATACTAAGGATGGAGACTTTAAAGAAGTATATGAATCACTAATGCATGGATCTCAAACTGAAGAATTGTATTATCATATTCAGGACAAGTTATTGTATCATCTTGGAAAAATATGTATTCCACAAAGTTAAAGAGTGCATAGGATAACAGAATCTCATACTTATCTCATTTTAGGACATTTTGGTGTAAGGAAAATTGTAGCATAATTGAAAAAGTTTTATTATTGTCCTCGAATGAATGATGTTGTGTCCAAGTATACAAAAGGATGTGTTATGTGTGCAACAAGTAAGCCAAGTAATAGAAAGTTAGGCTTGTACACTCCACTTCCGGTTCCTTCTTGTCCATGGTAAAGTGTGTCAATGGACTTTGTAGGAGCGTTACCAATGTCTAGAAAAGGACATGATTACATATATGTTGTCATGGATAGTTTCAAAAAAATGTTCATTTTAATGCCTTGTAAGAAGCATTCCACAACTGAGTGGAATTCTCATTTGTTTTTTCAACATGTATGGCTTTAGCTTGGGTTACCTGCTTCTATTATATCAAATCAATATTCTTAGTTTCTTGGGAAAATTTGGGCATCTCTATGGGAACTTATGGACACAAAATTGAAGAAAAACGCAACACTCCATCCAAAAACCAATGGACAAACTTAAGTGGCCAACCAAACTATTATACATATTCTTTGAGGGTATTATTCCAAGCATCCTCAATTTTTGGATGAACAGTTGCATTATGTTCAGCATGTTGGACACACCAAGTACACTGAGAGGGGGGGTGAATCAATGTGCATAACTTTTATTACTTTTTAGTTCTAAAAATCAAAAACTTATTCAATAATATGCATTATCACATTATGATTATATCATCATCAACATTATTATCATCATTATGTTATCATCACATAAGAATCATAGCATGAAACATAGAACACCATATTTTACGTGGAAACCCAATTCTTGTAGAAATTCTGACCAACAATAGATTAATTTCACTCACAACAAATTACAATTGATCATGCAAAATTGTCAACAATGGAGACTGAATATGGAGCTATAACACAAAATTATATTAACTTAGTGTACAATAGTCAACCCTGTAATAACATAGGTTGCTGAATATATAGAATACATCAATAGGTCAAATGCATAAGGAGGCATACAAAGCTAGCATAAAGCAGGCTTACCCAAAATAGGCAAATCCCCCATAGGTGTAAAAAGCTGATCCCAAATCTGTCATGAGGCTCACGAATTGGCAAGGGCGCATGGGAAAGCTAATGAGTGGTGGAATGGTAGCTCATACATGCTTTTGCATGGAGGAAAGAGTGGAGGAGGAAGAGGCAACAAAGCCGATTCACCTCACCTAGTCTTGCTTTCCTATGTGCCTTAAAACACTGAAAAAGCAGGGAATAAAGCAGAAAAAGCAGATAGGTGCCTAGGAGGCCAGGAATAAAGCAGATTTGATTCCTAAGGCTTTCCCAATCGCTACATGAGTCAAAGATGTCAAGTTTGACCTCTATGGATAGGCAATTAGCAACTTGCACATGGTGGGACTCATGGACTAGGCAAATAAGACAAAAATAAATGAA
>LPNX010033748.1:298274-336227 GCA_001517045.1 Pseudotsuga menziesii
ACACTGAGTCGTTGCATTGACAACTCCTCTGTACTCAGCTTCTGTAGATGAGAGTGCAATGGCACTCTGTTTCTTGCTTGACTAGCTGATTGGCCCTTCTACAAGCATGGACACATAAACTGAAGTGGACTTCCTGTCTGTGCTATCACCTGCCCAATCACTGTCAGTAAAACCAATTAACTCAAGGTCAAAATTGGCTTTATAGAAAATCCCATGTGTCCTTGTTCCCTGAACAAAGCTAAGGATCCTCTTGGCTGCTTTCCAATGGATCTCATGGGGCTGATCCATGAATCTAGAAGAAACACTGACTGCATAACAAATATCAGGTCGAGTATGTGTCAAATACAATAAACATCCAATCAACTGTCTATACAAAGTGTTGTTTACCATCAGTGGAGAATCATCTTCCTCCAGCTTCACTCCTGAAAGGAAAGGAGTTTTGCTTACTTTGCAATCTTGCATTCTGAATTTTATCAGCAAATCCAAGGCATATTTGGACTGGTGCACCTTGATTCCAGCTTTGGTTTGAGCAATCTCAAGCCCCAGAAATTGACTTAAGAGCCCCAAATCTGTCATGGAGAAGGCTTGGTTCATAGCACCTTTTAGGGAAGCAATCTCAGCCTGTGAGCTTCCTGTAATGAGGAGGTAATCAACATATAACAAAATTATCATTAATGAACCATTAATTACCTTCAGATATACACTTGAATCTGATTTGCACCGAACAAAATTTAGAGATAGCAAGAAGCTATCTATCTTGGCATACCAAGCCCTGGGGACTTGCTTTAGCCCATACAATGACTTTCTCAACCTGCACATAAGAGAATGGTCAGTATCAAAACCTTGGGGATGCTGCATATATATCTCCTGAGTGAGATCACCATTCAAAAAGGAACATTTTACATCCATATGATGTACCTCCCATTGCCTTGATGCTACAATGGCTAGAGCTAGCCTGATTGAATCCATCTTTGCCACTGGGGAAAAAGTCTCATTGTAATCGATGCCATGAACCTATGAGTAGCCTTTAGCTACCAATCTAGCCTTGTACTTCAGTGGTGAACCATCAGTAGCAAATTTGGTCTTATAGACCCACTTACACTGTACTAGTTTTCTCCCTGGAGGAAGATCCACTAGCTCCCATGTGTTGCTCTTCTGTAGCGAGTTGAACTCCTCATTCATGGAAGCTTGCAATATTGGATATCCTGCTACTTCTTCATATGTTTTAGGATCAGACTCCACCATCAAATAGCATTTTTCATCAAACTCAGGATCCTTCATGCACAGACCACTCTCAAATTGAGATCTAGTCCTCCTTGGGTCATTGGGATCCCCAGCTAGCTCACCTGCTACATGTAGTGTCTTGGCTGCCCATTTAGGCCTTGTGGGGCTTTTTGGGTTTGCAATAAACTCATATCCATCAGAAAAATCAGAATCAGCATGTTCAACAAAATTTTTACTTACTTCTTGAGGTTCAGGTGGTGAAGAGGCTTCACCAACTTCCACTTCTGCAAGGGGTTCTTCTTCAAACTAAACACACCTTTCAATGAAGGCTTTGTTTGTGATCAATTTTATCAACTTGTACCCTTTTGAATATTTAGATTATCCCACAAAAAGACACTCTTGGCTTTGGGGCTGCAAAGCCTTCCTCTTCTCTGTCGGGATTCTAGCCCATGCCTTTGAGCCAAAAATCCTGAAATGGGTCACATCTGGCTTGTGCCCACTCCATGATTCGAAGGGAGTCATGCCATCCAACTGTTTGTGAGGCACCCTATTCTAAATATATGCTACACAGTTGATAGCTTCGGCCCAGTACTTTGGTGGCAAAGTTTTGGCCTCCATCATGCATGTTGCCATCTCCTTCAGTGATCTGTTCTTCCTCTTTGCAACACCATTTTGTTGTGGTGTGTAGGGGATAGAATGCTGCATCTAAATACCTGCATCTGCACAATAGTTAATAAACTTAGACTTGACATACTCACCACCATTGTCAGATCTTAGGACCTTGAGTTTTCTTCCACACTGGTTTTCAACCAAAGCCTTGAAGACTTTGAATAGGCCAAAAACTTCTGACTTTGTGTTTCATGAAGTGAACCCAACAATACCTGGAAAAATCATCAATAAAGGTCAATGCATATTTGGCCTGAATCATGGAAATATGAGGGAATGGGCCAACAACATCACTGTGAATCAGCTCGAGGGGTGCAGAGGTTCTCTCATGGCTGGCTTTCTCAAATTTGTGCTCTGGGTGTTTTCCTAGGATACAGCCTTGGCAGACTCCTTTGGAAAATTTTATCTTGGGCAACCCTATGACCATATCTTTTTCACTAAGATCAGAAAAATACTTGTAATTTAAATGGCCAAATTTTTCATGCCATAGCTTTCTAGCTTCATTAGCATGGATAAGAAGAGCAGATGGGTTTGAGTAAGGCAGGAAGTGTGAAAACATGTATACCTTTTGAGCATGATTCGCTACTCCTTTTGCAATGATTCTTCCACTTGAGATTTCTGTGATCTCAACTTCATCTGGTGAGAATATGACTTTCTTAGGAGACCCAGTGTGGGTCATCTGGTACACTGATAGAAGGTTGGAGGCGAGACCAGGGACATACAGCACATTGTTGAAGTTACCATGATCAAGTTCTATCCTTCCTTTGCCTTTACTTTCAGTGAGAGATTCATCTACCAGTACAATAGATGGTCCTTTCGACTTGTCCAGTGAGGAGAAAGCCTCCTTAGTCGAAACCATCTGTCTTGAAGCTCCAGAATCTATGATAAAACTGGGTGAGCTTGATGTGCCAGCAACTAGAGCATGAACTCTCTCTCTGTCATCCGAACTTGATCCTCCTTCTCTCTTCTTTGAGCCTTCTGGAAGGGAGATGCCATTCTTCTCCAACAGTTGAGTTAGCATGTCTATCTGCTTTTTCATACAAGATCTTTCAGTGTGATTTCCCTTTGAACAGTATGAGCACTTGTTCATATCACCTTTGTTTTTCTTCTTCTGGGTATTTTTCTTGGGACCTTGTTGATCCTCCGGAGACTGCTTCTTGTCTCTCTTTTGTTCAGGTGGCTTTTTAGCTTTCTTTTTGCTTTTTTGAATCCACCCTCGAATCTCCAGCAACCAGAGCTTGGTCTTTGGAAGGTTTGATGGTTCCCATCATCACCAGCTTGTCTTGTTCTTGTGTGAGAGATTCCATGAAATCTGTGAGGCTAGGCATCTTCCAGGTTCGATCTGTGAGTTTTGTGGCATAGAAGGTCGAAACAAAGATTGCGTAGTCAAGTCCTAGCTTCGAGAGGATGGCCAATACGAGCTGATCATATTTATTTTTGATACCACACTGCTTCAGCTGCAAAACTAGTGCTTTGAACTTGAAGAAATATAGCTGCAGGGATTCAAAGCTGCTGGGACTCAGAGAAATCAACTCAATTTTTATCTGATGTCCCCTCATCTCATCTGTCTTTCCAAAAATCTCAGAAAGCTTCTCCCATACTTGATCCGATGAAGTTAATCCATCGAGATGGAAAAGGAGGTCTCGGGAAATACTGAGACATAGGAGGCCATAGGCCTCATCTCTCCGATTGTGCCATTTGATCTTCTCTGCAGCAGCATTGGGCTCTGCTTCTGTAGCCATAGTCACCCTGTAGAGGCCTTTCTCTCTCAACAAGATCTCCATCTCTGCTTTCCATTCAAAATAGTTGAATGGAGTCAAGATAGTTTTCTGTGAATCCATAGCTTTAGAAAATCTGTCCCGGCGGTCAGTAGAAGGCTCCCACTCTTGATGTCAAACCTGCAAAACAATTTTTGAAGGAGAGTAACAACCTACAATGGCTCTGATACCATGTATAAATTCTGACCAACAATAGATTAATTTTACTCACAACAAATTACAATTGATCATGCAAAATTGTCAACAATGGAGACTGAATATGGAGCTGTAACACAAAATTATATTAACTCAGTGTACAATAGCCAACCCTGTAATAACATAGGTTTTTGAATATATAGAATAAATCAATAGTTCGAATGCATAAGGAGGCATCCAAAGCTAGCATAAAGCAGGCTTACCCAAAATAGGCAAATCCCCCATAGGTGTAAAAAGTTGATCCCAAATCTGTCATGAGGCTCACGAATTGGCAAGGGCACATGGGAAAGCTAATGAGTGGTGGAATGGAAGCTCATACATACTTTTTCATGGAGGAAAGAGTGGAGGAGGAAGAGGCAACAAAGCTGATTCACCTCACCTAGTCTTGCTTTCCTATGTTCCTTAAAACACTGAAAAAGTAGGGAATAAAGCAGAAAAAGTAGATAGGCGCCTAGGAGGCTAGGACTAAAGTAGATTTGATTCCTAAGGCTTTCCCAAGCTCTACATGAGTCAAAGATGGCAAGTTTGACATCTATGGATAGGCAATTAGCAACTTGCACATGGCGGGACTCATGGACTAGGCAAATAAGACAAAAATAAATGAATTAATGTCTAAGTGGGTAAATACTATGGGTTGATTATTCCAACAATTCTTGGGGGAAAAACAGCGAAAGCCTTTCTAGAATAGTTTTCTAGAAATAACCAAAAGGAGGCAACAACCCCCTTATTACAACAAATTCAATTTTATAGCTACAAGTGGAAGGAGGCTAGAACCAAAAGGAAGCTACAACTCCCTAGTTCTCTGGATACAACCAGAAGGAGCATACAAGCCCTTTTCCTTGATTTGTACTACCACCCTGATATGAAGATAGAAACTGCTGAACCATGACTGCACTAATCCTATGGGCCTGTTAATCAACACCTATACTACACCACACAACCACTACCACTACTAACCATTGCTCGTCATATGTTCACTACTCATCAACTAATCACTTTCCATTGTATCAAACTTTTCATCAAGATATCCAATCAAGTTGTACCAATAAATATGTTTCTCACATCAACTAACTCATTTAATATGAGTCTGCATGATAAACTTGGTCCACCTAGGTCAAACCAGCTTCTCATACAACTCGACGAATCTTACTCAAAACAACTTCACATAGGGAAACTTGTGTCAATATTTCTCAATTGAACCAACCTGTACCAAGATGCTTGTGTACATGTGCTAAATCAACCATATACTTGTGTTAATCTAATAAAGTGCTCTAATAATCAACCAACCCTTATTATTAAGAGACACATTTGATCAACCAAGAGACTTCACATATGGTCAACCAAACTCTATCCAATCACACTCAACTCAATGACACCACAACCAACCTCACTCATAGTCAAGGAATACTTGAAAGTTAAACATGATATACCTCAACCAAATAACCTTGGCCAAGAAGATAAAAGACTTAACAAACTATGTCAAACTCAATAAGCCTCATAAACGCTTAGACACAAAAGGATTTTTCGTTCTACTCAAATCAAGTCAAAAAATCAAACAAATATCAAGCAAATAGTCACTTACAACACTATAAAAGGTTGTCATTAACAAGCAATAACAGTCTCAATCCACTTAGGTCAAAGACACAATGATCAACACTTGTCAAAGTATTTTTCAAAGAAAATATTTAGGCTAATCAAATAAATGACTCACAATATCTACTACTTACATGTCAACTTCTCATTCAATACTACACTTATACAATAGTCAAGATCAACACCAAGATCTATGCCAACAACATCCATGATAATAATCAAGATATATATCAATATCAAATCAAGATATATGCCAAAATAACCATCACCATATCCTCCATAACATATTCAATGAATTCAAAGAGATTTACCACTATACAGGCTCACATACTAAGATCAAAGAGAAATCTATCCATGAGAGACATGTGCCATTACAAGAGAAACCATGGAGCATGAACCATACCTTATTGAAGATCACAAGATGAAGAAAAAAATATAAAAACCAAAATAAACTCTATATCATGTCATCACATAGCCCTGGTAACAATCTTTCTAACGAGCCAACAATTTTTTAATTCCAATTATGTATGAGAAAGTTATGCCAATTTTAGTGAAGGTGCCCAGAAATTTCTCTATCACAAAATTTTGTAATTTTATCCAAGAGTTACGAAATTCCCGAGAGAATAGATGATGAACAAATGAAATGTTTGATATTCTATTTATATATTTTGTTTACAAAATTTATTACCTTGAGCGGACATGCAATTCAAAAATACAAATAATTAAATTCTCTTTTGCTTGGTCGGCTCACCCAAAAAAGTGGGGTACACCAACTTAAAAAATCCATATCTCTTCAACCGTAAGGAGTTAGAAGATGCTCCACATGTCAAAGTAAATGAATTGGTGAGGAATATCTCCCTATAATGGGTTTATTTGAAAATTCTTGGTCTAATACTCTTAAATTCTTTAGTTTGTACAGGACATCAAGACTCCACACATAAAGGTGCCGAGACCATGTTGCCTTATGGATTAGTTCCAAGGTCAAAGGATTCAATGGAAATCATCAAGGGAATGAGGACTCTATGGTATTCACATTCACAGACTTCACATTAACAAGGAGAAGGGATTCACCATGTACTGATCATATCAATGGTATCAAGGACCCCAACACCACCAATCAAGTGGGAACAAAGGCTTTTTCAAGAATATCATCGTTATTATACAAAATGGATTCAAGGGCTTCAAGGGATTCAATACCATCATGTTCAAGGACTCCATATCATTAAAAACATATCAAATAGTTCCACTATATATCTTCATCACCATAAGAGTATCAACGCCCCAAAAGAGGGGTACAAATACCTCACCAATAGTTTGCAACACCTTATGGGTTTCATATGCATGATCACAAAAATACTACATGCAAATGACCATATAGTGTCCAAGGGACATCGAACCACCATATATGTTGGTTCAAGACCTAAAATTTCAAGGACACCAAGGACCCCATAATAATGGGTTCCAACACACCACCATAAGTGTGGGTTCCAAGACCTAAGTCTCCACATGCAAGAGGATCAATATCTAATCTTATGGACTCAAGGACCCCATAAGAACTTAACAACCTCAATACCATCAAATGAAATAAATGAGATTCACCATCAACACATCAAGGAATTTACACATGAGCCACATTATCTATCCAACAACCAATTAAGACATCAAAACAAGTACACACATAACAAGAATCAGAAATACCAATAACCAAAAATTAACCAGGAGTAAGGAACTTGACAATGGAATCAAATGGGACCAAGATACAACTTAGGGGCACTTGACCAATTCAATGGGTAACCACGGATTTTTTCATTGTTCCAAGGCCTACAAGGGCTTCAATCTTGGGCTTGCACAAGGTCAAAAGTGCTTCTTTGACACAAATAATCATAAAGTAAACAATAACCATCAGGGGCTCACAAAGGGGCACCAATGATTGAAGAGTTTGCATCAATGACAACTTAATCAACAATATCCCCCTTTCTCATTGATGAAAACACCATAAATCCTCTTCATAAAAAGCTCCCACTCTCAACAAAACTTCTCTCCCCCTTTGGAGTCAATTGGAAAAGGGAACAACCTTTGACTATACTGCTCCTGCTCAAGGCATGCTCCCCCTTAGGCCATGCTCCCCTGTGATTAACTTCTCTTCCTTTTCAACTTTTCTTCATGTTTGCATTAATGGAAGCAAGAACTTGTTTTGGCACCACTGCTTCCCTTATCACTGAGCACTAATGCTTCTTTGATGGACTTGTATTCTGTCACATGGATACTGTTGAATCCAAATACTATACGATACTCGAATATGATAATCAAGTACATATCTCCTTTTACACATTATTTGTACACTTCATATCACTGGTCAATAGTCTTCAAAATGGAATTAGGTTTTCCCAATATTTTCATCATTTCTGTTTTGATTTACTAACTTTATTATCCATACTTTGGTAGGATGATGGTTGTTCATGTCATTCGATTGAAATTTATTTCTTCTCCAAAATTTAACGTGTCCCTGCATCTGGCAATGTTTTGTGAAATGACTATAATGATAGCAATTGTAACACTGAACCAAAAATGTACTTTGATTTATTTCTGGAGCGATTCTTTAATGAGCTCTACAAAGAATGGATTTGTGACCATAGTTGTTACACTTGTAGTAGTGACCATAGAACCTTATAGGATATCTCTGAGTAGTAACATTTCTTGATTCTTGCTGATCATGGGATCTTCTGAGAATACATGTATTATTGTTTTCCTTTTCTTAGTTTTCCAGATATCTTTTACTTTATTCATTCTTATTCTCGATCTTCAAGTTTGTCTTTAACTAAGAAGTTGTTTTTTCAAGATATTCCTTCAGAGAGAATATCTTCAATTCTTGCTTTTGGAAAAATTATATATTTTCTTGGATTTGTCTCATTAGAGTTTCGTCTATTTTCTTGACTTCTTCTACCTGTTTTTTCATATCAAATATATTGTCTTCCGTCTGTACTTTTGAATTCTAATCATCTTCATGGGATTTTGTAGTTGAACTTTTAGTACACGATTCTCCTTTCTGAGTTCTGAGAGGTCCTTTTCAAAATCAAAGTTTCTCAGACATACCCTATGTAACTCTACCTTCAAGGATTTGATTTCAAGTTCTTATTTTCTTCTTAAATTCTCTTCCAATATTTATTTAGTCTTGTAGGTACTTATCTCACTCTCTTTCTCTTGTAGCTTGCATATAAATTCTTTTTCCTTATCGTCTAGTAGTATTTTGAGCTGGACAATTTCTTCTAATTGCTTTTCAATTTATGTAGTTGACTTCTCAATTTTATCTTTCAAATAGTTGGATATAACTTCTTCGATTCTGGTGAATTTTTTGACCTGGATTTTTAGATCAATTATGGCCTATGTGGCCTTCTCAAATTCTTCTTAATTCCTCTTCTTAGGGTTTTCCAATTGCTCCTGCAATACCTCATTTTGTTCACAAACATTTTTCACTTCTTGCGAAACATTAGTAATTACATTGTCTATCATAGCATATGTTATATTTCTATCACTTATTAAAGAGTAAGGATTTTCATCACAATTGGCAGTATTGCATTCTGTGAATTCAAAATGGCTCTTATCTTCTATACTTGATAAACATATATCTGTAAAAGCATTACAAATAGAGTGTTCATGGGACTTACCTTCATACTTACCTGGATCTTGTATACACCTTTTAATGGGAATGTCTTCTTCCTTTTGTTCTTCATTTGAGTTTAGATGATGTATTTTGAATGGCAGTTCTTCAACTAAGTTTCACTTTCCTATTTTATCCTTTTGGAGACCTGTTATATCTTCAAGCATTAATTCCATAACCTCCGCTTCGTGTTCTTTATTGGAGTAGAGTTTTTCTAATCTAAACCATAGTTCCTTAGCTGAGTGACACTTCCTTATACTCTTGTTTTGGACAATTGTTAGGCCTTCAAGGATTCTTCTATAACCATAGAATTATTTTTCTTTTCTTCCTTCTGAGTCATTGTTTTCACTTTATTTGTACGAGTATATCCAGTAAGAACCTATTCCCATATTCCTTCTATCTCAACATAAACCTGCATTCTTGTTTTGCAAATATAGTAATTATTTCAATGAAATAATGGTACTCCATTCATTGAGAACCCCATGGTGTGTCAAAGATATCCTTCAAGATGATAAGGCTTTCTGTGAAGGACCTGCTCTGATACCAATTGTTAGACACACCAGGTACACTGAGAGGGGGATGAATCAATGTGCACTTCTTTTATTTTATTTTACATTTAAAAATCATCAACTTATTCAATAATATGCATTATCACATTATCATTATATCATCATCAACGTTATTATCATCATTATATCATCATCACATAAGAACGATAGCATGAAACAAAGAACACCATATTTCACGTGGAAACCCATGTCCTAGGGGAAAACCCATGGAAGCATTTCTAAAATAGTTTTCTAGAACTAACTGGAAGGAGGAAACAACCCCCTTATTACAAAAACTTCAATTTTCTAGCTACAACTAGAAGACGGCTACAACCCCCTAATTTACAAGTTACAACTTGAAGGAATATACAACTCCCTATTTCTCTGGCTACAACTGGAAGCAGGATACAACCCCCTTTCCTTGCCCCATCCTTCCACCCTGATATTAAGATAGAAATTGTTGAACCATGACCGCACTAATCCTGTGGACCTGATAATCAGCACCTGTACTATACTACAGAATTTGTACCACACTGCACAACCACTACCACTACTAATCGTTGCTCATCATCTGATCACTACTCATCAATTGATCACTGTCAACTATATCACACTACTCATCAACATGTCCACTCAAGTTGTGCTAATAAATATGTTGCTCACATCAACTGACTCAGTCAATATGAGCCTCTACACTAAAATTAGTCAATCTAGGTGTTGGTTGTGGAGCCTAATATTCTAGATCCAAAGATATTATTCAGTTGTGTTTGTAACCCAGGTGTACTATACACTCTTTCCCCCTACCTTGGGGTTCAGGGTTGTGTTGGCCAATACTATTGCGGACCCATGGTCATGGGTTAACCCTAGAATTTTTCCATTTTATTTCCCCTATACAGGAAATCATTGTAAAACAACTGAGTATGGTATTGTATTGTATTCGAAGAGAGACTATGAGAGCGTGAAGTGGAAGTGCAATGATTTTGCTGCAAGGTGTATCCCTTAATATTTTTGGAATGTAATAAAAGGACTGGCAATTTATTTGTAGAAATATCCCATCGTTTGGATGAACCACCTTATATCTATGTCTCTCTATAATGTTTTAATGTGTTTTGAATCTTCTTTATTGATTTAACTGTATATTTGTTATTGCTCTGCGGTCCTATTTTCTAAAAATTGGTATTAGGACCAAAAGGTATATTTGGTTGGTAAACTCACAAGAAAGAATGGTTCCTGGTTTGAGTGGGAGTAATGGCAGAAGAAGCAAAGTTTAGGGTCAAGAAATTTAACGGCCAAAACTAGCAGTTATGGAAGATGCAAATGGAGGACTATCTTTACCAAAAGGATCTGTACCTGTTGTTGGGAGGAAAAGAAAAATAGCTGGCAACTATGAAGGATGAAGAATGGGAGGTTCTTGATAGAAAGGAACTAGGAACAATACGCCTGTGCCTACCTTCGTCGGTGGCCTTCAATATTTCGAAAGAAAAAGCAATAGAGGGTGTGATGAGCGCATTGAGTAAGCTCTACGAAAAAACCTTGGCTTATAACAAGGTATTTTTAATGAAGTGTTTATTTAATATGAAGATGTCGAAAGGTGGATCTGTTGCTAACCATTTAAATGAGTTTAATATACTTACCAGTCAGTTAAGGTCTATAAAAGTGAAATTTGATGATGATGTTAGGGCTCTTCTAATATTGTTCTCATTGCCAAAAAGATGGAATAGCTTGGTCATGGATGTAAGTAACTCTGTCCCTAGTTCAAACACTCTTACGTTTGATGATGTCATTGGTGTTATTCCTAGTGAGGAAATGTGAAGAAAAAGCACAGGTGAGACATCAAGTAATGTGTTTACCATGGAGAGCAGAGGGAGACAAAATGGGAGAGGAAGGATCTCATGAAATCACAGCAATTCTAAAAAGGGAAGATCCAAGTCCAGATTCGGAAAAATAGAGTGCTGGAACTGTGGTGAGAAAGGACATATGAAGAAAGACTATTGAGCACCAAAGAAGAAAGGTGAGAGGCAGTAAGAGACTACTCAGGAAGCGAATGTAGCAGGTGATGTGTTACAGGATGCTTTGATTCTTGAATTAGATAATACTAGCAATTACTGGGTAGTAGATTCAGGGGCTTCATGTCATGCTACACCCAATAGGAAATTTTTTCATGATTATGTTCAAGGTGATTTTGGACATGTTTTATTGGGCGATGATGAACCATGTAAAATTGTTGGAAAGGGTAAGGTATGGCTTAAGTTAAATAATGGAAGCGAATGGATGCTAAAGGATGTAAGGAACATTCCTGCTATGAAAAGAAATCTAATTTCAATAGGGAAGTTGGGAGATAGTGGTTGTTTGTCTACGTTTGGAGAAACGTGGTGGAAGATCACTAAAGGATCAATGGTAATAGAAAAAGGAGATAGGGTAGGTATGTTATATTTATGTCCTTATAATACTGATTATTCTATCTCTGTAGCTTCCACAGAAACAGGTGCAATGTTGTGGCATCATAGGCTTGGCCACATGAGTGAGAAGGGGATGCAAATTCTCCACTCAAGGAAACTGCTTCCAGATCTGAAGCAGGTAAGTTTGGAATTATGTGAGAACCATGTTTATGGAAAACATAAGAGAGTTATATTTCTCAGGGTTGGGAAACAAAAGAAGAGTGAAAAGTTAGAGCTTGTCCATACAGATGTATGGGGACCATCTCAGGTACAATCTCTTGGTGGCTCTCATTATTATGTTACTTTTATTGATGATGCAACTAGGAAAACTTGGGTGTATTGCATTAGATATAAATCTAATGTGTTTGATACTTTTAAGAAGTGGAAATATTTGGCTAAGAATGAGACAGGAAAAAGTTGAAATGTCTCAGATCTGATAATGGAGGTGAGTATTGCAGCAAGGAGTTTGACAGTTACTGTTCACACAATGGGATTCATAGAGAGAAGACAATCCCTGGAACACCACAAGGAATGGTGTGTCATAAAGGATGAACATAACGATCATGGAGCATGCAAGGTGTATGAGATTGCATGCAGGGTTTCCCTTACAGTTTTGGGTTGATGTTGTAAATACTGTTATTTATTTAATAAACAGAGGGCCTTCAAGCACTTTGGATGGTGGAATTCTAGAGGAGGCATGGACAGGTAAACACGTAAACTACTCATTTCTGAGAACTTTTGGTTGTGAAGCATTTGTCCATATTGATAAAGATGATAGAATAAATCTTGAGGCTAAATCCAAGAAATGTACCTTTATTGGATACGAGGTTGATGATTTTGGTTATCGCTTATGGGATCTTAAAAATCGTAAAATCATTAGGAGTAGAGATGTAGTATTCAATGAAAATTTCATGTACAAAGATCAATTGCAAGGAAAGAAAGAAGAAAAGGAAAACATAGAGTACACAGTGCTTGATGAAATCAAAGAAAATGAAGTTCCAAAGGCACCAGAAAATCAAGAGCAGCAACAAGTACCTGAAACTCCTACAACTATAAGAAAGTATACCAAGTTAAGTAGACCCATTGAATGATTCTCTCCTTCACTGTATTATTGATTGATGACTGATTCTGGTGAACCAAAATGTTATGAAGAAGCAATGCAGGTAAAATCTAGAAAGAAGTGGGAGCAAGGCATGGATGAGGAGATGGACTCATTGGTAAGAAACCAGACTTTGGATCTGGTTAAGTTGCCTACAGGAAAAAGGGATATGTAGAATAAATGGCTTTACAAGTTGAAGGGAGAAGATGGAGGTAAGAAGTGGTACAAGGCTAGACTTGTTGTAAAGGGGTTTGCATAAAAGAAAGGTATAGAATTTGATGAAATATTTTCTCTTGTTGTTAAAATGAATTCAATTAAAACTATTTGAAGTCTAGTGGCAGTAGAATATTTGCATCTTTAACAGTTAGATGTAAAAATAGCCTTTCCCCATGGGGATTTGGACGAAGATATTTATATGCATCAGCCACTAGGGTATGAGGTCAAAGGGAAGGAGATTTTGGTTTGCAGGTTGAAGAAGAGCTTGTATGGCCTGAAGCAAGCTCCAAGGAAGTGGTATTTGAAATTTGATAAGTTTATGACATAACAAGGTTATGATAGATGTCACTCTAACCACTGTGTTTATTTCAAGAGGCTAGATAACTAAATATATATTATCTTGTTATTGTATGTGGATGACATGCTTGTTGCAGGGTATCACATGTAGGATATAAATGTGCTCAAAAGAAAACTAGCTAAATCATTTGAGATGAAGGATTTGGGTGCTGCAAAGCAAATCCTTGGTATGAGAATAACAAGAGATAGGAAAAATCACAAATTGACATTGTCTCAAGGTGAGTACATAGAAAAGGTGTTGCAGAGGTTTAGAATGCAGAATGAAAAACTAGTCAGTACACCTTTGTCTAGCCATTTCAAACTAAGCAAGGATATGTGTCCAGAGACACAGGAAGACATAGATTACATGTCCAAGATTCCCTATTCATCAGTGGTTGGAAGCTTGATGTATTCCATGGTGTGCACAAGATCATATATTGCACATGTAGTGGGAGTTGTGAGCAGGTATATGAATAATCCAGGTAAAGAGCATTGGAAAGTAGTACAGTGGATTCTCAGATATTTGAGAGGTACCACTTCTCATGCATTATGTTTTGGAGTTTCAAACACTATTCTATAAGGATATGTTAATGCAGATATGGCTGGTGATACAGATAGCAGGAGGAGAATCACAGGGTATGTGTTTAGTGTGGGTGGAACAACAGTAAGTTGGATTTCAAAACTACAACAAGTTGTTGCACTTTCAACAATGGAAGCAGAGTATGTTGCTACTACAGAGGCTAGTGAGGAGATGATTTGGTTGTAGAGGTTCATAGAACAATTGGGTAAGAAGTAGGAAAATAGTAGGCTATACAATGACGGCTAGATTTCCATTCATCTTGCAAAGAACTCAGCCTTTCATTCGAGGACTAAACATATACAACTCAAGTACCACTTAATAAGATTTGTTCTAGATGAAAAAGTGTTAAAACTGGAAAAGATACATACTAGCTAGAATCCTGCAGACATGTTGACAAAGGGAGTAATTAGAGAGAAATTGAGTTCCTGCTTAGTTTCTATTGGCCTTCAAGCATGAAGGTGAAAACAAGAAATTTGCCAAGTCCAAGGTCGAAAGCATAGTCCAGCAAGTGCAGTAGAGGTGGAGTTGTTGTGATTAGTCTCCAAGTGGGAAATTGTTGGTCGTGGAGCCTAATATTCCAGATCTAGAGATATTATTTAGTTGTGTTTGTACCCCATGTGTACTATACACTCATCCCCCCTGCCTTGGGATTCGAGGCAGCGCCTCGAAAAAGGGGGTTCGGGGGCAGCGCCCCCGAGATATGGGGGTTCAAGGGTATTGCCCCCAAGAAAATGGGGGTTCAGGGACAAAGCCCTCAAGAAAATATTTTGGGATGTGTGTTTTCCAACATTATTGTGGACCCATGGTATTGGGCTAACCCTAGAATTTTCCCATTGTATTTCCCTTATACAAGAAAGCATTCTAAAACAACTGAGTATGGTATTGTATTGTATTGGAAGAGAGACTATGAGAGCATGAAGAGGAAGTGCAGCGGTTTTGCTGCAGGGTGTATCCCTTCATATTTCTAGACTGTAATAAAAGGATTGGAAATTTCTTTGTGGACGTAGCCCATCGTTTGGGTGAACCACGTTATATATGTGTCTATGTGTAATGTTTTATTTTGTTTTGCATATTTTTTATTGATTTAACTATATATCTATTATTGATCTGTGGTCCTGTTTTCTAACACTGGGTCAAACAAACTTCTCATACAACACAGCCAGTATGAGTTAAACCAATTGCACATAAGGAAAATTGTGCCAATCTTTCTCAACTGAACCAACTTGTACCAAGATGTTTGTGTACCTATGCCAAATCAATCTTATACTTGTGATAATCTAATCAAGTGGTCTAATAGTCAACCAACCCTTCTTACTTGGCCTAGTTCATAATGAGACACGTTTTAGAAACCAAGAAACTTCACATACTTTCAACCAAACTCTATCCAGTCACACTCAACTGAAGGACACCACAACCAACCTCAATCATATTCAAGGAATACTTGAAAGTTAAACACGATATACCTCAACTAAATAAAATCAGCTAAGAAGACAAAAGACTTAACCAACTATGTCAAACTCAATCAACCTCATAAACACTTCGACAAAAAAGTCATTTTCACTCTACTCAAACCAAGTCAACAAATCAAACTAATATCAAGCAAACAATCACTTACAACACTTTCAAAGGTTGTCATTAACAATCAATAACAATCAAACTCCACTTAGGTCAAAGACACAATGAACAACACTTGTCAAACTAGTTTTCAAAGAAAACATGTAGGATGATCAAAGAAATAACTCACAATATCTATTGCTTACATGTCAACTTCTCATTTAATACTACACTTATACAACAGTCAATATAAACACCAAGATCTATGCCAACAACATCCAAGATAATCACAAAGATCTCTATAAATATCACATCAAGATATATTCTAAGATAACCATCACCATATTCTCCATAACATATTCAATGAATTCAAATATATATACCAATATACAGGATCACATACTAAGATCAAAGAGGAACTCTATCATAAGAGACATGTGCCATTACAAGAGAAACCCTGGAGCATGAACCATACCTTATTGAATATCACAAGATGAATAAAAATTAAAAAAAAAATAAACTATAGATCATGTCATCACATATCCCTTGTAAAAATATTTCCAAAAATCCAAGAATTTTGTAATTCTGATTCGGTAAGAGAAAGTTATGCCAATTTTAGTGAAGGTGTCCATAAATTTCTCTACCACAAAATTTCACACTTTTACCCAAGAGCTGCGAAATTCTTGAGAGAATTGATGATGAACAAATGAAATGTTTGATATTATATTTATATAATTTGTGGACAAAATTTATTACCTTGGTCCAACATGTAATTCAAAATTAAAAATAATTAATTTTTTTTTTGTTTCGTCGGCTCACTCAAAAAATGTCGGGTGTACCAACTTCAAAAATTCATATCTCTTAAACCATAAGGAGTTAGAATATGATACACATATAAACATAAATGGATTGATGAGGAATATCCCCCTATGATGGTTTTATTTAAAAAATATTTGTTTAATATTCTTAAATTCTTCAATTTGTACAGGACATCAAAACTCCACACATAAGGTTGCCAAAGACCATGTTACCTTATGCATAAGTTCCAAGCTCAAAGGATTCAATAAAAATCATCAAGGGCATGCGATATTATATGGTATTAACATCCACATACTTCACATTAAAAAGGAGGAGGGCTCCACCATATACCATCATATCAAGGGTATCAAGGACCCCAACACCACCGATCAGGTGGGAACAAAGATTTTTTCAAGAATATCACCATTGTTATAAAAATTGGATTTAAGGACTTTAAGGGCTTAAACATTGTCATGTTCAAGGTCTACATATCATTAAAACCATATCAAATGGTTCCACTATATATCTTGATCACCATAAGAGTATCAACACCCCAAAAGAGGGGTACAAAGACATCACCACTAGTTTGCAACACCTTATGGCCTTAATATACATGATCAAAAGGATACTACATGCCAATGAACATATAGAGTCCAAGGGACATCAAACCACCATATATGTGGGTTCAATAAATAAACTTTCAATGATACTAGGGACCCCATAATAATGGGTTCCAACATACAACCATAAGTGTGGGTTCCAAGGTGTAAGTCTCTGCATGCAAGAGGATCAAGATCTAAGCTTGTGGACTCAAGGACCCCACAAGAACATAACAACCTCAATACCATCCAATGCAAGAAATGGGATTCATTATCAACACATCAAGGAATTTACACATGAGCCACATCATCCATCCAACAACCAATCAAGATATCAAAACAAGTACAAGCATAACAAGAAGCACAAACACTAGTAACCAAAGATCAACTTGGAGTAAGGAACTCAACAATGGACTCAAACGGGACCAAAATACAACTTAGGGGAACTTGAAAAATTTAATGGGTAACTACAGATTTTGTCACTTTTCCAAGTCCTACAAGGGCTTGAAGCTTGGGCTTGGATAGGGCCAAAAGGGCTCCTCTGAAACAAACAACCACAAACTAAACACTAACCATCAGGGGCTCCACAAGGGGCACCAAGGACTCAACAGTTGTCACCAATGACTAGACATCATTCACATCAATGAAAACTTAATCAACACATCATGCTTACAATATATCCATACACTCCTCAACATAGGAGTCTCCATTCGAGACATTTTTTGGGTATTTACCAAAGTCTCCCTTAGAGTTTGTTTTTGGGAAAGACTTAGTGGAATATAGACAAGTTGATGCAAATAAAGCTTTGAATTTTGATCAACATATCAAGTTGGTTCAACAAACAACGCAAGAACATTTGAAATCATGTTAGGACAAGCATAAATAAAGATATGACAAGCATTGGGTGGATCATCACAGTCATTTTGGTGATCAAGTTTGGATTCATGTCAACAAATACTGACTCCAAGGTAAAGGTAGAAATTTGAAACCAATTGGGTATGGACCTTTTAGAGTTTTGGATCAAGTTGGTAACAATTATTTTTGGTTATAGTTGTATATTTATATGAAAATGTATTGTTGTAATATTATAAACCCACCCCATATTTAGGATAACAAATATTAATCATTTTTTGTTAATTTCCTATCCACTAGCCTAGATAGTTGGTATCCACGTCATCAACACTTTCCATATATACCACACAAGCACATTTATCTTGATTCAGGATAGATCCTTCCTACTTTAATGACTTCCCATATTAGTAACTACATCTTCCTCATGTGATTTTCTCATTTAATCATTACAAATATTTAATAAAATGTTGAAAACTCTTAAAAACTTGTGAAAGTTGAACGATAGATTGGAATTGAAATTTCAAATAGAAAATATCATTATCTAATTTCAACTAGAAAATGATGTTACACTACAACAAAACCCTGTGATTAGCGTCTCTTTTAGCTTCCTTTTTAGCATCCACTATCACTTTTAGTGTAATTTTCATCATTTTTTGGACAAATTGGACACTTTTCCATGGGATGGCATTTTTAATGGCATTATTTGCGTCTCTTTTTCAAAGTTGGTGCTATTTTGGACGCTAATTAGCATCCCAATTAGTGTCTTTATTAGCATCCCAATTAGTGTCCCAATTAACATCCCAATCAACATCCCAATTAGCATCCCAATTAGCATCCCTTTTTAAAGTTGGCACTATTTGGGACAATAATTAGCATCCCAATTAGCGTCCCAATTAGCGTCCCAATTAGCATCCCAATTAGCATCCCCATTAGAATCACAATTAGCGTTCCAATTAGTATCCCAATTAGTGTCCATTTTTAAAATTTGGTACAATTTTGGATGCTAATTAGCATCCCAATTAATGTCCCAATTAGCGTCCCAGTTAGCATCACAATTAGAATCCCAATTAGTGTTTCAATTAGCATCCCAATTAGCATCCCTTTTTAAAATTTGGCGCTATTTTGGACGATAATTAGCATCCCAATTAACGTCCCAATTAGCGTCCCAATTAGTATTACAACTATCATCCTGATTAACATCCCAATTAGCATCCCAATCAATGTCGCAATTAGTGTCCACAAAAGCATCCCATATAATGCCAAGAATATCCTAAATATCATAGCACCATATATTAATCCAGGGATAGTGATAGGAATTGCACCATGAATTTTGGTAGGAAAAACATTCAACATAGCTCCAAGTATAGAGTGAGTAATTGCACCTAGAAAACATCCAACATAGCGTCAGGTATAGATCCAAGTACAACACCTAGAATAATGCCTGAAATTTCAAAAGGAACTGCACTAGGAATTGCAATAGGTTTAGAGATAGAAATTGTGTTCAGAATATGTCCGACGTAACGCCAAATATATCAATGCCAATGTCAATGATCATGATCCATGTGATAGTAATTTTGGATCTTGATTTATTATAGTGGGGCCTAAATGATCGTAATCATGGAACTTTTGGATCTTGATTAATCCTAATGAGGGGTAAATTACCTTAATGTCACCTAAATTTCTTTAATGGAATTTGAGTGTCCCCAACAACATTTGATAGACCCTAATGGCATATGATTGGCCCTAACAACATGAAGATGATGGACTAAGATAATTATGATGGAGCATATGGATATGATTTAGTATCATACTATATCATCCATTCTTTTAAGGTAGTATGGCTCCTTGGTCATTATTATCGCAATTAGATTAATGATGACTATGACAATGACAATGATGTTGATTTATTGTATGATGATGATGATGATGTGGATGTGGATGTCAATGATGATTATGCATGTGGTATCAATTTTGGATCCTAATTGATCCTAATGGCACCTAAATGTCTATAACGACATCTAAACAACCCTATTATCATCAAAATGATTGTAATGACATATAAATCACCTTAACAATTACATGACATGAATCCTAACATTGATGAGTGATTAAGAACACTAATGGCATATACGTGATCATATTGACAATGATGACGATGATTTTGTTGATGATGTACTTAATGCTAACGATGATGATGATAATGAGGATGATGATCAAGATGATGTTGATGTACCATATGGCATTGATGATGATGATGATGATGAAAATGTCGATGCCCACAATGATGATCCATGTCATAATACTTTTGGATACTACAAAACATGAGATATTTGAGTTAATAACAAGTAATAAAGGTTGTGAGGTGTTGACCCTAAATATATTGTTAGCCATAGGGTTTTACATTGACTAATATGTCCATTGGGTTTAGTAGTTCCCCCACCCCCCATAAACACCCCTTGCCGAAAGGTAGTACAATACCACCTATCATGGTGCTAAAAAAATGTCACCCTAAAACATTGTTTTGGACAACCCCCCCATCCATACCCTCATTTTTAGTAAGAACATCCAAGGCAAAAGAAGTGGATATCAATATTAACACAAAAGCTAGCTTTCTTTGAACTCTTAAGAACATTTTGGTCTTGTTTTAAAATGGAATGAAGCAACAAGCATTTCAATAATGCCCATAGTGTTACTTTGAAGAATTGGATCAATTTTTTTTATATCTTTGGCCTTATAAGCAGACATCTCTCAAGGAAAAAAGCAGTTAGCTGCTCAAGTTTTATGGCATTGATGGATTTTCCATTAAAGATTCAAAATAATTGTTTCAATTTTCGATGATTCTTTTGAGGTTTTCCAAATTTATATTAAAGTTTAAAGTCATTTTTTTGCTATGTGAAATTCCCTTGAACTAACATATTTGAGTATTATTTTTTATTTTACCTACTGCGAAGCCATGCAACGGAATCTGATAGACTTTATCGGATATCTTTGTTGTGCACTATGGAAAAGCTCAGGTCATAGGATGTAGGATTATCTTCGGTTGTATAGGAAACCCCAACATCTCCACATTTTGAGGATAAAAATCTATCGGCAAATTGCAAAACAGTCCCATGCAGATAAGGTGGGGTGGGAGTGGGGACACATACACTTTGATATGTTTGTATGGTGGTTAAATATCCCATGCATTTTCCATGAGTATTAATGGTAAATTTTATGGCTCAATACCTTCAACCTATACCTATGGAATGATCCCCAAGGATCATGCTTAGTTTTATCAACCTTCACAGTTCCACCAAATCACACGTGTAGAAAACGATCCCTTATGAATTACATGTGTGATGATTTGGATCCTCACACATTTCCTATAAACCCCAAAGATAAATTTTATGGCATAATAGGTACCCTATATTTCATCCTTAAACCATGGTCTAAGAAGGGACACAAAATATGAGATATAATAGACAAACCAAAACCTAAGAAAACCACACAAATATTTTCACACACACACACACACACACACACACACACACACACACACACACACACAACTAAAAAATGGAAACATAAAACAAAAATTCAAAACATTCAAAACACTTACCTCACTTATCTTTTGTGCACTTTCTGTGCATAACTTTTTGAAGGGAGATCACATATTTACTTTGTAATCCCATTTTGCTGGGGTTTGAGGAGAATAGTTGGCTCCCTCTTATATCTAAACTTGCCATTTGTTCCAATCTAGTAAGGAACAAGCCATCAATAACAAATGTCTGGTAGATTCCCTTTTGTTGACTCTATATTGACACCTAGGAGGACGATATCTAGGATAATTGGTCCTACATTCTATGGATCCTCTTAATCCCTCTATAGATAAGCACTCAGCTACCTCTAAGCATAAATAAGATATGCATACTTCATTACTTGTCATCAGATCAAGTCACATCAACCTCCTCCTGTGGATCTTTCCTACAAGTTAAATTTAGTTTGATAGTCAACAATAACCAATATCAATTTTATATAATGGCAGTCTTAAAATCCATCAATATATTATCTATATTCCATCAAGAGCATATCAATAACATATATGCAACATGCCATGAAAATGCTATATGAAATCTAGACCTATTGTTCAGACATCTGTGGGTTGGAAACTAATTTTCTTGGGTACTTTGCCCAAATGTGTGTCATTTTTTACAACGAAAACTTGCGTATGCATGTTTCAACTTTAAAATAAAATATTTGTTTTGAAGAAATTATGAATGAAACTCACTAAATTTGTCATAAATTACTGTGATATTTATTAAAATGAATGTTGAATAAACAAGAGAGAAGTATCAACACATAAATACATGGAGTTAGGTGTCAACCCAAAAAAGATGAAGTTATAAGCACTTTGGAAATTCAAGGGGTGTTATGAAAAAGGTACTAACCACGAAAACATTTCTTGCACCCTACAGGTAGTTACAACATTTAATTCCTCCAAAATTCCTTCACCTAATGAAGGATGTGCAAAGCCTCCTTCAAAATTATTTCACCTGATGAATGATATGCATAGCCTCCCTCAAATGTTCCTTGTTACATAGTGTTGTGAGAGGGTGGGAATGATCATGATGAACATTTTCATTACAATGTGTCTGAACAATGATACCAGTACAAACAATCAGAGTTATGTTAGAATAATCAAGCCATAGTTACCTGCCTTAGACATTAATTTAATTATTTTTGTCTTATTACCTAGTTTCCTCGATTCCATTCTATGCTAGTTTCCTTCTACAAGTCCTAGAATTCAACACATGCTAAAACTGAGTCATGGAGCACTTGGGAAACATCCTAGAAACCCAATTTAGCATGTCTACTTTATTCCAGATCCTCCAAAGTGCATATCTACTTTTTCTCAAAAGCTGCCTGTTTTATTATGATTTAAGACAAAAAGGAAAAGCTAGACTAGGTGTAGTTGAATTGTTTTTTTCCCACATCATCCTCCCTCCTTTTCTACTATTAAAACATGTATGAGTTGTCTTTACATCCCTCTTTATCTTTCCCACTTGACTTAGCAAATTCGTGAGCATATTCATATATTTGGAAACTGCTTTATGCACCTATGGGGTATTTGACTAGATTTAGTAAGCATTCTTTTTTGACTATTTTGAATGGCATATTTATGAATTCGATTCTCTCATGTAATGATATATTGCAGCAGCCTATTACATCACAAGGTTGGCTATTGTACACTTCTTCAATACGGATTATTGTTATGCCCCAATTTCGGTCTCCTTTGGTGTTAATTGTGCATGTTTGATTAGCAATTTTGTGAGTGTAATTGTTCTATCTCATGGGTTCAATTTCCACATGGTATTAAATCCTTTGTAGATTGATTTCTCTCCTTCAAAATTCTTATTTCAAGTTTGACATCATTGAATGGGAGTGCATTCTGCTGACTGGAAGGCACAGTTTCTGAGCTATGGACCAATCTCAGAAGATCATGTTGACTCCATTCAATTTCTTTGAGTGGAAAGCTGAGATGGAGATATTGTTGATAGAGAAAGGTATCTACAGGGTGACTATGGAAACTGAGGTATATCCCAATGTAGTTGCAAATAAAATTAAATGGCACAACAAAAAGGATGAGGCCTATGGTCTTTTGTGTTGGAGCATTTCAAGAGACCTCCTCTTCCATCTTGATGGATTGACATCACCTAATGAAGTGTGGGAGAATCTAGAAGATATTTTTGGAAAGACAAATGAGATGAGAGGACATCAAATTGGGAATGATCTGATCTCCTTGAGTCCTAGTAGCTTTGAATCATTGTAACTCTACTTTTCCAAGTTTTAGGCCCTTGTTTTGTAGTTGAAATAGTGTGGGATCGAAAAGAAGGAAGAACAACTAGTCTTGTTGATACTCTCTAAGCTTGGTCCTGACTATTCAGTGTTTGTTTCAACCTTCCATTCCACCAAGTTGACAGCTAGAGCCTGGAAGATACCTAATCTTGTAGACTTCATGGAATCCCTCACACATTAACAAGATAAGTTTTTGACCTACATGGTATTTATTAAAGTGAAACATTTCCACCAGTGGAAAATATGGACTCCATAAGGCTAGCTCTAGCCATTGCATCTTCGAAGTAGTGGGAGGCACATCACGTGGATGTGAAGTATGATTTCCTAAATGGAGATCTCACTAAACATATTTACATGCAGCAACCTGAAGGGATTGTTTCGAATCCATGTTTAGTGTGCAGGTTAAAGAAATCATTGTATGGGCTCAAGCAAGCCCCCAGGGCTTGCAATGCCAAGATTGATGGCTTTTGGCTACCACTAAGTTTTGTTTGATACAAGTCTGATCCTAATGTCTATTTGAATATGATTCATGGTTCTTTGATGATTATTGTCTTGTATGTGGATGACCTTCTGATTACAGGAAGTTCAAAGAAAGAGATTGCAAACTTAAAGGATGCAACAAACCATGCATTTTCTATGACAGATTTGGGATTGTTGAGCCAATTCTTGGGTCTCGAAATTTCTCAATCCCAACATGGAATCAAAGTACATCAATCCAAGTATGCTTTGGATTTGCTGAACAATTTCAACATGAAATATTGCAAGCCAAGCAAGACTCCCTTCCTTTCAGGATTTAGGCTTGACGAAGTAGTTAGTGTGGCTTTGGGATACATGGATCAGCCTCATGAGATCCACTGGAGGGTAGCCAAAAGGATCCTAAACTTTTTTCAAGGAACAAGAAATCATGGGATCTTATACAAAGAAAAATATGATCTTGATTTGATTAGGTTTACTGACAGTGATTGGGTAGGTGACAACACAGATCGAAAGTCCACATCAGGATATGTGTTCATGCTTGCAGAAGGACCAATCAGCTAGTCAAGCAAGAAGTAGAGTGCCATAGCACTCTAATATACAAAAGCAGAGTATAGAGGAGTTGTAAATGCAGCAACTCAATGTTTTTGGTTGCAGGGGATACTTGGAGAATGTGTCTTCAAATTAGAGTTTTCAAATATTATCTACTATGATAATCATAGCACCATTCGAATCTGCAATGATCCAATTCAAAGACAGTGAACCAAGCACATTAAGATCCATATGCACAACATCGAACAGCTTGTGCATGATGGCACCGTTGATCTACTCTTCTATGCATATTCAGAACAAGTAGAAGACATCTTCACCAAAGTTTTTTGTGAGAAGACATTCAACAATCTCAAATTGCTACTGGGGATTTTTGATCATGCTGTGAAGCATGATTGATGACAAGATTCCAAAATTTTGTTTTTTCTGTCCATGTTTAAGAGAGGATTTTTCCACTGGGTTTTTTCCTCTTTCCTTGGTTGTATGGACAAGAAGTATGTAAAGGGTGACTAAGCCTTATTGCTAGGCCCTATAGTTTTATGATATTTACTCATAAATTCAATCTTTATCGGGTTTGTTAGAATAATCAACCCATAGTTACCTACCTTAGACATTAATTTAATTATTTTTGTCTTATTACCTATTTTCCTATATTCCATTCTATGCTAATTGCCTTCTATAAGTCCTATAAGTCAACACATGCTAAAACTGAGTCATGGAGCACTTGAGAAATATCCTGGAAACCCAATTTAGCATGCCTGCTTTATTCCAGATCCTCCAAAGTGCATATCTTGTTTTTCTGAAAAGCTTCCTATTTTATTATGATTTAAGGCAAAAGGAAAATCTAGACTAGGTGTAGTTGACTTGTTTTTTTACCACATCACCCTCCCTCCTTTTATCCTAATAAAAGCATGTATGAGTTTTCTTTCCATCCCTCTTTATCTTTCCCACTTGACTTAGCAAATTCGTGAGCATCTTAATAGATTTGGAAACTACTTTATGCACCTTTGGGGGATTTTACTAGATTTAGTAAACCTGCTTTTTTTACTATTTCGAATGGCATATTTATGCATTTGATTCTCTCATGTAATGATATATTGCAACAGCCTATTACTTCACAAGGTTGGCTATTGTACACTTATTCAATACAGATTAATGTTATGCTCCAATTTCAGTCTCCTTTGGTGTTAATTTTGCATGTTTGATTACCAATTTTGTGACTGTAATTGTTCTATCTCTTGTGTTCAATTTCCACAAGTTAAAGGAGATGAATGATCATCCTAGTGAAAAAAACCATATTCATTTTATTTCCAAATCCCGAAGGTAGTTGGAATTGGATTCACTTCATCATCATTAGCATGATTCATGTCATTCTCATTGTCATCGACACTGTCATTGTCATCATTACTATTTCCACCATTATTTTCATTGTCATCATTACTATTGCCATCATTGTTATTTCCATCATCATTTACATTTTCATTATCATTAGTCGTAGTTGTTCAGTGGGTATGTGTTATATTCTTTGCATAAAGCCTACGCCAAATTGGTTATTTTTGGTCCAGTTTTATACCATGGTTTTCAACCCATGTAATATAATTATGGTAAAGGGATTAGAGTTGTAATCATCTCCATCATCATCATCATTTTCATCCTCCTACTTGTCATCAACATCATCATCATCATCATCATTGTCATTGTCATCATCATCATCATTGTAGTCATCATTGTCATTCTCCATGACATTAATATCATTTCTCCATGTCCCTTATCATCCTAATAATGAAAAAATTTCCAAGTAGGTTCAAAACTATGTGCACTTAGGAACTAGAGTAGCATCCCAAATCAATTAAAGTTAAATTCTCATTGTGCTAGGTTGTCTATGTACAAAGTGAGGCATATTTTATTGAGATTGTGATAAAATGGATGCAAATTGATTCTGCTTTAGCATCCCAAATCAGTTACATTTATATTATCCTTGTGCTAGGTTGTTTAGGTGCAAAACTAGGCGCATTTTTTTCTGGATAGCGTTAAAGTGGAAGCAAATTGCGCCCACTTTAGTATCTCAAATCAATTACACTTAAATTCTCCTTGTGTTAGTTTGTCTAGGTGTAAAGCTAGGGGAATTAAATTGGGATGGTGCTATATTGGACACAAATTGCATCCACTTTAGCATCCCAAATCAAATACATTTAAATTCTCCTTGTGTTAGGTTGTCTAGGTGCAAAACAAGGTGCAGTATGCATCCACTATAGCACCAACTATTAGGCCAATTTCAAAATACTAACCCAAAAAAGCATTCTTGGTTGATAGGGTTAAAAGTAACGATGGGATTTATAACTTCATTTGATGAACAACTAATGACAATGTCGATAATGGTGATGATGATGATGATGATGATGATGACAATCATAAAGATGATAATGGTGACATAAATTATGAATATGATGATAATGATAATGATGAAATGAATGGTGAATATGATGATAATGTCAAAAATACATATTTACAATGTATTGGTCATCATGGAACATATGTTTTTAGCTTATAGCATTTACATAAGTATATACATGATTATATTACTGGGTAAAATATGGGATGTTACATTACCTTGAGAAAACAATTTACTAAAATATGCCAATATATATATCTATTATTGTGCAAGTCAAGTTAGGTATCAAGGTTTAGATACTACACTAAATAAACCAATAAGAGCATTTCCAAACATCTATATATGTGTGTAAAATTCAAATATTGTTATTATGTAAGTCCTTAGAACATTACCACGCATCTCTATCCATGTACACAAACATCAACTAGAAGTGGATATTTTTCATGTAAATCCATGTTTGGGCTCTTTGCATCAAGTCAAATTTAGAATTAGTTAAAATGTTGGTGAAGATAATGTTGATGTTGGTGTTGGATAAAGGCTAATGATTTCTATGTCATCTTGTAATGTCAACTAATCAATGCTAGTGTAAATTAAGAACTTGATAGGCCATGTAAATGTCAACCTTTTTAGTGGTAAGTGCAAATTCCCAATAGTTCTCTTTCCTCAGAGAAAAATAGCTTTATGTTAATTGATAATATAGTTAGAGGAATCATGCCTCAATATACTCCATCATGTACAACTTGGACTAATGAAGGCATCCTCCTATCTCAATAACATGAAATAAAGGGATATTGTATGCATCATCTATCAACCAATGAAAAATACATCATCATCTGTTGTTTTGATAATTACCTGGAAACCATATCAAATAAGCTTAATATTTTGATGATAATAGTTAAACATTTTATTCTAATAACACAACCAAATTATGCACTTGAGTATGTAGTGATGTCTTAAACTTATCAAATAAACTACTAAATTTATTGTAAAAACTTCTTTACCTTATCCTATTTAAAAAAATTGTGACACTATAGAAATAGAAGGTGCCAAAAAAACAATGTTAAGGAAACTTAAGGTGGATAATTGAGACATATTTGAACGTAATAAAAAACTTGTAAAATTGTAAAGAAATGTTGTAATATATTAAATTAAATAGAGTATGTTGGAGAATGTAGTTAAAACATTTGTTTAATTATTGTTTTGAGTTAAAATGTTTGTGGGACTTAAGTTTAATATAAGCATGTTGTAAATGGATTTTCAAAATCACTCATTAATCTTTCGTTCTATTATAAAACATGAATTTGATTTAGGCTTGATCTTTAGGGAAGGGAACCCATTGTGAAAGGGCTTCCCATCATAAATTTGAAACCGTAAAAGCTTCCATAACTCTATATACACTTTTCTTCTTTTTAAATTTAAATAATATATATAAAGAAGATGAAGTGACTTCCAAGAATAGGGACATAACATAATAATATAACATCTTTTACTTACCATTCATTCACCACATGAAAATATAAATGGGAGTATATTAAAATTAAATAAGTTTGTATTTTTAAGAGAAAAGAATGGGTATGGGTATGACAAACTGGCCTTTAAAGCCCCTCTTAACATTAGTGTGATATATATATATATAAATAATCTTGATCTTAGTTTAAGTCAGCTGGGCGGCTCACCCGCTAGGCGTACCTTTTGCATAATGGGTCAGCGAGTAAATGGGAACAGCGGCTTAAGCCATTAGGTGTAGGCGCTTTCCAGCCAGGGAATATACCAGTTGTGACTATTTGACCCGAAACCGATCGATCTAGCCATGAGCAGGTTGAAGAGAGCTCTAACAGGCCTTGGAGGACCGAACCCACGTATGTGGCAAAATGCGGGAAGGCAAGACCGGGCCCTATGCGAGATGGTAAATTAAGGAAGGAAAGGTGACATTCCTTCAGTGGCATTCCCAGCAGCACAAGCATTCCCAGCGTCAGTAAGACACGGGCAGCATTCCTAATAGCCCGTAGGATATAGCCCGTAGGATGGTGTTATATGTGGACCAGTTATAAATAAATACCCCGTGCCCTTGAATGGAGGGGGTAGTAGTTCTTGTTTTTGAAGAGTTGATCATACCCATACCAGGGTGTAGTGCCAATTACCTTGGTGTTTAGACCCTGCCCAATAGACCCTGTCCGCGCATTATCCCGCATCCTTCACCATTTAACATTCCCGCATTTCCTGGTCTTCTTATGAGCGAGGTGAAACAGAAGAAGGCTAGCAATTTAGAGAGGCTTCGGAGCTTAGAGATCTTGGTTATTAAAGTTCAGTCGTTGATACGGTCATTCGAGTCATTTCGTTATGCCGACCCTCCTTAGAACGTATGTCATCCCCCCCCCCATCGTCTCCCTGGAACCTCCAAATATATAGCTGGACCAACCCTTATTCTATTTGATTTATTGCCCATTGTCGTTGAGCCAGGGTTACACCAGACCAGAGGGAAGCACTGACCGCCAGACGGGAGAGAAGTACCCGTTCAAATACCTTATCCCCCTGTTAAACATCACAACCATACTAGAGAGGATAACTAGTATCACATAAAATGACAATATAGAATTCCACACGCTCACACTCACAAACTAACGCTAGGTTCGGGAACAGCTAGGTCTCACAAACTAACGCTAGGTTCGGGAACAGCTAGGTTCGGAAACATAAAGCCAGTCAAGTATGGTGGGGCTAGTAAAGCCGAGAAGATCGGTACGAAACGCTAGGTTCGGGAACAGCTATGACTGGCTGGCTTTATGGCTTTGTTATGTGAGTGATAGAGTCTTCCTTCTAAGCTTCTTCCTTAATGTATGAGGTAGATGAGGTAGAAGCCGAAACAAGCGAGAAAAGCAGCACGATACGAGGTTCAGCTAGCACGCACAGGTTGGCTTTGATGACTTATACCACTTCTTCTTGTTTGCTTGTACAACGGTCTTGTACTTGATCATACCTTAGGCTTATCCGTTCAAACACACTAAAATGAAAACATGTTACTACAACCTCTAAACTCTAGCTAACTCCTAAACTACTTTATTGTTGTTCAAAATTTAATGAGTTAGGGCTCCTTCGACCCTTGAGGGTTGGTGATGGCTGAAGGTTTAGGCCTTTGGTGAGAGGTTCAAAGCTGAAGGTGCCTGCTCTAATAGCTTTGAAAGTAAGCTCTTCCAATCCTGCTTGGAGACCCGTCTAACTCACCCCGCAATATCTCTGCTCATGGTAAAGGCCGGTTAGACAATGCTCGAAAGGGCAGGAGTAGTGCCTGCCATGGAACTGGACTCGCCCCGCTACTATTCAGCTCAGCCAGAGGTGAAGATCTAATCCTTCCGCTTCGTTCTTCCGATCATCACTCCCATCTTGGCCTCTCCCTCTCTCTGTGCTGGCCCAGCCTTATATTACATTAATTATTATGATTGTATTTGTGTTTCCTAAGTACTATAAAGATAGTTTTATATTATCTTAATTTTTGATATAAAATTGTTAGTGCAATACTATTCTAAACTTAGTAATATTTACTTTTACTTTAATATTATCATTGAAGTTGAAATGATTAAATCGCATTTAATGAAAATAAAATAATTTTTTTGTCTTAAGCATTGTTAAACAAATTCTCCTCTTATTAGTGTTATGTAACAAATGACACTTCATAGAAGTGGCCACATCACAAGTTTGAGAAAAACATTGTTGAGATAAAAGATATTGGAATATGTAACCTTCCATACTAATGTTGCTAAAACTGTTATGACATAATAAGATTATCAAAAATACAATTGGACTCTAATGTCAACTTACACTAATAAACACAATCAATAATTACTTGCATGTTTAAAAATATCAACATTGTGATGTAATGAGCTAATTTGACCAAATCTTTAAATTTCAATGTTTAATTATTAATTATATGTAACCACTATTAAGAGGTTCTAGTAGATTTTTAAATGATAACTATATTACCTTAACTCAGCAAGTATAAATCTCATAGAAAACTTGTAAAGTCCTAACTACCAAAACCGTCGGAACATAAGACCATAGACTTAATAGATTTAAAGAACAACTATATACAGAGCTTTTTAAAAGGACCACGAACCCTCAATTAAAATGTAAACCTTTCCCTCTCATTAACCCCAAATTTAAAATGCCGCATTCTTTTCATTTGGAGTAAATTTTCTATAGGACCATTTGCACCGACCACCTGACTCGCATGAGCTGTCACATCACACAGTGCTGGTCGGTAAAAAGTTTACTCTTTTTCATTTGAGTTTGAATTTGAATTTCGAGAGTTACATTTTCCGTTCTTTTCAAAATTTCAATCTAGTAACTATCTGCAGCAGAGGAGAGCCAAGATGGGCATCTTGATCTGGAGCAGAGGAGAGCTGAGAAGGGCATCTCGAGCACCCCGGGAAGGTGTAAAAGCACGAGTAGCGGCCATCATAGCCACCACATCTTCGGCGGCAGAGTTAAACCTGTGGCAGGCGATGTCCCTTCTTAGCGGAGACGACAGCAGGAAACAAGCATCTTCGGGCCATCTGATGAGCGATATTGTGTTTATCTTTTGATATAGATGTCCCTCGGACGACAGCGGGTCTCTGGCGGTGGCACCTAAAACGCAGCTACTGTGTTCAAAGCATGATAGGGTGAATATCAATATAGCCACACCTGGCTGCAATAGAAGATCCTCCGTCGACTTGCAAGTGCACCTCCACGCCAAAAATAAATAACGGTAACATCTCATTGAGACAGCCAAGCTCGAAGCCTCTCTGCAAAAAAGGGGGCATCTAGGGTTGAACCCTAGCCATAATGGCACCAAGAATCACTCTCAAAACCGCACTTCCGTTCTCTTTCGCTGGCATCTATTCCATGGAAATACAAAGGTGATAAACAACATTCTGTTTTGTATTCCATGGAAATACAAAGGTGATAAACAACATTCTGTTTTGTAACTTAATATCTGAAATAGAGAATTATATGCACTTTGCATGTGGTCCTTTTTACTAAGTTTGCAGGGTACATGTTTACTAAGTTCATGCATAATCACCAACATTGGGATACAAAACCTTATCATTTAACATTTTTTATTTTTCATGACTTTTTTATTTATAACTGGAACTTATTGGGAAGTTTCTAGATCCTACCCTGTTAAATCTAGGCCTAGAACATAGACAGAAGAAAACTGAAGCATAAGAGCTATATCTATTGGCTTTCTGGTGAGGCGGGAATAAAAAATTAGATGTGAAGAACTTAAATCTGCATTCTACCAGTCTTCTCCCAGTATCCCAGCATCCCAGCATTCTCACAGCATAACATCTGTCTCTGCACCTTGATCACGAACTGGATCTCGATCTGCTTCTCGATATGGATTTAAATCACTCATTTTCATTGAAAGATCAAACTCGCCAATTAGTCTTTCCAATTAGTCGTTCTGGGAAAAAGCATTATCACTGGCTTTTTAACTCCTATCCTATTCATTTATCCAATCAAAATATCCAGGAAAGGATAGCTATATACCTAACTGTATATAAATCCTTTCCTAAACAGTAGGAAAGAGATATTACTGCATATGTATGGAAAGATATATTACTACATGATAAGCTGTACAATCAATAAATCTAGCCCGGCAGGAGGGAGTTGGAAGTACATTCGGAGGAAGAACTATACCCCCACTGTTCTGCCTGCCTTCCAATAGCATAATTATATATATAGACGACTAGCGAAAAGATAGGAAGAACAAATGCTTCTTACTTTACATCCGATCTCCAAACGGCTATTTGAATCCAACAAATTTCCACTTTAACCAAAGGAATTAAAACCTAAGAGCCCCCGAACAACTAAAATAGATTTCTTCATTATGTTCGAGGGTGGCGTCGTTAGGCCCTCTCGTTCATGGCATAGGGTTCGGGAATTCATTTTGAATCTGGACGAACTGTTGGCTGCTGTTGGCTGCTCTCGTCATTTTTCTTTTGCGATTGAGAGGTTTGCTCTCATGAAATCACTTTCACCTCATTTCCTTTTATTCTATCCTATGTTGCCTTATGGCAAAATTTCTCTCCGCTTATAAAGCAAGCTGATGTGTACCTGCAGGAGTCACTTCTTCCCGCTCATATTTAGTTTCATTAACAATCTTATTTGGCTTGTTCACTTTGAAAAGCTTCTTGGGATTAAGATCAAGCAAGTGGGGTACCTTACCTGCACCTTAAGGGCTTCCAAGAACGTACGCTTATCAAAGTCTTGAGATCGTGTACCTGTGTCTCGAGTCCTACGAAACGGGCTCTAGCCTTTTTACAGAAGTTGCAGTCCCAGTTACAGGTCCAGCAGCGGTCGATTATGCGATTGATTCAGTAGTGTCTTTCAATTTAGAATTTGAAGCAGTCGATCTAGCGACTTCAGAACCACTAGTTGCTGAGCTGACTTACCCACCCCAATCTCGCTCCCGCTCGCCTACCACCTTACCGCTATTTTGAGGAGCCTCCCTGACCTCTCGCTTGCTTGCCTCGCTCGCCTGCCTCTAGATTGTCGAGTGCGATCCAACCCAACCATAGCCCAGCAGCTTCCAGTCCTCCACTATAACTGGCCTCCTGTGCATCATCCAACTGTTTATGAAGGTCTTTATTATCCTGGCACGATTGGTCATTATTGTGCTCTACTTGCCTCAACTTATTAGCCAATTCCTTACCCAAAATGTATTGTTTCAGATCGACTCTGGGAATCTGAGTTACATCCATTGGTTGGGAGGTTTGTTAATTAAGCAACGTCGTGGGGTGCATACGAGCAATGGTATGTTCCTGGGAAATGTTGGTGCCGGATCAACTGCCCACTACCTCGTCGAGGGTGCTGCCCAATTGGAGAGTGGCGTTCCTTATTTTTTCCTATACCTCTGTAGTAATATATCGAAAAATATCAAAATTATGCTGACGTGACTGCATGATCTCATGCTGGGACGATCTTGTATAGGTATCAAAAAACAACATTGGATGCATAGAGGATGCTTGCTTACATTGATTCACAATTCGGGGAGAATAGGCCAATCGAAGGAGGTTGAGGATCTGGATGAATGAGTATTTTCCCAAGGATCATATAAGCCGGGAAATGCTTTATTCTTCACCGCTTGTTTGTAGTTTACATTCTTCCGAGGAACCGTCTCGGGAAATAGGAGGTGGTAGTCAAGCCCCGAGAGGGTTTCGTCTACCCAATAACAAATATGAATTTACTCAGTCGGGTTACCGAAAAATTTCTTGAAATTATAACTTTGAGGTTCCATCATGTTACAGAAGGATATATAGAATTTACAATGTACCTCGTTATCAACTACCATAGCCACAAGCTTAACTTATATAGCCAAAACTTGTTTTGTCCAGTGCTTTGCATTAATCTGAGCTATGAATTGATGTTTATTGCGGATCCATTTCAGATCAAAAACATAATGTATAATAATGCTTTATGGACTTTCACAAAGCCTTTGGTATATTCTAATGGTAATTGTTATTCGAGAGGCTCTAGGTTTGGAACTACCATGCTGAGTGATCTCATCAGTTAGAATTGCTTTTAAGATCATTATTGGCAACGTTATTTCCAATGTTGGGAACAATAATGACATATGCAATACCATAGGAGTAAAGAAGTGATTCCCATTCTCATCCACACTCTTTGAACTTTCTATTTTATATCTATAAGACCTCGTCTTATAAACTGCACGAGGCACTTATGGTGGTCTTCTCTTTGGGATTTCCATTACCATTCTATTGTTTGTGTGTCACTGTACTGTGATCTCACACAATTGAAAGTCTCCAAAAGAATAGTTTTGGTTTATTTTGTGATGATCATGGTTTGTAGGTCAAACTTGCAAAGAAAAAATAGATTGAGAAAGAGGATGCATCCAAGGTTAGAATAACCTATAAAGGGCAGTTGATGGAATTGGGGGTGTTATTCTCTTATTCGTCTTTTATATTGATCCCAATGGAAGAAGCAAGACTAAGCGCTTACGCCCTAACATACAACCTTCTAAATTGGTTTCAAATTTAGTGGCAAGAACCCAGGCTATAAAATTTGCATCTTCCACACTTTGGTGACACCTTATTTTCTTATGGTCGTGAAGTGTGGAGCCTGTCTACAAGGAAAATAGGTTGGAGCCTCATTAAAAAGGTTTTTATGATTGTGTTATCAAAGTCAATTTGTGCAAATAAAACCAACGTTGAATAAGAACTCCTCGAGAGCCTTGGGGAATTCCTCCTGTTTTCCCAATCCAGGAAACTTGGGAACAGGAGCATAACTTTCCAAGCAAAACGACTTACCTCGATCATGAATTGGATCTCTATATGCTCCTCGATATGGATTTAAATCACTCATTTTCAATGAAAGATCAAACTTGATCAATGCTGGTCAACGAGCTCACGTGAGAAGAGGCAGGTTTTTCTGCTGTAAGCATGGCAAGAGTATTCTTTATTGAATTGAGTTAAGATTGTGGTTGTGAAAATTGTATCATTTAGGTGTTATGCTCAATTAGGTGATGAATTTATTTTAAAAATACAATTTAAATATTTTTAAATTTGGATTTTACTAAATTTATGAAAATTTTGACCAAAATTAACAATAAAATAGAAAACATAAATTTTAAAACTAAATAAGCTTTTTGAATAATATTGTATAATTTTTTTTTTTAAGATCAAGTAAATTTTGAGGCAAGAGTATTCATTAATAAATATAATTTAGTCTTAAAATTAAATAAATTTTATCTCCAAAAGTAATTATATGTTAAGAGTGATTGATATAATAAAATTGAATATAATTTTTAATTATATTTCTAGCTAATTTATTTTTTTGTGTTGTAGTCTTCAAGTCATTCAAGCTCACACCATTTGGCTTTCAAGTTTTGTCAGTGGTATTGGAATATCCATCCTTCTCTGCGGGAGCACCGTTGATATCAAAATATGTAAAAAGTGGAGGGCAATCTTCCCTCGCCACTTCGACGCTATTCATCAACTATAGCTCGTTCGAAGTTTGGATAATGATAATTACGAGCGACGACCATCTGTTGCGAAGAGTCAAACTTTCTAGAAGTTTCTTCTCAGACTTTTACATTTCGTCCATCATTCCATTAGTCGGTTCAATGGGAATCATAATTTTAATGAAATGCATAAAATAAGATTCTTGCGTTAGTGATGCAGGCTTCACTCTTATGTTCTTGTAGTTTTGTTTGAAAAATATTCCTTTCCAAAATTTAGATAGTCTGTATGATATTTTTCTGTAAAACATTAGAAAATGGGGTTGTTAGTTGTGGTAGGACAACCATCTTCTCCATTTCTCATGGATAGGAGGTTGATCTGTATTCTTCTCACCGAGGAAAACACATTTTAACAATTATTATTTTGTGGGAAGAGAGATACAACTCGATTGACCAATGAATATAGTGAATTAAAGCTACAATTGCAATTTGTGGAGCAACATGGTCACCTCCATAATGGTAAGTATATGGCCCAATAACTCTTAAGAAACACAAAATCAGGCTTTGTTTTCATTTGTTAACACTCTATCTGTTACTTCATGAACCAAGATTCCTAGCCATTAGTTTTAGCTAGAGATCCTTGTTCTCAACACCAAAATAACTTAAACAATAGTTTTCATGCAAATTCATTGAACAAGTCCATTCCGTGAAATAAGTATTAAGCACTGTAAAACATGCATACTACTAGAAAACAATCCATCTTCAAGCCAAGGTATTTGCAAGAAACCTTAATCTATGATTGTATATCTAATCATTTAGGGTGCCTATGCTCGTCTTAGGCTAGTTGAGATGTATCTTGTTGGATTATGAGTAACCCATGAAGTGAATATTTTTTCTTCTATTACTTACTCATTCATTTATTACTAAACAACGGTAAATACTCCATTACAACTATGTTCTCAAGCTTATTTGACCACTTAAGTTGATTCTTTTTCGATTAGGGATAAAATAAGGTTTATTAAACTAATCCTTATTCAATCATGACTAAGGTTTATTAAAAAGTTGAATTTATAGCCCTTTATACATGCAACAAGTTCGATGTTTTTAGTTGTATGCATCATCCCCTCCTTGTGTTGTTTTCTAATTCTTAATGTCTTCAACTTTGAAGGGTTACCATAGTTTACACGTTAAGTATGTCGTTCCTTGCCCATGCAAGAGTGAATACAGAAAAATAACAAAAGTGTGAAATATATTTGAGACTTAAATCATTAATATTGATTCTCTAAATGGTCCCTCGATTATAAAAACATCATTCTACAACAAATAACTACATATCAACACAATCACTCCTTGTATTGGGATCCTCATCATATGTACGACCCCATGCCTCCTCCTTTGTCCTCTGCCTCGATCCTCTAGGACATTAGTAATAGTTCTTTATTCTACATGTGGATCCCAATCCAATCATCTTTTTGTTGCTCTAATCAACACCCTACAATTTTGATAAAATTGGCTAATGGGTGATTCCATGAAGATGGGTAACACTTTTTGGCCAAATTTGGCGATGAAAACCTGATTTTTTACTCATGTGCTAGATAGAAGCCCTCAAAACG
>LPNX010033773.1:0-11747 GCA_001517045.1 Pseudotsuga menziesii
TTGCCTCTCCACCTAGTTCCAACAACCAGTTTGACCAGTAACCTCTTTTAACAGCTCTCCCATACTGTTGTCTCCATTATTTATTTATTATTAATTAAATATTCTAAATTACACTCCATAACTGTTGACTCTGCTGAGTCATCAATCCCTACTTAGGATTAAGTTTAACATAATGTCTCAGAAAATAAAATAAAACAATTACATAATTTTTACAAAATTGGGGTATGTGACAATGTGACTTGTCATACATGGTACCCACGTAGTCCAATTTGTACACGCGACTTGTTCTACATGGTACCTATGTATCCCTTTGTGTACATGACTATTGAAATTGAAACTCGTGTATCCCTTTGTATGCATGACTGTTATCACTACAACCCGCGTATATACACAATTGTTGTCACTGCAGCCCATGGATTTATACTGTACACGTCAAAAATCGATGTTTCTTGAATTTTAGGTAGTTTGGGTGGTTATGCAACTGACTTGTTCGGATGTAACTACTTTTCCTTCGAACCTATATCTTCACAAACATATAAATAGAGGTAGAGAGGTCCATGAGAAGGGAATCGAACCTTTGCATTATTATGCTAGAGCAATTGGGACTCTCATTCCCCCACCTTTTCCCTAGAATCTTTCTCCTTGTGTTGCAGAGCTTGGAGGCTAGGTTCCTCAGAGAAGAGAAGCAGCATAACCAGATCAAGGTTTCGTGAGGTGCTCAACTTCAAGAGAGGTATATTTGTACTTCTTTTCATGATTAATAAAGATGTGTTTCCCTTCTTCTTCCCAAATCATTGCTCATGTGTAATGAATTTATGTTTATGATCAAATGCTTATGTTAATTATAATAGTTTCTCATATTGTTTTGATTATCATTACTTTATATGTGGTCATATTGGTTTGAGAAAGGTAGGGTTTGTTTTGCAGGTCTCTTGGAGCAAGAGAAGAAAGAGGAGGATTGAAGGGCTACTTGGATCAACCTTCGTTTGGATAAGGGATGAACCATTCCAATCTCTGACCTTGTTTATATTTACTTGTAGAACTATATTCATCCACCTTTCAACCCCAGTATGTTGATGGCCTCTTAAACCTTAGCCATAGGAAACTTTCCTCTACAACAATACTCCTAAGGCTCCAAAATTTATAAATACCACATCTTTGTAATTCTTGTTGCGCAGGTAGATTTCCATGCACTACCCTATCTTTATCATCATGTTCCCCTTCCCTCCACTTGATGACCATACTACAAAGGAAAGAGAGAGTTATAAATTAAAACCCTTAAAAACCTTCACTCACAATGCTCCTCGCGAGTCATAAACTAAAAAGGTGTGTGGCCACGCAGGTAGGCTTTGTTTTTCCTAGATGGACCTAGCCCTACATGCGGCTTGATGATCTATCACCTGTGTGGGACGAATTTCCCATTTTTCATGATGAAAAACTTACAAATTAGCCATTAAAATTTGAAATAAACCAATGAAATGCTAAAGCATGATGAGAGAATTTACTTAATCCAGATGATTTGTGATTTCGTTGCTTGTAGCTCCCTAAATTGGTGTTTGAAGATCGAGGGTGAAAAGGGCTCCCAAAGCACTATTTATGGTAAAATCTCAAATGGTATGGTAAAATGTCAAATTTGTACTATTTATAAAAACAATTACCCACTTTTCTATAGTGTTTGCCCTATCTTTATTATTTTACAAACTTTTTGGACGAATATTGTGGTGTAAGGTCCTCTTTTGATGTAGTTTCATCAAGCCTTAGTGGATTTTTACCATTTCCAAGCATGTTCGTGCCTTTTGAAGGTATAAATATTAATTGGCATATAGGATAGGATTCAATTCTACCTGCATCATTGCATTATCCTATGACCATGTCTCGTAAACCTTAGGTACGAACCCGCTTTTTACTTACATGATATCTTTTAGCTACTTGTAGAAGTGTCGTTATTTATGCAGTAGGGATTTCCCAACCACGAGCACCCTAGTTAGAACCTGCTTTGCCATTTGATGTCCATATCAAAGTTCCTCCTTAGGTATGGGAGTCCCTTGTAGTCCCGCCATGATTTTGAGTGGAAAATTCATGTTCCTTCTTATCTATTATGTTGGCTATCTACCATAGGGACTCCCTGTTTATATCAAGATGTAAATTCATTGCATTTGTATGCTTGCCTTATTGAGCCTAACGACGACTCCTTGCTTGATTATTATAATCCAAATTGCTCGGCATGTCTCAATCCTAGCCAAGCAGAGCCTATTATTTATCCTTTGTATATTGATTACCTCTCACCTTATAGGAAACATCCCCTAGAGTGTCCTTATCCTTCACGCATTTCCTTGCATTGAGCATAGGTATGTTCCACTACTTGGAACTAGTTTTCCTGCCCGCAGCATTCATTTTCTCTATGTTGTACTATAAGAAAATTTTATTATCTTTCAATCTTTATAAAATGTAAAATACCAAAAAACAAAAAAACATAAAAAGTCGGACAAGAAATGATATCATCTTATGTTGGAAATTGTTGTGTCGCTTTTGAACAACACAATTCATGAGTCTATCCATCATGGATTAGGTTTTTAGTATGGACTTAAGAAGTTGTACTTGTTATTCAGATTTTTCTACACTGACTAATTAAGCTTCCAGTCCATATGGAGACTCGGTTGATGCCTCCTACATCACAGAGTTGTCCCAGTATGCACATTTGAGTCTATCCTGCCTAAGTATATCCATATGCCATATGCTCTTGTTTAAGGGAATTCTTTATCCTGAGTCAACCATTCCTCAGATATCTTGACTTTGCATATTGGTCATCCCGTTACTTTGTATAGTTGTTTTCCTACCTGGCACCCTAGGCCTACTTTCATTATTGGTAGGTAATCTTGAACTCACCAGATGACATCCCATCATTGATCGTTGACTAAGTGGTTTCCCTTGTGTTTGACGATAAGAAATCTATTCAGACATTGGGATTCATGTCATGTCTTGGATTCCATTAGAACCTATTGGTGGTTTCCTCGACTCGGTTATTAGTTTTCATCATTGGTTGTTATTCAAAGGATCTCTTTTGTATGCCACTTGCTTTTCGATATGCTCGAGAGATGCACATGGTTATTGGTTCGTGCACATCTTGTTCATCTGAGTTCTTCCAAATCATTCAGACTTGTTGTGTACCTCATGTTGGTTGATGGAGGATGCCAATTCCCTCCTTCCAACAAATTCCATTCCATCGACTTTATATCATTTATTCTGGAATTGGGATTTAGAGTCACTTGAGTGCCTTAATACTTGCAGTCACCACTAGCAGGTTCTCTCGCCATTGATAGTTTGGGAATACATCAATGTCCCCTAACCAATGGATTCTTAAAGTGTTCGACATCAACACCTCTATCACACTTGTTGAATGTACTCGATACCTTGACACCTATTTTCATCATTAGTGGGTTGGAATCTCGTGTCTGTTAACGGTATACCTGAAAGACCGATAACTAGATGATGTTTCATCATGTTCGACCTCAACATATTTATTCACATGATGGGACATGTACCATCAACAATTTGCATAGAAGACCTCATACTATGGCAGTTTCCTCATATATGTTACTATCTTGATCGTGTCAGTACCTATGGGACTTCAGTTATCATATCAAAGCAATGTACTTCATTATGTACCAGATGTCTTTATTTAGTATGGAGAACAAACTCCACTATATATTGTACGTGGCTATGACCACTTATGACATATGCCCATTATGCCTATTCATGGCCATTGCATGTATATGTACCTAGGATTGTTGTATATACATCAGATTTGTAGTCATGTATTCAAAGTTATTATTGTATTATGCTGACGAGTGGTTAGTTCTTCCGGTTGGGTCTTCACTACTCCACTTCTGGGATTATTATAATGTATTTCGACCATCGTGTGTTTCCTTTTGACCTCACACATTATGGGGCATATGTTGTAGCATGATTTGCCACACCTTATGCATCATGCTTTGATGGCCTTCCTTTGTCCCTATGAAGACTCACTATATCCCCCTTACATTGTGTATTCCTGATGCTTTATTGGAACCCTTACAAAGTCTTTTTTGAAGATACATGTGGGTGAACAACTATGCAGCTAGCGTATATGGATCTTGCAACATTACAATCCACATATATTAGGTTTTGTGCTCAAAATGAAAAATATTTTGGATTTTCCATGCCAAGGCATGGGGGTTATGATCCTTGACCTTCCATATGCTGTAAAACGCTCTGATTCAACCCTTCGTTTCGCATTTGAGGGATATATATTGAGCCATTGAGAAGCATTGGAGGAGGATAAACTTTGAGAGTAAGGAAACTATATCAAAAATTTTCCCCATTGCCATATGCTTGAGTCTTCATCCCTTTATCCTTGTTGATTGAACCATTTATGTTCATCTCCCAAGCTCTCCATTGTCTTTGTGATATTTCCTTTGCATGGAGGATTGAAGTGGTGGAGGTCCAGGTGGAGGAACTTCACTTCTCAGTTTTGACAAGTTGTCGATAGAGATTGTCCCTTTGTACTTATGTTTTGAATTAATAGAAATAATCTTTTCTCATCCAATTTCATGTGCAAACATGTATATTTATTTCCATGGGTATATTTGCTTTATACATGTCAAATGGATTATCTTAGAATAGGTGCTAACATTTCATGAATATATTATGTGCTTGGATACATTGTTATTGAGGACAAGTTATAGGTTGCAAGCATTGGATCAAAAGCTCAATAGTGGTCTTCTTCGAACGTCCGATAGAGGTATGGGCCTTCTCTTTCATCGTTATCATTTTAGATTCATATGGAATATTTGAGATTAGAGTGGATTTTTGGTGTCATCATGTCTATTGTGGTTGTAACGTCCCTGACCCTCCGACTGACGAAGAAAACGCTACCGATTGCCACTATCTACCCAGGAAACTAGCCCCATGAACATAAAATGAAATGCTTTGAACTAAACATGCATAGATGCATAAATTATTTATCATACAGCGGAAGAAAACTAATTTCCATTCAAGCATTTAGCATGTTCATCATTTTCATTAAACAACAAATACAATTGCAGAGATGAAATAGACAAGAATACTCATCTTATGGAGAAGCTCATCCCCCAACCAGCTATGTCGCTGCAACATTCCACCCAACCATAGGCCAGTGTGCTTCTTAATTCTCAACAACACTACCACCCCTGAGTTGGGCATGATTCCCCAAGGAAAAGGAAACTGAGAAGGCTCACACATAGCCAAAGATATGTCAAAACTCAGTCAAGCCAAAGCTAGGTTTGGGTTTATCAGACTACCAAGGGGACACAACAACACATAACCAAGCTGAAAAGTTGGTTTTATTAGGTTATCATGAGATGGAAGCACTACATACTAATCTCATGGGCTCACTAAAGAGCTAAGGATGCCTACACCAGAACTAGCTTGACTCCTAAGACATCCACACACACCCAACACAAGGAATCATTCCCTTCTCTACCACACAGTCCCTCAGGACATGACTTCCCTTCCAGTGCTATTCAAGCGGGTGTAGAGAAGAGAGCCATCCCTCTAGCTCTGTCTATGAGGCTCCTGCAAAACACTAGGTTTGTCAAGCAGACTCCTTTCCACTCCTACACAGTCCAAAGACCAATTGCATACACATCAATATACACACTTTCTGGGTTGAGGAAAACAGTTCAGCCACAAAATTAATGGCCAATTAGGGTAAGAACAACCCACTAACAGTAGATCATATCCCAAGGACATTTTGGCCCTAACATGGCCAAAAATGAATTCATTAACAACACCCAAGAGGATGTGGTCTCTCCTCAAAATCGTTGGGAAACACAAAAATGATTTTCATCTTGACAAACAGTGGGAAATGCAACATAAAACATTGGGAAAGAAACCCAACCACAAGAACATCACAAAAAAAAAATTCTCAGCCTCAAGAAAAATGAAGAACGACTGTCCACGTGAGGAAGAAATACACAACAAATCCAAAATTGTGGATTTCACACTCAGGAAATTCCTAGCCGCTTGAGGGAGCTGCAACATGGGTGAATGATGATGATGAAAACGCCCAGGAGGCCAAATCGTGAAGGAAGAACATACCACATGAAAAATTGTGGAGGTAAAAACAGCTCCCAAGCTTCCCTGCATGAGCAAAAATGAAGAATGTGGATGTATGGCCAAATGGGCATACAATTTGGGTGTTTACTTGCCCCAAAAGTCAAAATTTATTTTTCCCCAAATTCGAATTTCCTACCCATACTCTTCTCATCCCTATGCAATAACTACTTCAACCAATTTCTGGCAGAATTGAATGATTGGGTGAATGAGACAAGAAATGTAGTTGACTGTTTGACGGGTTCTCCCATTGACATTTTGCTTTTCCCCATTGGCCCCAAAGGTTGAATATTTCCCCCTCCTTATCCTTAGGAAATCATGCCCCCATCTCTTTTAATGTTGCATAGACATAGTTGGTTGTGACTATTTTAATTAAAATGCATATTTACATGATGTGAAAATTATAATGTGTCATATTAGCACAAAATACCATTGGGAACGATTTTTTTAATTGCCGAAACATAAAACGCTAAATCGATGGTGGGGATTTTGCCTTTAGCTCCACACCACGATTAATTACAATATATACATCATATGCATTTTTAATGAAAATGGGGTAAAAAACGGGGTGTTACAGTCGTACACCCCAATCCATATGAAGATTTTATTTGTAACAAGAGGGTTTAGACATGAACATCGTTACTTGAAACCATGTGTTGTTGTTTCTTCCTAGAATCTAATCATATTCTCAAATTTGTGGAGTGTGGAAGTCCTTGCAAAGGTATGCCATTCTTTCTCTATTTACCTTCAATCGATTTCGATGCTTTCTTCTCCCTTATTAATGTTATGGAAAAAGTATGTTTCCTTTTGATTAGGCTTCTACAAAATTACATGTTCAAAGGGTTGAAGCGTTTTAAGGGTTTTAGGTGAGGGTTTTTTGGTTTGGGCGAGGTTTTTTTAAGTACAATAGAAATGTTGTTATGTTTTTGTTATTGAGCACATCTTGGTAGGGTTGTGGGACCATTTCCATACCTTTATGTGCCGCGGAGGTTTTTTGGGGTTTTTGTGTGAATTTATCAAATCCCCTCTTTGTGGGTGTACTCATCCATTGGTTCAAGTTTTATGCAATGCATTGTGTGGGCATTTATATTGGAATCGGATATATTTTTATAACCATATGTTGTATGTATGTTCAATTTGCAGTGGTTTGATCTCCAAGTTCTAGAGATTTCATGAATACTAGCAAAGAAACGAGGCACTGCACCAACATGGGCCAATCATGATATCGTACACATATGTGGTTTATTGATGTCATAGATGGCTTAGTAAATGTAATAGCAAAAAGGAATCATTTTAACCAAATTATGATTGTCATTTCCAATTCTAATTTTTACACAAAGAAGATCGAGGGTGGGGAACATTAAGTGACTCGCCTGTTGTGGGTGGGAAGTGTAAACGTGACACAAACACTTTCAGATTACGATTATACCTAACTTGAATTGTTTGGTTTGGATATATTTTTTCTTATTTTAAGGTTGATGAAAAAGGACAAGACTACATTCCTTGTCCTCATAAGTCTAAGTGACTATGTTCATTTCAAATTATTTCATTTAACAAGGGTAAGGAGCGAAAATCCCTCATCCTAAAGAGGAGGGTGAGGAGCAGGAATGAGATATGATCCATTCCATATACAATTAAATGTATGATCAAGTCCAAATATGATAAAATCCATACTGTGTTGAACTAAATATATGAAATGGACAAGCAAACTACTCCCATGCCCACCATGTTGAAAACACTCCTACACTAGACCATTCCCATGCCTAATGCCTACCATGCTAAAAACAAGTCTAAAGTAGACCAACATTGGCCCTCATCGACTGAGAAGAACTATATGGTTCAATCAACTAATATATATGAAGTGTTGTAGGTTTTGATGGTGGCCCCAGGTAGGGTGTTCCAACAAAATATTAGATGTTGCTTGTATCGATGTTGTTGTTCCTCTTCGTTGTCTATAATTTCCAGGGAGTGGAAAGTGTTCTTAATGTATATGTATCGTACCCTCATGGGTAGGGTATGTACTGTTCCGATAAGCAAGTCATTGTTGTTTCGTGTGATTTACTTGAGATAGTTTTTAACTCTGGATGGTTGGGATGATCATAAGGACAAAAACATTGATCATAGAAAGGAGAAGAAGCACCACTACTTAAATAAAGAGAAAAAAACATTTGACAACAATAATTGAGCCACTCAAATGGCCACAATGACTACCTTCCCTATACTATTCACATGAATGCTAGAAGAGATCGATGGTTCAACAAAGGATTCATTGACTATTGTTTCTTTATTTGGCCTGATATTTTATTTTCCTTGTGTGGCTAGGGCGCCCTATGATCTGGATTCTATTATATATTGTTTGTACCATTACCAATTGCTAACTGAATCTTGAGATAATGTGCCTAATCTATAAAGAAGAGAACACATGTCCCACACAAACCTCGAGTACCCCGACAAGCTCCATAAAAAACCATGGGGTTAATTATAGTTATTTTAGGTTCCCTTAGAGACCTCACATGTTTCTCTTTTGTAGAAGACCCAATCCCATCACAAGCACTTTTTTTTTGTGAGGTACTTGAGTTGGATTCAAATTATTCAACCGTACTTGCTAGCGATGGGAAAATCCATTGATGGACATACTCTAGACTCTAATGATAGGCTGACTTCACTGCGATTTACTTATATCGGTTGCTTCCATTATTTACTCCTTAGTTTTGGTGTCATTGTTTACTATTGGAGGTTGCAACTTATGATTTGTTGTCAGTATTTACAGTTATGGCCAAGGGACTTGCCATTGTTTGTTGTAGCTTATGATCAATCTTATTTCCTAATGGTGCCCACTACCACAGTCACTAACACCATGAATGCGCCTCTCTTGCAAGTTTCCAAAAGATACTACTATCCATGTCACATACCCCAATTTTGTAAAATAATGTTAATTATTTTAATTACATTTCCTAAGACATTATGTTAAATTTAATGTAAAGTAGGAACTGATGACTCAGCAAAGTCAAAAGAAGTGGAATGTAATTCTGAATATTTTATTATTAATAAATAAAAAGTGGAGACAACAACATTGGGAGAGCTGTTAATAAGAGGTTACTGGTCAAACTGGTGGATGGAACTAGGTGGAGGGAAAAAGACAAGTGGCAGCATCCTCAAACACTTCCTAAGTTGCAGGTGGCAACTTCCCTATATTTGGGGTCATGATCCCCCAAGAAAGTGGGATCAGAGCAGGTGGCTCAATAAATGACAACTAACCCAAAAAGACCTAGGCAATCTTTTAAAAGTACCCAATGAATAGAGCCGAGGTTGCTCAGATATTTTCCAGAGAGGAATCATTCAGGTGGAATGATATTCAGGAAATTCATTAGGGAAAAAGGGAAAAACAGTAAGGAAGTTGTTCCGAGAGGAATACTGCAGTAACTTGGTTTATTACAGCTTGTTAGCTGGGAGAACTTACTGATAAGTTCAGGATTGAAACTGAGTTTGAAGACTAGTATTTGACTATTGTTGCACCTAGTTCCAGCCAAGGAGACCAGAGCAAGCTCGGGGGTCCTGAGGAGTCACTGTTTGAGCGCTCTCCAGGAGTTGGTAGGGAGGAACGGCCTCCCATTGCTATTGTTGTCCAAGTTCAAACAGGTTCTGTCACTTAACTATCTTTGTTTTGATAAATGTGGATGGTTGAATGTTATGTTTGTAGTTTATGATATAAGGTTTCAACTAGTTTAGTGATGTAAATGTTTTTAGTTTATCAGTAATAGAATCTTTTGATGAAAAAAAATAAGAACCCACTGTGTTTTTCCACATCTAGGTTTACCAGACCGTACTCCAGCACAGGGGTAAAATTATAAAGAAAGATGATATGATGATAATACAAAATAGATTATGAATGGAATTTTCGAGTATTTCTTTGTATGGTTTTAGAAGAAATATCTTTTGTATTAGGAGTTGTATTAACCTGTAATGAAGATTGTCAAGTCATTTAGAAACAGAGAAATAAATGGTATTGTTTACTTATAGTAGTATGTTCAAGAGGAGAAAACGGTCTTTGATATTATAGTTATTTCTTTATTGCTATTTGATATTTGAATAGCAAAGAAGAGTATAATGGTCCACTAAAGTAGAGTTAAGTTAGGAAGGATGCTGTACAGTTTACTTACTTACAGATTAAATTACTGCAAGTACATTATTTAATGGAAGAAAGAATAGCTATGATCTCTATTTATTTTTACAGGTACTTAGTTACTAGCAGAATTTACTTTAGAAAGTAATATATTTTCTTTATTCATTTCTGTTCTATTTAGTTAAGTTTTAACAAAACATACAAATGCTAGTTTATATTTTTAAGATGTTATAGTGTAGGACTTAGTTAGTTCTCTTACCTTCTTTATAATGTAGTTTAAACCAAATAATATGGGACATAGAGAATATGTCTACAAAGTATATAGAACAGTAAGTATAATAATAATATAGTAATAAAATACTAAGTTTATTTACATTTATGAATAAACATAGGATAAGGGTACCAGTTTTATAATAACACTCACAATTCTTTTATATAAAATAAACTAAGTACAAGTAATAATAGAAGCTATAGCACTTACAGATAAGACAATAGTCTTATACCATATATCTTCTCTATTATAATATATTCTTTCTATTATGTATGTTGCATGGACTAAGCATGCAGATTATGTACTAATTACAGAAACAATATCATTTTAAATTCAGTATTTGTTGTAATGGATAATTCACCTAATAACCTAGGTCTGGGGGTTACCAACATACTATGACCTTGCAGACAAATTTGATTATAAAAGCACAAATAGGAAATAAGGAAGTAGCAGGAACTTACTTGTAATAAACGAAGGTTGATCCAAGCTAACTTCTTCTTCTTTGCTTCACTTCTACAATCTCCAGGATAGTTCCTCCTTCAACCTGTTAACAAAGATTCTTCCAATATACAGTATGATTCATATATAAAGATGTAGGTTAGGAAAATCACATATTATAATGAAATATAAACATTTACCAAGCCACAACACATGAAACACAATATGGAAGAAGTAATCTGCTTTATTAACAACAATAGAGGGAGTTTAGGTTACAACCCAATGTCTGAACAAGGGACTCCTCTGTCACCAAAGGACTCTGAGTTTCTCTGCTCCAAAGATTCTATAGAAAATCCACCAGCATAACTTTGCTCTCCAAGTATGAATGTCTAAAACCCTCCCCAAGGCCTCTATTTATATGGATGAAATGAGGCAGTTCTCGAAGGTTAGGGAGGTTATAGCAGTTAATGGGATTAAGGTAAATGAACAACTAATCTCCCATTAACTTGTGTTTTTAAAAACTAATTTTGAGGGAACTATGTGCGGGTATGTAGTAAAACAACACACGCATCATGCGCGACTCTATACAAGAGAAACCCACGCATAGATGTATGCGTGACCTGCTGGACATAATACTCACGCATATGCGCGAGATGCCAATAGAGGTAGTCGCGCATGCACACAAAATCTCAAAATAGCAAAGTAACCAGCTGGGCATATAGGCAATGTATTTCATCATCAACCAAGGTATAATGAAACTAGGCAAACCTCAATCCATAAGTG
>LPNX010033773.1:21078-99251 GCA_001517045.1 Pseudotsuga menziesii
GATCAACCAGAAATAACCTTCCGGTTTACCTATGTATGAGCCCTAAAAGACAAGAGACTAAGGCTACCTTGACAATACCTACTGTCTGGGGGGACAGTCGCAAGCCGGCCTCGTATGCATGAGCAGGGTAGTTGAGCCCGAAATTCTGCCTAGACAGAATCCTCAGATGCGTAAAAGTCCTGGGTTACGTTTTGACAAGGATTCGGGGGGTTATCCCCTCTATCCAAGCCTCCACGCGGCCTCGTGCTTAACTCCCTTTTGAGAGGAGCTTCCCAGATACAACGGTAGAACCAAGGATTTACCTAATGAATGGCCCACTACGTTTGAGTTTATAGTTTGTGGGAAGTTTGCACTCCCTAGCCCACAAACCTAGCCTAAGCTAGTAGGTAGAAGGCCCTAAAAATAAAAACTTACTAATAGATTTTAAATTTAAGCGTTAATTTTAAGGGCTGTTCTTTACTCAAAGGAAGCGGTAGTGATGGACTGTGTGGTGTTTTGACTCAGCAGAAAATAAGAGAAATAAAGGTGCATCTAAAGCAGATTAACACTATAAAAATAAGATTCTTTTCATTTTTTCAAATATATATGATGAACTATCAGCACTTAAATAAGAGAAACTAGCCTATATGTTTTGTATGTTTCTGAGATATGTATTTCTTAAACTGAAACAAACCCTATTCTAATGCAAAAATTGCAATGCAGAAGATTATTTATGTTTTATTTTTCACTTTAAAAAATGCTCAAAAAAGTACTGTGCATGTATAAATGCAATGCTTGAGTAGACTTGACACTTATAAACTGTATAAAGAACACAGACTGAAACTAAAAGGCAGACAGACCCTAAAAACCAGCAAAAGAAGCAGGCCAGGACCTCAACTTGGGTGCAAACAATGACCTAAAGATCACTGCAGACTTTCAAACAAGCAAGTACAGACCAAAAACTGATAGACAGTGGACTGGACAAACAGAGTCTAAGACCCTGATCACTGATCTAGACTCAGGCACTCAACCAATAACCCAACAGGCCAGAAAGTTTCAAAATGCAGACAGTAAATAACACAAGTAAAAAGAACCCAAGGGCTTCGAAAAGCACTCAAACGTGATCACCTGATACACTCAGACAACTCTGCAACACTCTTAAAGAAAGCCTCCAAAGAAAACAGGACTTATAACATGCCAAAGAACAAGCAAACTTCAACACAAAAATCGCAGTCTTCAGGAGTATGCGTGACTGTGTAGTAGTGCAGGTCGCGTATGATGCGCGACTGTCTATAAGGACAACCCGCGCATGTAACTCAATATGCGCGACTGTCTAGAAAGACAACACGCGCATGGGTATAAAATTTTCTCAGTAAACAGAGAAAAACCGAGACTTTCAAATGCTGTAAGTATGTAAGAAAGCAGGACAAAAGATCACAAACAAGACTTCGAGCAATTACTGGCCAGGACAACAGAAAAAGACCTAAAGCAAACTTGGTATCCCCAGCGGAGTCGCCAGTTCTGTTGTAATGGATAATTCACCTAATAACCTAGGTCTGGGGGTTACCAACATACTATGACCTTGCAGACAAATTTGATTATAAAAGCACAAATAGGAAATAAGGAAGTAGCAGGAACTTACTTGTAATAAACGAAGGTTGATCCAAGCTAACTTCTTCTTCTTTGCTTCACTTCTACAATCTCCAGGATAGTTCCTCCTTCAACCTGTTAACAAAGATTCTTCCAATATACAGTATGATTCATATATAAAGATGTAGGTTAGGCAAATCACATATTATAATGAAATATAAACATTTACCAAGCCACAACACATGAAACACAATATGGAAGAAGTAATCTGCTTTATTAACAACAATAGAGGGAGTTTAGGTTACAATCCAATGTCTGAACAAGGGACTCCTCTGTCACCAAAGGACTCTGAGTTTCTCTGCTCCAAAGATTCTGTAGAAAATCCACCAGCATAACTTTGCTCTCCAAGTATGAATGTCTAAAACCCTCCCCAAGGCCTCTATTTATATGGATGAAATGAGGCAGTTCTCGAAGGTTAGGGAGGTTATAGCAGTTAATGGGATTAAGGTAAATGAACAACTAATCTCCCATTAACTCGTGTTTTTAAAAACTAATTTTAAGGGAACTATGCGCGGGTATGTAGTAAAACAACACGCGCATCATGCGCGACTCTATACAAGAGCAACCCGCGCATAGATGTATGCGCGACCTGCTGGACATAATACTCGCGCATATGCGCGAGATGCCAATAGAGGTAGTCGCGCATGCACTCAAAATCTCAAAATAGCAAAGTAACCAGCTGGGCATATAGGCAATGTATTTCATCATCAACCAAGGTATAATGAAACTAGGCAAACCTCAATCCATAAGTGTCCTTTTGTGTGTCGACCTGAGGGATGTCAGCACTCGGACGGAGAGGTGCCAATCAGCTGTATAACAGTATTAAGAAATAAAATTATAACTTCTATACCTGAAAGAAGAGAAGTAACTGTTAGTTACTTAAGTACTCCATATAGGACTTTAAGTGTTTTATTTTTATCCTTTAGTAAATTATATATAATAACCTTGACAGATTTTATAAAATAACTGAAAAATAAAATCAAGTATTCTAATGCACTGTCACTAATTTAAAAGAGTGACAGAATGTTCAATTTATTAAGCTTCAGTAAAATTTATACAACCTCGTAATTGAACAGAGGTATATTATAAGAAAAAGGATAAATGCAGTAAATATTATGTCACTGCCGAGCTTCAATTATCATTTATAATATAAACAAGTATATAAATTTCAGTGCTGTAACACAAACCAAGAATATAAAAAGGAAAATAGTATTAACAACTATTATAATGGGTTTAGGGTGGAAACCCTGTAAACTTTTATAATTTCAACAAAAGTAAAAGTCACAGGTTGTAAACCCTTTTCCAAGTCAGGCTCACGGCCTCAAATATTAAACAGTAATTTAAAAAGAAACGGAGTTATTTCTTTACTGTCAAAATTTAGTGTAAAACCCTATTCATCCAGAATATACAAAGTTAAAAACTGTAAAACCCAGTTCAATAATTTTACTCACGGCTGCACTGAAAATTTACATAGGGAGGCTTTTATAGCCTGTTCCTTTACATTAAACACAGTATTATATACAAAAACAAAATGTTCACTCACGGTCGAAGCCGGAGGGCCCTGCGGTAAGTGAGGGTCTTATCAAACCATGAGAAACAGCGAAGTAAACAACCAAAACAACCAAAACCCATAAGGATCTTTCAGGCCGCAACGACCAACCCTTAATACCCCATAAGGGTTTGCACAAGGTATAACAACCATGGAAAAACCAGGGCTTACCGTGGCCTTTTATCGCCGCAACCTCGTACTCATTGCACAGATAGATAAGAGAGACCAGTCGCACCTGCAAGACCATCACACATCCTACTGTTAGATGTGTATATTAAGGGCAAAGAGTTATATAAACTAGAAAATGTGCAATACCAATAAAAGAAACGAATAATATTCTTACCTCGGCAACTAAAAGTAGTTAACCAGCAATGCAACGACCAGCGACCAGCACGAGCAAGAAGTCTGTCATTCAGCTGCAATGGAAAATTGCGTTACAACACTTAATCAACCACTGACAGCAGAGAACCCCAGTTATTAGGCAGACAAGGTAAAACCCTAAGGCCGTATTGTTATTCTTTTCCAAATAACACACAGTATACGGTGAAACTCAAGCCACAACACTCTGAAAGGAGGAACCACTCCCGTAGTGGTAAACTGAAGGAGAATGGTGAGGGTTGTTACAGTCAAGGGTTCGGGTTAAAGCTGTTGAAGCAACAAAAATTTTAAAAGGAGAACAAGTAATATATGATGAACAAAAATACCATGATACGGCCTTCACTATTGTGCATTTGGGCAAGTTAACCAGGGAGGAAGTAACCAAGACAGTCACAACACTACACAGGTGACAGAGTGGCCGGTTATTTTGCAGAAGATGGACGAGTGCCCGAAGGCGAGGAAAGACAATGAGCTAGGGTTGGAGATGACCCTTTTAAATTTTGCGTTGCTTGGCCAGAACGAAGACACGTCTCCATGCAAATTATTTGCTCACGGTGGGTATTTTTCCATAGTCATCAACGAGCAATCCACGAGAAATATTATTGTCAATCAATTGGTTGTCTCGAAGGTTATACTATAGTCCCAGCCGAAGTCAGCCTATCATTGGAGCATAATAACAAGAAATTTGTTAGCACGTAAACTTTACCATAGAACTTACCACCGTCGTAAGATTATAGCAACTCTTTATAATACATTATGGTATATCACCATTCATGCAATACAATCAAGTTATAACACTATCTTTATCGTGGATATAGATTAGCACCACGACTTAGAACTTCATAACATGTTATTGCTTACATAGTAAATAATTAATCAAAGGTTATACATGATTAAGAGTGTTAAGTTCACAACATAACTTTTATACAAGCTTGGAATGGGTGAGGTAAAGGTTTATGAGAGTTCTTGTCTAGAGTTTAATCCATAAACTTGTTATGACTTGGTCTTATTCATGACCTCTCCATCCAGGTGAATGACTAAATTGTCATTTAGCACTTACAATCTTAAATAGAATAATTATTGTAACATGATTATGGGGGGGAAGTGTAATACATATGGTTAAGTAAGAATAATACTTAAACAAGTATTCCACCAACATTTATAATATAATTATAGAATATTCTAATGGTTGATATTAAGAAGGATTGTAGATTCAACTATAGTGATTATTTTATTAATAATGTTAACCCTTTAGCCTTGCCATATTTATCTAAGTATGATAAATACATACAAAAGGAAATAGTAACCAATTATTTTTTTATGAATGCATTATCTGGAGTAAATGTTCTTAACCTAGAGATGATAACATATAAGGGTGAAGCCATTAATCTCTTAACAGGAGTTTTATCAACGTAATTGTTAGACCTTAAAACTTTTATGTTGAACATTCTTTTAAGGATAATAATCTATTAAGAATAAGCTCCTTTTATATAAATAAAGGGATAGAATAAAAACCAGTTACAATAGGTTATCTATCAGACCTAAGATAAGCTTTAATATGCTTTGAATCAGTTGTAGTGTAAATAAGACTTGGTGCATCAGTATGAATATATCCCTATCAGTGGGTAGTTTGAAATTGGTAACAGTAAATTGTAAACCCCCTTATTAGTACACTTTACGATGTAAATGTATTTATGCATTCTTAAACGTAAACTTTTGATTTTACAACCCTGCCATTTCTTACTCTATTTGTAAGTAATTTTAATTAAGATCTTTTGACACTGACGATTATGTTAGATACCGGACAGTTTAGTAATCTTTAAGAAAATGTAAATCTACCTCTACTAGAAAGAAGAACATTTAATGGATTTACCTCAATAAGCATTGATATGAGCTTAGCAATTATTGTCTTACTGAACTTTTGTTTTGCAACAAAACTTGTACATAAAGACTTTAGAATTTTTTTATATGCAACAACCAATCTTCTTACCTGTAATCTGTAACGACAGGAGAAACTTTCTGCATTAGCTCGAAATCTAAGTAAGCCCAGTTTTTCATGACAGCCCCACCTTATGGTCGCAAAAAGAAAGAAGTCAGTGAACTGAAAAGAATTGTTCTATCACTATACTCAACTAACAGATGAATTCAAATAATAAACTGGTAACATATAACTAATTAAATGATTAGTTAACTGCATTTATGTTAATATTATGCAAATTTAAAAATTTTAAATTTTTCGGAAAGTTTGGGGTTTTGACAATCCATTGTCCACTATCCACAATTATTGGAGTCTTAAATGGCCCATAGCCTGAACCCCGAACCCCATGGGAGAATGCAATGTTCTTGTTCGTTTATATATGTTGTATTAATTTTTATATAATTTGGTAGTTTTACAATTTATGAATAGGTTCTTAATGATTGATGTCTGCACCAAGTGATTTTTTGCTCAACTCCTCGTTGTAAAAATTGACATGATATTTAGAGAGAATTTCTCCTATTATAACTCCCATAAATATAAAATTTAATAGAATCGATAAAAGAATTTAGTAGTTTTGTAATGACAGTGAAGTTGTTGATGAAATCTACAATCTGAAGCAACAATGGATGAAAATTTTCTAACTATATAATTTGAAAGTTGAAACTTCAATCATTAATCGATACAATGCATATGAAGGTGATATATGTTCTTTCAGATCAGTAGTTCCTAGAGGAACTGCTTTTCACATATTACAATAAGATGAAAGTTATTCAAATTGTTGATCAATAAAATGCATATGAAGGTAATAGATTTTATTTCAAGACACTAGTTTCTGAAAGGATTACTGTCCCAAAACTAGAATAAAATGAAAGTTATTCCCTCAACATCTTACAAGGAAGCTATGAACAAAGTGATGAACTTGGAAAATGAAGGTTGTCAGAAGTCTCACACAAGAGGCAACAATAACATTGTTCAATGATTGATGCATTAAGAAAAGATAAATTTAAAAAATTGGAACATAAAGAAAAAGAAAAAAAAAAGGTATGATATACATAGTATAAAGAAAAACACATTGGTCATGATTGCCCATAGAAAACATATAAGTGGAGTACTACCCATGAATATGCATTCATATAAAAACAATCACGTTTTTTTTNCATATTTTTGTTATAGAAGCTTATTGTATAGAAACTAAAATGAAACATCTTCACTGTGACTTATTGTTTATTTGTTAGGTTTGGTACTTTATGCTTTAATGTTTTATTTTATTGATCACAAATTTTAAGATGCACTTCTTTCACCTAGATAGTTTTTCTCAATTCACATGGCTTTCTAACATAGCTTTGCTTATTCTCATATGCAGTTCATGAAAGGGATAAATATTGGAGTAAAGGGCCTCGAAATGCTTTTATAAACAACGACTTTAGATTCAACATGTATACATACATGTCTTATTGGTGGAGTTTGGTGAATAAATATAAGAGTGAGTAACACCTACTCGTTTTTGTAGCTACACATTGTATGGCTGCTAACGACTACTACGAAATTCTTGGAATAAAATAGAGTGCTACCACATCACAAATCAAGAAGGTTGTGTTGTATGTGAGTAGTGGATGGCCATTAATTAGGTAGGTAGTATATAGATATATATAGATAGTTTTATAAAAAATACGAAATGAAAAAAATAGTTAGCATATTAATTATGTAGTTACTGTATAGGGTAGTTTTTATTTAAGTTAGTATATTAATTATCTAAATTTTAAAAAGGTATAGGTTAGTTTTTTATTCAATTAGTTTTGGTTAGCTTTTAATTAAATATTTAGTATATTAATCAAAATGTTGTTAGATTTTTAGTATATTTCAAGTTTATATTTCGGAGAGGGTTAGAATTATTATACATATATAAATTCAAACAACTAGATTTTTTATTTTTATATGATTTCTGAAATGTTACAGGATTGGTTGGGCTATTGCTACCTCAACCAATTACATAAAGAGTAGAAACGAATCTTCGAAAAGATTAAAATATTTACAGTTCTCTTGGAGATGAAAAATTGTTATCAAGTCACATCATGATAAACCATGCTTAAGGTAACGGTTGAAAAGAACCGAACTCTTCATTGATGATGAGGCTTCCCTGTGTCATAAGACATGCTTTATTTGCCACATAATCTGCTTGCTTATTCAACTCCCGCAGAATATGATATGAAGCTACCCTGTCAAAGGCTTTTAGAATATTTCGAATTCTCTGTAAGGATTTATTGAGTGAAGGATTGCTAAAGTGATCTTCAGAATTCAACACTTTGATAAGTAACTCTGAATATACAAAAAATTGAATAGTCTTATATCCAATATATTTAACTATCTAGCACACCTTAAGAAGACTGTAGCATTCTGCTTGATTGTTCGAGCATTTCCCTAGGCCCCAACTGAAATTGGTTTCTATAGTTTTGTACGTAGAAAATATCACTCCACCTGCACCTGCAATCCCAAGATTTCCCTTGGACGCACCATCAAAGAATAAAGTGGAAATTGCATTCCTCTTCCACCACAAGGAAAAATTTGAAGCATTGTCTCTTAATCGCCAAAATTAGGTAGATACAGGTTTTTTTTATCATTGTCCTCCTTTCAACGTTCAAGCAGAAACCTAGCCATTCAATGGTTGGAGGGGGTAGGAGGTAATGCTAATTTTTCCAGTAGCTTCCACAATGAAAGCTTTAGCTCTGACCGCAACATTAGTTGGCTTTGAAGGTGTACTATTGAAAATCCACTCATTTCTGGCAATCCAAATTGACTACCATAAAAATTTTGGAACAGTCTGCTAGATTTTACTCCAATCGCTATTTTGATTGATTTTGAAAAGGGTTTCAATCCTTCCATTTGTTGAATAGAGGAACAACAACCAATTGAGAAGGGACTGTAACATTCAACCCTTTAAGAACTGTTCTCCACACGAATTGGGTAAACCGGCAATCAATGAAGATGTGGTCTATAGATTATGAAGCTGAATTGCACATGATACATCTGAATGGTCCATTGAACCCACGTTTAAATAAATTTTCTCCAGTCAAAGCTCGATTATGCATTAGTAGCCAAGCATAAAATTTACCTTGGGCGTACAGAAAGGTAACCAGACATCTTTTCCAAAGTGAAGGAAATGACAAAAAAGGCTGAGAGGTTTGGAGAGCAGTAAATCCTTATGTTGTAGAATAAAATCCTGTATGCCCCCATCCCCATTTGTCCTTACAAGAACGCTGAACAGGAGCTAAGCCTGTGAGCATAGAGAGCAGAAAATATTTTAGCGGCAAAATGGGATATGGCAACTCTGGCAACGACCAATCTGACCAATTCCCTTCATTGTCCCAAAAACAAATATCAGTAAGTCGTATGAGTCCTTTATTAACAAACAATTGCATGATAGGCTGTAGCAAGTTAATGGAAGAGAGTGGAGGATTTCCAAGAATGCTATCCTCCTACAGAAAATTCCCCACCCCGTTGCGAGGAATTATGTATAATCAAAGTTGAATAATTTCTATTCCTTTTCTACATAAATTCCAAATTGTTGTTCCATGTGGAATGTTTTCCGCTTTTATGTTTCTCAATGAACCTCCCTTAAGATATTTCATGCAAAAAATCCTTCTTATAGGTTGCTTCTTATCTGCATACAACTTCCAAATAATTTTGCCTCCCATAGCTAGGTTTGCTAAGCCAGGGTCCCGTATCTGCAATCCACCTTCCATTAAAGGTCTTTTGAGAATGCCCCAACTTACTAGATGCAACTTACTCTGATTTTCTTTTCCACCATTACAAAGAAAATCTCGCATGAGTTTGGAAATATGAGACGTGATAGACTTGGGATTAAGCATCAGAGAGGATGGAAAGATGGAAAGGGTTGATAGAACGACCTTTATCAAAATCAATTTTCTATCCTTGGTTAACCACTATCCACCCCATGAAGCAATTTTGGCTTTTATCTTAGCTAAAAAATCTAACCAAAGAGAAGGAGGACTAGGCCGCAAGGTAAGAAGTAATCCCAGATATTTAATCTTATCTCACTTATCAAAGATAGGGAAACCCAAAGAATGAGCAATTCGTAGAATTTTCAGATGCTCTACATTCCAACTGTAGACATCACCTTTTTATTTATTTATTAGAGCTCCTGAAATTAAGCAAAAAATTTGAAGAATTCCATTAAAGGCCTGAGCAATCTTTAATGAAGCCCATCCTAAAAGGAGAGAGTCATCCGCAAAGAGGGCATGATTTATAGGATCCACTCCCCTTGCTATCTTAATGCCTGGAATATAACCTGCATCCTTTTTAACAATGGGCTTTCTGCTAAGAGAATCTACTATCAAGATGTAGAGGAATGGAGACAGAGGGCATCCTTGGTGGAGTCCTCTAGAAGCTTGGAAGAAATATGAAGGTAGACCATTGACAAGAGGCGTTATCCAAGGTCTATCAATACAAGTTTTTATCAAGTTAACAAACAAAGTGCTAAACCCAAAAGAGAGGACTTTCTAAAGAAATGAAATTTTAACACGATCAAAGGCATTTTTCATATCCAGGTTGATTAACATTCCTTTCTCCTTCCTTTGAAAACTGGAATGAAGGGATTCTTGGACTTGAATTACATTGTCGACTAGATTCCTACCTTTTACTAAACCCCCTTGAAGAGGAGAGATCAAATTCCCAAGCAAAGCCTTGATTCGATTAGCTAACAGTTTAGCAAGGAGCTTATAGGAGGCATTACATAGCGAGATAGGTCAAAATCTGTCAAAAGTTGCAGGATTAACTTCCTTTGGGATTAGAGCAAGAAAAATGGAGTTAGTACACTGTCCCACTTTAGGTTTTTTTGGAAGGACGACACCATTCGGAGTAGGTCAGTTTTAATTATTTTCCAGCCAAATCTGTAAAAATGGAAGGAGAAGCCATCCGGCCCAAGAGTTTTATCCGGCTCCATTGCCCATATTACATCCTTTTTTTTAAAGAAAATGGCTTCATTAAACCAGCGTTATTCTCAGAGCTAACAATAGAAGGGACATCAGATAAAAAATCAGTAGTCAATTCTTCATTAGAGATTCCATCCTCATTAAACAAGTGCTGAAAATGTATTCTTGCAGCCTGGTTTAGAAGTTCATGACCTTTAATGATTTCTCCCTCACTTGGAGAGATTTCAGAGACATGACTATGTGAGAGTCTAGCTTTGCATTGGTGATGAAAGAATCCTGAAGTTTTATCTCGAGCAACCAGCCAAAGGCTATGTGACTTCAACCGAAGGTATTCCTCTTCCTAGCAAAAATATTGAAAGGTTTTAATTCGGGCTGATTGTTCCAGAATCAACTAAGCTTTAGTAGTTTCAATTTCCTCCATTCCTAATTGAATCTCTGCTCACTCCTGCACATTCTCTTTCCCACTGCTTATCCTAGTAATCAAAGATTTTTTTGCCCAATTTTTCAATGCATACTTCGTGTTCTTTAGCTTTTGCTCTCAAACAAAGTTGGGCGAAACTTCAACATATTGAGACCAAGATTTTGTCATAGTTTCCCAAAAGCCATTTCTCTCAATCCAAAGAGGACTGACACAGAACGGAATTGGACCAAGATCTTCCTCTTTTTCGAACATCAGGGAAATAGGATGATGATCTGAAGTTAATTTTGGCAGAATTTTGGTTGAGATAATGAATTTCCCCTCCATCAAGGAACTCTCAACAAGAAACCTATCAAGATGAGCAGATATATTTCCAGCCCCTACTCTGTTATTAGACCATGTGAAATGACCTTTTTTGGGTTTATATTCAACAAGATCGTTGCCTTGAATCAAAGACTCCACAATATATTGTAGAGGATCCTTACCACGCAATCCACCATTTTTCTCTTTAGGTTCTAGAACTATATTAAGATTCACTGCCACGATAATATTTGAGGGAGAGTATATTTCTATAAAATCTGTGAGTGTATTCCAACATTCTTTTTTTCCTTAAAATTTACAGGAACATAAAGATTGAAAAGAACCAAGGAGATCTTACTAGAAATATGTTGAAGATATGAGTAAATCCAATGTTGAGTCACAAGCAAGTTTTTCAAAAGAAACTTGTCCTCACACCATAAGGTAGCAAGGCCTCTAGAGGTACCTCACACACTGACTGCCTTACCAGCATTCATTTTCCACTTTGTTTTGCTTAAGGAAAGAAGAGCATCCTCTTCAATTTTTGTCTCTTGGAGCAAAAGAATATCAGTAGAATCCATTTTCACTAAGTCTTTCATTGCTTCTGCTTTATTTGGATTCCCCAAACCCCTGCAATTCCAAGAGATGATCTACATTACTTACCCAGTAAATAGGGAGTTATGACTCCCTTTGGGGGTCTAGTGCGCTTGCTTCTGCTAAGAGATTTTTAAATTGTGGACTAACTTCCCTGCATCTTTAATCTCTCTGCCTCTGCTTCTCTAGCCTCCTTTCGATACTTCCTTCTCGCCGTCTGGAGATTTGCTCAATGGAATCATCATCAGAAGAGATAGAACTGTCAACTAGTTTCTTCTTTATTATATCATCATAAGAAGGAGAGGGATTAAATCCATTTGGAGAGGGACGGTTTTCTTGAAGGATTACATCTACATTAGGTAGTTCTAAATTTACAATTCCATATTTTTCCATTGGCCCGGTGTTTACATCAAAATCATCATCCTGCTTTATTAAGCACTGCAATTGTCCCTCTTCTAGAACAAGAATATCTTCAGAAGAACTTAAAACAACAAAATGGTTAGATGAAGTATTGAGTTTTTCTACAACCTGAGATTTAAGGAGAGTACTCACATAAGCAGTAGCTCCATTCTTAGTCTTTCCTTCTTTACATTTCTTTCTATTGTCTTGGCTGGAAATACCTGATTTTTGAACATGAGTCCACTGATCAACCTTCTCTTTTTCAAGATCTTCTTCAATTTTTTTTTTGCAGTTTCTGGCAAAATGAACATAACCATGGAAGTATCGACACTTGAAAGGAAGTTGTTCATAATATAGCTCCTGGAAATGAGACCATTCAACTACTGTTAAATTGATCGCCTCAGATAGCCCTATCTCCAAATCAACTTCAACACATATCCTTGCACACGAATATTGATCTTTCCTTTCTACCCTATCAATGTATTTTCAAGGCTTGTTCCCAATGGTTTCCAAAGATTCTGAGTTCCAACAATGTAAAGTTAAGTGAGCAAGACTTACCCAAATAGGAACAACAGAAGGGACATCTTGAGTAGGATCAAAATTTGGAGTCCACTTGTTCAAATAGAGCCCTTGAGGGCCCATGAAGTATGGACCATTTCAAAAAATAAGGTGTCGATCCTCTGCTGAATAAAAAACAAAAGACATAATATCCTCTTCCAACCAGGTGATTACGAATTCCTTCAGTTACCAAGGGCCTCCAATTTCTCTATACCCATCCATCAATAGTCTTAGGAGAGGGCCAGAGACCAAAAAATTGTCCAATGAGCCCTCTCTCAGCTAAATTTAAAGTCGTGCGACAAGGTCGTTCAACAGGAAATTCTACAAAAGGTATGTTAGCTTTCTTCACAAATCTCAGCAGATTTGATCCAGCTTTCCTCTTGCCACAAGAGGCAACCAAAAATTTAAAATCTTCCAGTTCAGGTGGGAGAGGGGGGGGGGGGGGGGGGGGGCCCCCCACCCCCCNGCATATCCTTGAATGCTCCTTCTTTACAGATTTGAGGGTAAACTCACTAGATCAACACGTTCCTGCCAATAGACAAACAAGGAAAGGAGCCAATAACCAATTCAAATAACCAAACCAAAGAACCAAAGTCGAATGTACTATGGGTTCAAAAAAATTCCCAATCTAATGAACATATTTACTATGATCCAGACAGATAGAACCAGCAGGAGGATTCCCGATCCTGCATTCTTCAAAGCAGGTGCTCGAAAATTGATCCAGATCAAAAGGCACTTCAATCTAGCATCAGGATGAAGAGGAGCATGGTCCTGCATAAGCCTCCAAATAAACGCGACAACAAAGATTCACAATCCTGCAATCAACCAAAAAAATTTTGGAGCCAAAAACTCTATTGTATGTTCAATCATAACACAGACTACAAAGAAAGCAAAATCAGATTCCCAAATCCAAACTCAAAGAGCAATGAAAAAGATGCACCCAAGCACACAAAATCCTCCACTGATTCGAGATTCAGTGTGGGACAGAGAACTCTAGGGCTTGCAGCGTGCAACCAAAGGAACTCTTTACCAAATCAGAAGAACCAAACCATTTGCACACCCACCAAACCTCTGAGCAAAGGCTCATCGAAAGCCGAAGAACTTCACCAGGTGTGAATAAAGTTTGAAAATCTTCTTGGAGTGAAAATTTTCAGCCAAAAAAATTGACGACATTTAATCCTTAGAGTTATTATATATTTAATAAGTTCGGATATCAATTAAAAGGTTGAAGTTAGTTTTTAGTTATTATTTTATTTTTTTAGACTTAAATGGTTATATTTATAAAAGTAGTGATGTAACCATTGAAAAGGATCCACATAGTGCAGATGCCCTAATGGAGAGATGATAAAAACCAAAACATCAATCCATACAGTTCAGATTGTTACATTTTGAAGTTTGAAGTAAGAAAACTATTCGCTAGATAACTATGCACAACTATGCTTAGATAGAACAAAAAACAAATTCATAGGATTCATGAATCAAAATGCATTTCTATCGTGGCGGGAAGAGGAACCTGAACCTGTTGTTTCCTACAGCTTTTCTACCTTTAGTTCTAGCTTCTCAAGCTTAATTTCCAGACCTGTGAGGAACCCCATGAAAGCCCGTTCAGTCTGTTTGATTGAATAATCAAATTCCTTCCTTAGTTAGGCAATGTCCTGATCATCTATCTCCAATCGACGCCCTCCTTCAAAATCCAATCTATGCAGTAGACGATTCATCTTTCTCATCTTCTTTCTGATGGCCTTAATGTTAGCCTCTACTGTCTGAGCCGGAGCTGAGGACGTGGTGGATTCATAGAACGTTTCCATGGGGACGAAGATAATATGAAAGCCAGTGGTACCTGTAATTCCAGTGAGGCTGCAAACAGTCCAACGATGATGGATACAAGGCGTGCCACCACCCTACTTAATATCGCAACCAACCTTTGACATCATTTCACCTGGTTCTACATGACAAAATATCACATGAATCACACACAGAGGATGGGACATGGAGTTGGCTATATCATATTTACGCATAGCGGACGACACTAGGAACTGTTTCATACAACCATCAATACCTCCACCTTTATCCTTGGCATGTGTTGCATGTGTGAGCCCACGTGCCAACACCTGCCTTCAAATAATGCCACGATGTGAGGAGATTAGCCCAAGATTCCACGTGGTGAGGGCTCGGTGAATGCCCATAAGACCGTAGGTCAAGGAGTTAAGGGATTTGGAAAAATGAACTTGTGTAATTAAGAATGAGAACTAGATGTAAGATTGCAGCCTAGTCTGCTTTGGTGTTGTGCTTCGTTAAGACATGGAAATAATCGATTTTTCGAAAAGAGGTGGCAAGACTTTGAATTTTCCTAATCACATTAGAGGAAATTTGGGGTCTAAAATGGGCCTTACAAGAAAATGCACCAACAATAAATTTTGTGAGTTGGAATTCAAGAACCAATAGAATTTCAATAAAATGAGTCAACCATAATGGTTGAATTGACATATTTGTCATATATGAAAACTACTTTTTTTGTTCGTATTTTCGACATATCTCCTTGTGTTTTTACTCAAATTTCAAGCAGGAGAGCTTGTTGGATGAGGAATTTAATTCTGCATCCAACGAGTACCCACACTGCATACTTTTGACAAACCCCGCTACCCCAAAACAAGAAATACCTAAAAAAATGTGATGAGATATTTCTTGTTTTTGGGGTAGCAGGGTCCATCAAAAGTATGCAGTGTGGGTACTCATTGGATGCGGAATTAAATTCTGCATCCAACGAGCTGCCCCGCTCAGAATTTGAGTAAAAACACACGGAGATATGTCGAATATACAAACATAAAAAGTAGTTTTTTTCATTCTTCCTCCAAAATTAATAACTATTATTTTATTATTTTCCTTAGGAAGCCCATTTTAGACCTCAAATTTCCTCTAATGAATGATGGATCTTCAATTGAGAAGGAGGGATGTTGATCGAGAGAGCTTGGATGACAAGCCTTGAATCTCAAATAACTGTGATTTCATTGATACCTTGGTTTTTGGCTTGGTGGAGGCCTTGCCAGAAGGCCAATGCTTCAACCACGTTGTTTGATTCATGATCGAGTCCCCAAGAGTAAGTCATTTCCTGATTTCCTTCTGGGGTAATGAGAACCCCTGCCCCACTGCAGCCCCTTATTTTTTAATTATTTATTTAAGGGTAAGGTTTGTTTTTATTTAATACGAGGAATCAATTAGTATTCTGAGGTTAGTATATTTTTAATAGATTAGCATATTATTTAAAAGTTCAAGAATAGTTTTTAATTAATTAGTATATTATTTAAGAAGTTAAGGTGTTGTATTTCAACTAATGTTAGTATTTATATATAATTTATATGTTAATATTTAATTAATTAAAAAATTAGGGTCCGTTATAATTAATTAAGATTAGTTTTTTAATTAAAGGAGTAGTCTATTTGTTAGAGGTTTTTATTTTATTTTTGGACCATTTTTTTTATTGGAATCAAGCTTATTTTATTTTATTTTAATCATGTTTTTGAATGCATAAATAGATTCAACATCCTCTAACACTCTAGGGGCACCAAGATTATGTAAGTTTAAGAGATATCATATGCTTTTTCAAGAATTAATCTAGAAAATTTATTGTATTATGTAAAAACAAACCATAAAAAGAAACCAAAAAAGGTTGAAAACATCTAACATTTAGACTAGTGCTTGATTAAATAGTTAGTATATTGATTAATATGTTGGGTTTAATATATAAGTTGGTGTTAATATATTGAGTTAGTAAGTATAAAATTACAAATTTAGTTTATTAAAAAGTTAAGGTCGTTATTTTATTTAAATTGTTAGGATTAGTTTATTAAAGTGAGCGATTCATATATTAATTAAATTTTAGGGTGAATATTTTAATTAGAAAGTTAGGATTAATACATTGATTAATTTCCCTTAAAAAAATTTGACTCTAATTTTCCATCCAAATCCTAAAGTTTAATTATTAACTTGTTGGTAAGCTTGAGCATAAAATCATTCAAAATAGTAATTAGTTGGCTTACACTCAATTTCTTAGAACTTAATAAATTCTTCTAATTCAATGTTATTCCCTAAAACTTAGGATCTAGAGAGACTTTTCTTCGAGGATGAGCCCTAGTATGAGGCTCGAAACGTCAAGAACAAACAAATATTTAACATGCTCATCCTCCTCTCTCTTATGCAATGGATGGCCATTATTGGCAAAATATGTTCTAACTTTCTATATTTTGTTTAACTCGAGGGAAAATAACTAATATATCCATGTTTTGAAATCGATGAAGCTTGTGAATTTATTTGGCCTTAAGACTGTATATTTGGATATTTGGATGTACATTTGCGTCCCACTGACCGACTTTTGTGGTCATTTCTTAGACATGAATAAACTTATCTTATTTCATTTTATGATTTATAGATATCATACATTCATGGAATTAAATTTAAATTCTTACATGTCATAACATACATACATGTTGTAATGGTTTATTATCAATGCTCTCCTTGTATATTTTGAGAACCATTTTGGGTGCTTGAAGGTTCTCATTAGGTGAGTTTTGTAGTTATAGGAAAACTGTAAATATTTGTAGATTTGCTTCCTCTTTTGGAAGAGATGTTGAGCCCATTGTGGAGCACAGATGATGTAGAAAATAACCAAAAATATGAATTATGCTATTGGTTATCAAACTGCACAGACATACACGGAAGAAAATTATGCAAACATAGGTAAATTGAATGCACAACATCCATTCAAACATTATATTCCTGGTTATTGTGATACAAATTATGCACAACAAGCACTATCTACAAGCAATTTGTCCATTATGTGCTTGTTTTTTTTCACAAATTTATTATATTTTTTATCATCTCAGTAAACCTTTGATGTTAATGTTCTTGATGCAAGCCTGATGTATTTACAATATGTATCATGGGATATGAGAGAATGAATGAGTGGTGCCTTACCATGATGTTGTAAGGCGTAATTATATTCCTATGCCTTCTAACATTTTATGACAGTACACAAAAAATGTTGACGATAACATGCTCGGATTTAGCATTACAAAGGATCCATCATCACAATTAAATTCATGCAGTTGTAGTGCATTGTGGAAACTTGAATTTAATTGATGGGAATCGTGAATGCATTTCAATATATATTTGAATATTTATCAATGCAAGAATCAAGGTATATGATGATGCTCATAATTGTAGCACGTATCATTGTATTTGTTGCATTCTACATGTGTGTTAACACTGAAAACATGAACTTTTATTCTATTTAAGGGTGACAGCTCAATGGAAGAAAACCTACCTTACAAGTAGGAGGTTAGTGGTTCGATTCCTCCATGCCCTCTCTACATAAATCAATGACTAATTAAATGACCAGCTAACAACAATCAATGACAAATAAATCACCAGCTAACAATAATCAATGACTAACTAAATGACTAGTTAATGACAATTAAGGACTGTCAAATCTGCCTAGCTCATTCGGTTAAGGTGTGGGTCTTGTCAGAAAGGTGACTTGAGCTCAATCCCCTTAGGGGTGAGCTAGTTGGGAGGAAACACCTAAAAATACAGCTATCGTAAGGGCTGGTGTGGCCCAGGCCGGGTGCAATCCCCAGGTGACTTTGACGACTTAGATGCCTCTGGATTGTAGTTTTCTTAGCCAATGGTGGAAATGCACTGGCCCCGAGTGACGGGCATTTCTTGCAAACAAAAAAAATCCCATGGGGTGTATAATAGATGATGAATGGGTGTATTGTTAAGGCACTCCTTGCGTAAGGTCACCGGTTCAAAACTCCATGTTGATGTATTTGTAACTTCAAAATGTATTCACTTGTATATCTTATGTATTGTACCCTGATGTTTCTATTGGGAAGTATATGTAATGTAATTGAGTCATGTCATACCCCGATGTTCCTATTGAGAGAATCAATAATGTAAACAAGTCATGTAAAGTCATAGAGGGTAACTCTCCTTATTGATCAAGGGTTAAAGTCCCCGCAGTTGTGGAGCCATAGGGTTATTAGACTCTCCTAGAGAAGTCAGACCTAGTGAGTTATTGTCAAGTCAAGAATTAGTATAAATAGAGAGTGACCCTCTCTATTTATCACACAGTCACTCACACTTAGTTGTAGCGCATAAGTGAGAGAGAAGGAGATGGGATAAGAGAGAGAGGAGACGTCAAAGATCATCTTACTGTCTTTGGGTTTTACTGTTGCTATTGGTGCTTATTCTATCTACAAGGAAGCTGTGAGGTTTTCTCCTTTATGGTTTCCCCGAGGAAAATCTTTGTGTCTATTGTCTCTTGTGATTGATTGTTGTGCATGTTATTCTCTCAGATAAGATCCTAAGATAATACTGTCTAAATTGATAAAAATCTAACATGGTATTAGAGTTAACCTGAGAAGAAGACACTGTGCAGCTACAGAAGCTAGGGCTTCTTACTTTTTGGGTCTCTCTCCACAATCCATTAGAAAAAGGAGGCTAGGCTGAACCTCTATTGAAGGGCACATCTTTCTGTCGAAGCAGAATCCGATTCTGAGCATTTTCAGTTTTTGACCTACCACTAAATCGAGAAATTAGGGCTTTTCACTGAAGAGGAATTTTTGAGTGTGCCTAGGCTAGGATTTCTCTCCTCCTCAAAATTGAAGTTAGAGACAAAAATAAAGGTTATTGGTTGGGTAGAGCTTCAGGAAATTCAAACCCTAATTTGCTCTGAACCAGAAAACCACCACTGCAGAAGATCAGCTCCAGATCCAGTTTTCAGCTTCTCAAATTGGTAAGATCTAAATCTTTTGTATTTCCATTTGAAGTTTTTAGTTAAGATGTCTCATCACACCAAGCTTGATGAAAAGATTGAGGGAGCTGATAACTTCCGAGCCTCGAAGTATAGGATCTCCCTGGCCCTGGAAGAAAATGAGTTGGAATCTTACATCAGTGAAGAGGTTCCAGTTCCAGAGGGAGATGAGGCTAAGGCCTTACACAAGAAGAAGTTGGTCATGGATAAGAGGATTATTGCTGATTCAATCAAGGATCACCTCATACCACATGTGTCCTCCATAAAGACACCTAAAGAAATTTTTGATGCCCTGATTAAGATATTTGAAGGGAAGAACATAAACCAAAAGATGACTTTGAGGAACCAGTTAAAGAATGTGAAGATCCAGAATGCAGAGAGCATATAGTCATACTTTACAAGGGTCTCCCAGATCAAAGAATAACTTGAAGTAGTGGATGAAGAAGTGGAGAATGCAGAAATTGTGATGACCACCTCGAATGGTCTCCCTAGGTCATGGGACTCTTTCATTCAAGGAATTTGTGCTAGAAGAAAACTAGTCACCTTCAGTAGACTATGGGAGGAATGCTCAAAAGAAGAAGCTCGAATAGTAGCCCAAGAAGAAAATATGCGAAGTGAAGATCAAGCTCTCACAGTACACTCCAAGAAAATAAGAATGGCCTATCATCATCACAAAGGTAAGCACTCTCACCAGAAAGATAACCCTAGAATATTTAATAGAGATCTTTCTAGTATCAGATGCTTTACATGCGATGAGAAAGGACACATCTCTAGAAATTGTCCCAGAAACAAAGGTGGCTCTCAAAAGAAGAAGAACTACAAGAGAAGACATAGTGCTCATGTTGTAGAGGATGATGAACCTTCCAAGAAGAAAGTTAGACAAGAAAGTGATGATTCTTCAAGTGATGAAGAATATGTTTTGATTTCCGCTCTCACGGGAACTATCACATATGGAAGCAATGATTGGCTTATAGACAGTGGGGCTTCCAAACATATTACGGGATTCAAAGAATCATTTGTTAAACTATCAGAACATGAGTCACCCCACAAGGTGAAACTTGGGGATGACTACCAATATCCAATAAAAGGTAGTGGTGAATCCTCCTACAAGCTAGACTCTGGAAAGTCTATGAAGATGAAGGATGTCTTGTTTGTACCATGACTAAAAAAGAACCTCCTCTCCATCTTTGCATTGGATGCAAAAGGCATGAGGGTTACATTTGTAGATGGTCAAGTTATTATGTGGCCAAAGGTAAAAACCATAGATGATACAGTTGTGATTGGGGAACAAGAGGGAGGATTATACAAGCTAAATGGCCAACCAAAACAAACCTTGGTCCATGACTCAGTAGAACCAAATGAACTTTGGCACAGAAGGATTGCACATGTGCACTAGAGGGCACTACCACTTGCAAGCAAAGTTGTTGAAGGTCTTCCAGAAATATATACAAAACATGGCGGTGTTTGCAAAGGATGTGCGAAAGGAAAGAACACAAAGAAGACATTTCCAAGTAGGGAGAGCAAGGCAAAAGGAATCTTGGAAATCATTCACTCCGATGTATGTGGACCAATGTCATCCAGTTCATTAAGCGGGTATGTATACTATGTTTCTTTCATTGATGATTTTTCTAGGAAGACATGGATATACTTCTTCAAGAACAAAGATGAAGTATTCAACAACTTCAAGGAATTCAAAGCGTTGATCGAGAACCACACAGAAAAGTAGATCAAAACCTTTTGATCAGACAATGGTGAAGAATTCACATCAAATGAATTCAAAGATTTATGCAGAGATTCAGGGATTAAGAGGGAGTTGACCACTCCATATAATCCACAACAGAATGGGGTTGCAGAAAGGAAGAATAGAACGATCATGGAAGCTACAAGGGAAATGCTTCATGATCAAGATCATCCCATGCATCTATGGGCAGAAGCTGATAGAATAGATGTGTATGTACATAACCGTACTCCACATAGAGTACTCGAGAACAAAACACCTGAAGAAGTCTTCTCCGGCAAGAAACCAAAAGTCAGTCATCTCAAATATTTGGTTGTCCATTGTATATACACATTCCGAAAGAAAAGAGGACAAAGTTAGATCCTTCAGGGAAGAAGGGTATATTTTTGATATAGTGAAAGCTGGAAGGCTTACAGAATATACTTCCCAGGATTCAAGAAGATCAACATCAGCAGGGACGTAACATTTGACGAAGACTCAGCTTACAACAAATCCAGAAAGAGACCTGCTAAAGAACCTGAAGAAACAGAAGTACCCAGAATTCAAGACACAACTATGAACGATACAACTCAAGAAGGAGATCAAGAAATAGAAGAACCATAGAAACCTGTAGATCCACCCTAGGAGAAGAATCCTCACAAGAGGAAACTTGCATGGGTACGAGAGGATATCCAAGGTGCAGATAGATATGGGGCTCCAGAAGAAATGCACAGAGAAAGGAAAAGAACTAGGTCCTGCTCCAGCTATGTAGCACTATTACATGACATCATTGATAAAGAACCTTCAAACTATGATGAAGCAACAAAGAAGAAAGAATGGAAGGATTCTATGATCGAGGAGTACCAGTCGATCATGAAGAATGATGTCTGGGATGTTATCCCTAGAACAGAGGGGAATTTTATTGTGACTTCCAAATGGATCTATAAGATCAAGCATGCTATAGATGGCAGCATAGAGAAATATAAAGCAATATTTGTGGCTCATGTCTTATCCCAGAAAGAAGGAATAGATTATGATGAGACGTTTGCACCTGTAGCCATACACACTTCCATTAGATCGGTACTTTCCCTGGCTGCAGTGATGAAATGGAAGATACACCACATGGATGCCAAGACTATTTTCTTGAATGGTGTAGTGGAAGAGGAAGTGTATGTAGAACAACCACTCAATTTTGAGACACATGACAGAGAAACTGATGTGCGTAAGTTGAAAAAATCCCTGTACAATTTGAAACAGGCACCCAGGACATGGTACGACAGAATTGACAACTTCCTATCTAGTTTGGGATTTACCAAGAGTAAAGTGGATTCCTACCTTTGCTACAAGGTGGAAGCAGGGAACCTAGTGATACTCCTACTATATGTAGATGATCTGTTTGTAACAGGTGAGGATGGGTTGATTTTTGATACGAAGAGGAAGCTAAGAGCTTGCTGCCAAGTTCGAAATGAAGGAATTGGGTATGATGCATTACTTTCTAGGCATGGAGGTGTGGCAAAATGTAGATGGAATCTCCCTGGGACAAGGGAAGTATGCAGTAGACATCCTGAAGAGGTTTGGGATGATGGTCTACAAGGCCATGACCACACCTATGGCATCGAACCTGAAGCTATTGAGTGATGCTTCATCATAGTCGGTTGATGCTACGATGTATCGTCAAACGATTGGGTCCTTGATGTACTTAACAAACACGAGACCAGATATTTGCTTTGCTGTGAATGCATTGAGCTAGTACCTGATGGATCCTAGACATGTTCACCTGATTGCTGCAAAGCGTATTCTGAGGTACCTGAAGGGTATAGTTGAGTATGGGCTCAAGTATGAGGCGAATCAGAAGATTAACCTGGAAGGTTATGTAGCTTCAGATTGGGCAGGAAGTGTCATTGATAGTAAGAGCACTTCTGGATGCTGCTTTAGTATGGGATCGGGTGTGATCTCTTGGTTTAGCAGGAAACAATCTTGTGTGGGACTGAGTACAGCCAAAGCAGAGTATGTCGCAGCTTGTTCGGCTAGTTGTGAGGCAGTATAGCCGAGGAAGCTACTGTTTGATTTGTTTGATCTCCAATTGGATACTACTTGTATATATTGCAACAACCAGAGTTGTGTGAAGTCGTCAAAGAACCCGATGTTCCATGACAAGTTGAAGCATATCGAGACCAAATACCACTATATCAAGGATATGGTGCAAGGGGGAGTAGTGAAGCTCCAGTATGTTGCGATGGATGAGCAGATAGATGATGTGTTGACCAAGCCATTAGCCAGAGTGAAGTTTGAGTACTTCAGAGAGAAGCTTGGTGTTCATCAGATCTAGATTCCTTCCAAGGGGAAGTGATGATTCCATGAGCCCTTTCGACAAGGTGGCAGGCCATACCTCCCATGGTCGGATGTAAGTGATGAGCCTTTCTGACATGGTGGTAGGCAGGGCCTCCCATGGTTAGATGTAAGTGCTGAGCCTTTCTGACATGGTGGTAGGCGGAGCCTCCCATGGTTAGATGTAAGTGCTCAGCATTTCTGACATGGTGGTAGGTGGGGCCTCCCATGGTGAGATGTAAGTGTTGTGCATTTCTAACATGCTGGTAGGCGGGGCCTCCCATGGTCATATATAAGTGTTATGCCTTTCTAACATGGTGGTAGGCGGGGCCTCCCATGGTCAGATATAAGTGTTGTGCCTTTATGACATGATGGTAGGATTGGTTCCTCCCATGGTCAGATGTAAGTGATGAGTACTACATCTAGCATGAAAAAGGGTTGGATCTGTAGTGGAAATCCTTGCAGAGGCAAGGTGTTGCATCCAGTATGAAAAAGGACTAGCTCTATAGGGGAAATCCTTGCGAGAGGCAAGGTGCTACATCCAGTATGAAAAAGGACTAGCTTTGTAGGGGAAATCCTTGCGAGAGGCAAGGTGCTGCATCCAGTATGAAAAAGGACTGGCTTTGTAGGGGAAATCCTTGCGAGAGGCAAGGTGTTGCATCCAATATGAAAAAGGATTGGCTCTGTAGGGGAAATCCTTGCGAGAGGCAAGGTGCTGCATCCAATATGAAAAGGGTCTGGCTCTGTAGCGAAAATCCTTGCGAGAGGCAAGGTGCTGCATCTAGTATGAAAAAGGACTAGCTTTGTAGGGGAAATCCTTACGAGAGGCAAGGTGTTGCATCTAGTATGAAAAAGGACTGGCGCTATAGGGGAAATCCTTGCAAGAGGAAAGGTGCTACATCTAGTATGAAAAAGGACTGGCTCTGTAGGGGAAATCCTTGCGAGAGGTAATGTGTTGCATCCAGTATGAAAAAGGACTGGCTATGTAGGGGAAGTCCTTGCAAGGCAAGGCAGTACATCAAGCATGAAAAAGGGTTGGCTCTATTGATGAAGACCTACGTGGAGGCTAGGCATACAACCAACATGAAAAAGGGTTGGCTCTATAGAACTTCTTATGACGAGAAGAATTGAGAGATAGCACTAGTTGATCGAGATAGCGGAAGCAGTAATGTTGATGATGATCCAGTGATGATCCAACTTTGATGATGATCCAACTTTGATGATGATCCAGTGATGATCCAGCTTTGATGATCCAGTGATGATCCAACTTTGATGATGATCCATTGATGATCCATACTTGATGTTGATCCAATGATCTAGACCTGATGATGATCAGGACTTGATGTTGATCCAGAGAAGAAGACTTGTGCTGATGAATTGTGTCAAGAGAATACCTCCCTATTTAAGAGGGAGTGTTGATGTATTTGTAACTTCAGAATGTATTCACTTGTATATCTTATGTATTGTACCCTAATGTTTCTATCGGGAAGTATCTGTAATGTAATTGAGTCATGTCATACCCCAATGTTCCTATCAGGAGAATCAATAATGTAAACAAGTCATGTAAAGTCATAGAGGGTAACCCTCCTTATTGATCAAGGGTTAAAGTCCCCACAGTTGTGGGGCCCTAGGATTATTAGACTCTCCTAGAGAAGTTGGACCTAGTGAGTTATTGTCAAATCAAGAATTAGTATAAATAGATAGTGAGCCTCTCTATTTATCACACAGTCACTCACACTTAGTTGTAGCGCATAAGTGAGAGAGAAGGAGCTAGGATAAGAGAGAGAACAACTGTCGGAGATCATCTTACTGTCTTTGGGTTTTATTGCTGCTATTGGTGCTTACTCTATCTCTGAGGAAGTTGCAGGGTTTTCTTCTTTATGGTTTCCCCGAGGAAAATCTTTGTGTCTATTGTCTCTTGTGATTGATTATTGGGCATGTTATTCTCTCAGATAAGATCCTAAGACAATACTGTCTAAATTGATAAAAATCTAATAGGGTGCAATCCCCGGGTGACTTTGAAAACTTAGATGCCCCTGGGTTGCAGTTATCTTAGCCAATGGTGGAAATGCACTGGCCCCGAGTGACAGGCATTTCTTGCAAACAAAAAAAATCCCATGGGGTGTATAATAGATGATGAATGGGTGTATTGTTAAGGCATTCCTTGCGTAAGGTCACTGGTTCGAAACTCCATGGGTGCTTACTTACAAAAAAACAACGATCAACAACTAAATAAATGACCAGTTAACAACAATCAATGACTACATAAATGACTAGTTAACAACAATCAATGACAAAATAAATGACTAGTTAACAATAATCAATTACTAAATAAACAACTAAATGTACTACCAAACAACAATAATTAATGACCAAATAAATGACTAAATATATGACCAACTCATGAAACAATTCAAGGAATTTATTACTAAGTGATAAATGACCAATTTGGTTGGGTGATAAGTGACTTCTAATTTATGACCAACAGTCACCGCCTCAATTTTAGTCATTTATCTTTAAATTTTAGTCACTTATCACCCATTTTGTACTAGTGACACTTGAGATTTGACTAGATCCACTCCAATCATTTGGGACCTATAGAAGAGAAAACAACTTTCCTCAAAGCTTTTATGACATAAAGGAGAATACAAATCAAATTGGTTAATCAATTGAAAAGACTGAAATCCCTTAACCAACAAGATTGAGTAATACAAGCTCTAAACATGAAGTTGGGGAGGGGGGGGGGGGGATAAAAAAATTATATCATAGATAATAATAATGAGATACATATTACCTCACATTCATCATGACACCTGTTGAAACCATCGACCATGATTTTCTACACCTGAACCACTCTTTCTCCAAACTTCCAATCTCTTTATCTTCAAATGGTGTAAAAAGAAGAAATCATATAAGGGAAATGACTTCAACAACAAATGAAAGACTACTCAGGGGCAGAGGCCACTTAGGGGAAATGGGGTATATGGGCTCAGAAAAAGTAGAGAAATTATTCTAGCATAGCATTAACATGGGCTCATCTTTCTTCTTGGTTCACCATATCCTCTTTTTATGTGTGTTTGGGATAGTTAGTATCGTTACCAAGTGCTTTTAGGAGTTGTAACCGATGCTAACCAACTTGAAACTACCTTGTTTCATGAAATTTGTGATTATATATATATATATAATGCACTTTTCCTATCCTAAGTGCGTTACTAAAGGGAAAGGAGTGTGGGGCCTCAGTTTTGCCTATAATTCAGTAATTTAAGCTAGGAAAGAGTGAGTTTGTCTTCTGAGTCTTGTGATCATCATCTAGGATCATTTGAGGGATTCTTCCATGCTGACAAGTGCATTTTGATGATTTCTCTTAGATAATTATGTGTCATATTTGGGGGATCATCATCACAAATGTGTAAGTGCTAGTTTGCACTATAACACCTTATTAGTTACATGAGGAGTTGCAGGAAGAGGTGGGATAGGTGGCAAGGGAGGTGATAGAGGAGGACAATGTTCTAGAGAAAATACCTTTACATGAGGTGGTTGTTGACACTAGGAGTGTACCACCACCTTCACAGACACATACACGACTAGAGACATAATGAGATGGACTTGGACATAGTAGTAACACTAGTAGATGTCGTCATACTCTAGTTTCTACCTCTTTTAGGGGATGCCAAGTTGTATATTCTCCTTTTGTTAGAGCACATTAGATTCCATTGTCATTCGTAGGGCCTTCTTCATATAGAGGAAGAGCCTTTATAGGAGCCATCACCCTTGCTTGTAAAAGGGGAAAAGGGAATTGATTGTTTATTTATTCAATTTCATTGTATTATTTAGTATGTATATCTTAGTTGACTCATGATGACGAGATACATTTATTATATATTTTTATGATATTTTGAGGCTTAGGAGTTAGTAGAATGAGTACTCACTACACATGACATGATTTAGTATTGATGTGTGAAGTATCATTAGACATCTTATGCTTCTTATATACCAATTTTATTTTCATATTTATGTGGCAATGTTCTTATTTGATGTTGTTGTTTCTTTAAATGTTTAAAATTTTGACAATTTTTTTAAAAAATTTGTTATTTTGAAGTGTGACAATATTTTCCAATGTTTTTCTTGTTGTTGCCAATAAGTTTTTTTTCTAGACCCTCAATGATGTTTTTGTCGACACAACATTTGCAACATTGATCAAAACCATTATGGCAGATCGTTTTTGGGGTTAAACACACATGATTTTGTTAATGTAGGTAAACTGAAGTGGTTAAAGTCATGGGTTCTTTTGAAGGAGACTCATTTTCAAACCCCTTCAGAACATATTTAAGTGATTAAGCCAAAAACAATCTATATTATGTATATGCAACATGGATTTAATAGCTTCCAACAAAATAACTTTCATTCAAAGCAAGGTAAATTCTATCGATGAAAGAATCAACATCCACAATTTGTGTTATTTATATTATAGGTAGAGTTGATCATAATATATATAATATTATCAACAATCTATTGAAAATTATATCACTATTTGACTTGTGTGATTTTCCCCGCACATGGAAACTCAAAGATTAGAATAGAGTAATAACCCTAAAATGCTTGAAATGACTCTGCTATAATTCTTTGTATTAAATAATTTTGAATTGTTTCTTAATTTTATTATTAAACACACATATTTTTGAAATATGTGTTAAAGAAAGTCACACAATTCTACAGATATAATACCTGGATCCAAAACTTGCTTCCACCAAGAAATGTAAGAGCATGCTTATTTTTCTTGGTGTAATTATATTACTTTGTAAAAGATTGTGATGAAAACCCTATATAAGGGAAGTAGAAGTGTGTGTTCACAAAAATCTACCATTTCTTAAAGACTTATTACCACTTCAATTATTCGTGGATCAATTCTATAAATTGCATATTAGTGTGTAATATATAAACTTAACCATAGTAACTAGAGTTTAAACAAGAGAGGCTTTAAACATGTTGGTGGTGGGCTATGAGATATAGTTCTGCCAAGCTACCACTTATAAAGGAGCAACCTATAGATTGAGCCAAAGTGTTTCTATTATAAATTGAATATTTCATTCCACTTTGACATCATCGTTGTACCTTGTTTAAGAAAAAAAAGGAGCGAGAGTGAGTATAATTATCACATATTGGCATCAATTATGACACATCGATGATTTATGAAGTATCATGTGACCTAAACACTTTTCCAATTCATAGCAACCCATAAAAAAGAGTGCAAGTGTAACAATCACATATTCATAATACAACCAAACAATTGTGATACATGGGTTATTTATGAAGCACTAGGGCTCACTTACTAAAATCCTTTAAACAATAAAATAATACAAGGAGTGTGTGATTGCTTGTGTTTTGGGGTTTTACTAAGCCAAAAATTGAGTGTACTTTGACACATTGATAATCTAGAGGCTGAGTTTCCTTTGTGGTTTGTCTAATATAGAATATTTTTTAATCTAAAAGTTGCCAACATTGGGGTGCAAGTCTTTAGCTTGATAACACAACATTTTGCCTCGCACTAAAACTAGCACTGCTTTAAATTACTCGCATGATTTATGGTTCTTATAGGTTCATGTTTTCTTTGTGGTGTCACATTATGTGGGAATTTCAAGAATATGACTTTATTGTAAATTTAGAATTTTCACCTCAACCTTGATGTTTCCTAGATCTATTTCTCGTGAAATCTCTATTCCCTGTGAACTTTTATCCCTAGGGATAAATTTGAAGTATAAATTACATCAATATATTTCACTTATGTTCAACCCAATTCACTATGCATCCCAAGAAAATAAATGCCAAACGAGCATTCTTCAATACCACAAATGTTTCATTCCTCATAGTACACTTCTCAAGCATGTAATATATTTGAAAATATTTTATTATAGAAAATTATTACAACAATAAATATGATCCCTTGACTATGATCCCTTGACTTCTAAATACTTGTTAAATCACTTAACACAATTATCTAACCATTTACGATATTTTTTCATACAAAACAATGCAACAATTTATCATAAGGTAGTATAAGACAATCCTTCAAGCTTATCAGAAGTTGGTACAAGACAATCATTCAAGATTTCCACAAGCCATGATTATCGAATACCTCCAAACCCTAGCTAGTGCATCCACCATAATACAATACCCTAACTAGTAATACAAAATCCTAGCAAGTCATCCCACTAATCTAACTATCCAACCAAAATCTCCACAACAAGTTATCATCAACATCAAAGTTCCACACTTGATTTTTCACAAAACTTGTCTCACACAAGTTCTTTTTCATGCTAGATCTCTTGTCTTCCTTATGATTTAGAAAACATAACCAACTTGCATCCCACAAGTACATAGCTTACAGGACAACTATAGACCTAGCCTTCAAGTACATAAATTACAGGACAACTCTATCCCTAACCTTTAAGTCTATATGCTTATACTATGGTTCGAGTCTTCAAACATTAGGTATTCAAATTTTGCATCAACACGAGCACTAAAACCTTTGTGAAACATAAAAAATACAAAAAGTAAGTATTCTTCCAAGAAAGGTATCACACCAATATTAAGACTCATCAAGCTAGTATTTCCATGATCTTTCCCTAGACTTCATGCATCACACAAGACCAACGTTGAAATAAAATCCAAGGGGTTATCTTTTTTTCTTCATGTCTTCTCTAGGGTTGGAACCCTATCGCTACCTTTTATTACTTCATAATAAGATATACAACTTATACAAGACAAACCATAAAATCCTTGTACAGTATGTTCTCATCTAGGGTTTTCTTGAATAGTATAAACCCTAACATCATCTTACAACAATAGAAAACTCTCCAATAACATCCAAGCAATCTCTCTCTCTCTCTCTCTCTCTCTCTCTCTCTCTCTCATTCTTGTCTTCTCCTAATGTCTACTTCACAAAACCTAAGTCTTGATTGCTACAATATTTATGCAAGACAATTAAAAAAAAGTAGAATAAATGGTATATCAAATGATGTGTATTAATGATAGGGCTCTCTCCTTCCTTTATTGTTGAATAGTGTAACTTCAAAGTTTATTCTAAATGTATTTTACTAATGTAACCCAATGGAGATGTTATTATTCCTCCGTTGGGGTGTTACTATTGCAATTGGTCATCATACAGTCATGAGGTAAATCCTCCATTGTAAGTCGGGTCAATAGTACCCTAATTAATATAATATAATATTGTATTAAGTCTTTCTAAGTGAAGTCGACCCAGTCAATTAAGTGGGGCTGACTTGTTAGGTTAAAAGTCAAGTGACGAAAAGAGTATAAATAGAGGAGATGTGTTCCTCATTTGAACACACTCACTTGTGTATAACACATAGGATAATAAATGAATCAAACGTATAATAAAATACCCCAGATAGGTGTGCCTCCTTCCAACATATATNCCTAGGATAAATCTTTATGTTATTTTGTGTGGTTGTGTTTGTCTATCTTTCAGTGATCATTTTGCTTATGCTTATGTTGTTATGATGCTAAATGTTATAATATCTGATATAACCATTAAAAAATTAACATGGTATCAGAGCTACCCTAAAATAAGTCTTTGTGCAACCGAAACACAACTACAACTACAACTATTGAAGATTAGGGTTTCATGCTTGAAAACCCTAGAAGGCTAAAACTAGTCATGTTGGGACTTTCATTATATCTAGATATTGGAGAAGGCTCAGGAGCTGAAACTTTTACAGAACAAAGATGAAATCCTGATGTACCCCGTGTAAAAGTTTCAGCCTCAGATTCACTATAATATACGATATATGATTCCTCCAACTCAGGGTTCCCACCTCTCCCAAGATTCAACCTTAAGCAGGTGACCTATGGAGAATCGCTATATCTCGGGCTACGAAGGTCCAAACAAAATTTCAAAAGATGTTACAGATAGGGAACAAACTTTTGTTTATGTGGTAAAATTTTCTAACCCTGAAGGTGAAAAAATGAGACATGGAAGTCTGTACAAGTTTGCTATGCTGAACAGTCCTGAAATAAGTCATCTTGGGAAAATTCGCATAAGTCCCACTTGGTGAAACCAATTCTGATCTAACCTATGGGGTTGGAAAGAAGACAAAACATGATACCTCAGTGTGAATTTTCAAACATAGAGGATCAGTAATTTCAAAGATACAACATAAACAATATCAGGTAATTCTACAGAAGAAATTGAAGAAAACTAGGGCATCAGATATTTTGCAGTCCTGATCACAGTTTTGGGAAAATGAGTATGCTGCTCATCTCACCTTGAGGAGGTTCATATTTCTATCCAATCAGATCTGAAAGATACCTAACTTGAAAAATTAAGTTTTCTCTGTCAAACCCTAGGTCCACGAGAAGCAACATTCTAGAAAAGCTTTAAAGCAAGCATCAGATTGAAGCAATCTCATTGGTCAAAGAAGAAGCTGCACATCCAGAAAGAGATGAATACAAAGTAAAAGAAGGAATGTTTCCTATATATGATGTGTATTATGCATGATAGAATATTTGCATTAATGATAGTATACTACTAATATGAATGTTATGGGTAAGTAGCCCAAGGTGCTATAAAACACTCCATTGGTACTTATCTATAATGAAACATATTTGTTGACATATTGGATTAGTGCCCAATCTCAATGATGTTATGGTATAGATGGAAGACATCTAGAAAGTTTTCGTGAGATATGGATGAATGTTGTATTGGCTAAAATAGTTGCATTATTGTATCGTGATGCATAGGAATTTGTCATTATGCATATGAAATGTTTCTAACCATGCAAGTGGTGCATTTGGCTTATAGGAAAGATCACATACAATCTCCTACAAGAAAAGGATGATACTTGTTTCGAAGAACAAGTGATGAAAATTCAAGATTCAGTACAATTAACATGAACCTGAAGCTCCCAGGGTTAGAGACACCATGACGAAAGAAAGAGCTTTAGAAGTATACAAGAGAGTGGTAGATCCACCTTGAGAGATGAATACCATCTTGGGAACGAGAGATAATTTAAGATGAAGAAAAGTATTGCAGGACTTCCAAACTAAATTAAGAGGCCTCAGATACACTCTAGTTATGTGGCATAGTTGAGTGACATCATTGATGCAAACCCTTCCAGCTATGGAAGAATCTATGATGAAAGAGTAATAGTTGATCATGGGGAATGATGTCTAGTATATGGTTCTGAGACCTGAAGGGAAGTCCATAGTGTCTTCCATATGGATATACAAGAAAAAAGTATACAAGGCAAGGTCCATGGTTTGTTTAACAAAGAAAAGAATATGGCATGACATACTCTATTGACCAGACACACTTCTCCAGTGAAGTAGAAGTATATATCAAGCAAAGAACCACCTGTAAAGAATAGGATTTGTACGAGCTCAGAAGGCACCCATATATAAACACATCTAGTTACATAAGGAGCTTAAAGATCACCTAGAGTGATGAATATCTTAACATGTGCTACAATGTTGAAGACGGAAATGTATAGAAGATAGCAAGCTCACAGATGGGTGCAAGATGAACTTTTCGACAAAGTTCAAGATAAAGGGATCTTGGTATCTAGTAACCTGAGATGGATACATAGAATATCAGTAGCAGAGGATGCTACCTGCCACTCCAGTACAAAATACTGAGGGAGGATGATTCTTCACCAGGGGGAGTGACTGCTGAAGATATTTGAGTTTGACATGGTACGACAGGATGTACAACTTCCTAATGTACTAAGACTTTATCAAGAGTAAAGTGCGTTCCAACCTTCAAGGTTGAATGCGGAAGACTAGGCTATGTAAATGACATGACAAGATGAACTCATGGTAGAAGCAATGATGGAAGAATACCAATCATGTTTGGGATATAGTACCCAAGCCAGAAAGCAAGAGTGTGGTATCTTTCAAATGGATTTACAAGATAAAACATGCTATTGATGGAAGTATGGCAAGATTTGTGGCTAGAGGATTCTATCAGAGAGAGGGAATTGATTATGAAGATACATTTGCCCCAGTAGCAAGGTACACTTCCATCAAAACCATCATGGCACTTGCTTCCATGATGAAGTGGAATCTACACCATATAGATGTAAATACAACCTTCCTTAATGGTATGATTGAGGAAGAGGTTTACATCAAACAACCACAAGGATTTGAAGTCTAACATAGAGTGACTTATGTATGGAAGTTGATGAAGGATCTGTATGGACTGAAGCAAGCTCCTAGAGCTTGGTATGGTAGAATAGATAACTTCTTGACAAGCTTGGGCTTTACCAAAAGTAAAGTTGATCCTAACCTTTACCTTAAGGTTATGGATGATGAACCTGTCATACTATTGATATATGTGGATGATCTATTTCTGACAAGAAATGAGAAGCATGTCATAGAAATAAAGAAGAATCTAGCTGAAGAATTCAAGCTGAAAGATCTTGGAATTGATGCATTATTTCCTCAGGATGGAAGTGTGGTAGAGCCCAGAAGGAATCTTTCCAAACTAGGGAACGTATGCAGTGGAAATCTTAAAGAGATTTGATATATTAGATTGAAAATCCATGGCCACACCCATGGATACCAACCTGAAACTATTATCCAATGAATCATCAGAGTTAGTGGATATGACTTAGTACATATAGATTATTGGGTCATTAATGTCTCTGATGAACATAAGGTCAAATATATGCTTTGTTGTGAACAACTTGAGTCGGTATCTAGTTAAACCTAGATGGGTTCACCTGATAGTTGTAAAGCATGTGATGAGGTACCTAAAAGGTACGTGTTGCAGCTGCAACCTTTTCCCAATTTTTTTTTAAATTTTGAACCCTCCTTTTAATTTTATCTAGCCTGGGATTGTTTAGTTTCCCGAAATCTATCATTCCTCTACTATAAATTTTGACCTTTTAGAATCAGAAATAGGGCCAACTGTTTTCCGCTGTTTCGGAAGTTAAACGATTTGGTATTACTATTGCCCAGTCGAAGAGTCTTTTGTTTTATTTGAGCACTTAACATTTTGATTTTTCGATGATTTGTTTATCGCTGTCGAGAGTCGGTTGAATAATGAGCCGGCGCATTTGTCTCTTATGCCGCCGACGTTTCGGAAGGCAAATAGTGAAGGTACCGATGGAAAGTTCTGTTTCTCTCCGATCCGTGGCTTTTATCACTTTTGTTTTATTGTTTAAACCTTTTTGACTATCCAGAACTTGGTTTTTATCACTATCGAAACGATTTACGATTTTGGATTGGAAGACTAGTCCTCTACGTCACCGTCGTTTCGGAAGGAAATTGATGAGAGGCTCAAAGGATAGTCTTTCCAATCGCCAATGCTTTAGAGGATAGTCTTTTCGATCTTCGATGCATAACCGTCCTGATGATAGTGCTCGGCATCGCTAACACTGTGAAAACGTTTAAGTTTGAATCGCCGACATTGCTGAAGCGTTGAGGTTTGAATCGTCGATCCTTAGTGTGTAGAGTTTTCGACGTCGATAGACTTATTAGTCTCGTGGGACCCATAGTTTGTTGGTTGTCCACCGTTGTGGCTGCCAATTCAACTATTATCCCAACATTTAGTGTTTTAAACCATCGATAGGGTTTTCCCACTGATTCTTTTACCGATGGTTTATATATAGAGGCAGAGCATTATTTTATTATTATCCTTGTTGAAACTCGCGTTTGCTCCAGTCCTTGTCGATTGAACTATTTCACATGCCCAACTATCTGGATTTCACTCGTTGGTGTGCTATCATGAAGGTTCTGGGTCATCCTGTCAACTGCACTGTGTTTTTGCCAGGTAGGCAATCCATAACCTTGTTGTTTGATTCTTATTCATTGATGGGAACCATGGTTTTCCTGGTTAGGTTTTTTTTGCTTAGGATTTTTCCATGAGTTTTCCTGCTTAAAGCTTATTTTTCTTCGTTGTATACTTGCATAACGTTTTAAGGTCGAGGAATTTAACTGTTACAGTTTGCTTGAGTGAGTTTTTCTTTTGAGCTCGCGGGATTGAGCCGTTATGTACGCTTTACTCCTGTCTGAAAGATTTAGGGGTTGGTGCAGACAAGCGTTACGCTGTCTACACCACCCATTCTTTGGTTATTTATGGTCATTTGGGGGGGGGGGTTAAACTATTGTATGCATTTACCCTATTTTGTGGGATGACGGAGGTTTTCAGTGTATTGGTCTAGTTAGGGTTTTCCAAGATGAGGAGCACGGTATAGGGTCTAAGCGTTTTGAGGAATAGCAATAGCAACATTGTGGTTCATGCTTTTATAAGAGGAGTTTGAGTTAGTTCAGATGCGGTCTGGATTAAAATGAAGAGCCTGTTTTACTGGGGCTATGATTTTAGTTACAGACAATGGACTTAGAGGATTTTAAGACACAACTTGCTTGATTTTCTTTTGCCCTGTCATTTTTCTTTTCATGCATTAATACTGTGTATAGTTCATTTTTTAGAATGCATATGGAAGAGGTAAATAGATTGATACAGTTTTTGTTATTATTGCTTCACTTGGTAAAAGCTAAATGGTCTAAGAACATGCTATGTTTATGAAAGGGTGATTGCTGCAAAGGAGATATGTCTAAAACACAAAAGAAGAAGGCTCCAGTTGTTGAAGGAGAACCAGAGGTTGAGATCATCACCAGGGTTGAATACATATATGAAGATACCAAAGCTACCACTGAGGTCAAACCGGATTATAAACGGGGGGGAATATATAGGATCATTGCAAATCATAATGTACCTGATGTAGGATTCAAAGAACTGACTATTTATGCAAACATCGAGAAATCGACTCTTATGAAAGTAGCCACAAGACCTGAGTTGTTCCCGTGCTCAGATTTGATTGGTTGGATTCTGCCTAGGGCAGATGTAACTACGATGATCCTTGAAAATACTGCTAAATAGGGCTACGTTGCATACAGCCCTACTTATGTCTCCATGGCATATCATCTTCCTTCTGCTCAGATTTACTTAATGGAAAGCTAGTTGAAAGAGATAGCTATGGACCTGGTAGAAACAATAAAAAGCATGATGATACTAGGGAAGAAATTTCAAACCAGGCCCTCAGGAGAATATGATACATCCACTCTTTGGACTCCGTATAGATTATTGCACTAATGCTAAATAGGCTTTTTGGTAGAGCTCACGGAAAAAGCTTCAAAATAGGATGGGTACCAATTATCTTCTATGTGGCCACTCAAGGAACCATATTCAATTGGGAAAACATAGTGTCCAATAGCCTCTCATAATGCATATCTTCAGCTTTGGGAGGGGTGTCATAGAAGAAGTCAGAGCTCTACATGAGCTCTATCCTAGTTGACTATATACTATGTACCCAGTCTTTTCCAACCTTGAGGTGTAGTTGGGATAGGGACAGGACCCCAATATATACTGCATATAAATTATTTTGGGCCCACAAATACTATAGCTACTACAGAGAAATATGTGAACACTTCATGATGCCTTTGTACACTCTAATTTTCCTGGTCGAATGCAACTGCATGTCCCAAGAAGCGTTCAAAGTCATTGAGGAATATGGAGACTATTATTTAACTCGGGAAGGAATGTATATCAGAATGTATGGGGGTTCTAGAGCACCTTCTCTACTCCCTAAATATGCTACTAATTACATGCTACATAAAGAGGCAGTTAGGCAACTATATATTGATGGAGTGGGAAGTTTCTTGTTCAAGCATAAAAAGGCAGCATATCCTGCCATACCTTTCTGGCTAGGGAGTTATAAGTTTTCAAAGGTAAAACATACTGCAGAATTTGTGCAATAGCTGGAACACTTCTGTTTTGGTGAGATGAACTTTCACAGGAATGACTCCCAGAATAAGGTAGCAGATCACTGCAAAGAGGCAAGCATTCATTTTGAGTATACCAACTTCTAGGACAAGGACGAGGAAACATTCAAGAGTGCAAAGAACATGACTACCCTAAAGAAGAGATTTAAACATAAAATCACTACTGTGGGCGGAAAAGGAAAGACTACACAAAAGAATAAGACAACGAAAGAAGAAGAGGCCAAAAAGAGGGAAGAAGATGCTAGAAGGCTAGCACAAGAGGCAGAGAGCTGGATAAAGAATGAAGAAGAAGAAAGAAAGAGAGCTACAGAGGAAGCAGTAAGGAAAGAAGAGGAGGAGAGAAAGAGAAATGAAGAAGCAGAAATAAAGAAAAGACAAGAAGAAAGTGAAGGTCTGAGATTAACAGGATCTCAAAAAGACCAACAGACTACTGAGCAGATTGGATACACAAGGGGGACATGATCATACAGAGCAAGGACATGAACAATCTAATCCTGTTCCCCAGGAGCCTGCTGCATCTTCTGGCAACACAATAGGGTAAACTTAATTTTCTAGAATGAATCTTATCCCTTTCATGCCTAAAGAAGGGGGGGAAGTACCCGACTTCAGTACTATTTTCTATGACAAGGAGAAGAAAAGGACTGTTAAAAGAACCGAGAAAAAGGTTGAAACTGGAGGACAATCTGGAAAGATGATAACTGATAAGACTTTGGTATATGGAATAGATAGAGATCCTAGATTGAAAGCAAGAGCTGGGGTGGCGCTAACCCAAGCTATTGAAGATAATGTAGATAAGTTGATGATGGATTTTGAACAGTCAGGAAAGAATGCAACACAATTAAAAGAAACACTGGAGAAAGAGAGGGATGAAGGTCATAAGCTGAAAAGGAAATATGAGGACATGATTAATGAAGTGAGGACTTCAAAGACAGAACTCCAGACTCTACAGGAAAATAAGGTGGCTTTAGAAGTCTCTGTAGAGAAAACGAAAAAGGATGCTCAGAACAGCTTAACAGAATTAGGAAGGCTACAGCTAGAGCATCAAGTATTGAGAACTGAGAAAGATGACATTCAGGTGTCCTGTGAAACTCTAAGTGTAGAGAAGGACAAGTTACAAAGAAGAATTGTTGATTTGGAAACAAAGAAGGCCGCCACAGAAAAAAGAGAAAAGCAATATCAAATACAGGTGGCAGCCTTGGAAGAACAGACTACTTCATTAACAGCATCACTGAAGGATGCTATAGAACAAAAGATAGACTTCCAGACTTTAAAAGAACATGTTCTAACTCAGAGAAGGAAGATCCACCATTTGGAAATGTGTATGGAAGAAGAAAGATGTAAGATTTTACAAATAGACAGCATATTAGAAGAAATTTTGGACACTACGTCTTAGTTTTTGGATGGATCTCAAGAGATTCTGACGGGAAGAATAGTGTGGATAGAAACAAATGAGGAATCTCTCGTGATGCTACCAGTTAAATACCAGCAGAGTTTAAAGCAGGAATATGATTTATTGGATTTTGCAATCAATGTTGCAGAAGAATTCAAGAAAACTATAAAGAAAACAAAGGGAGCATGTGTCGAATACTGCAAGAGGGTGCTTGCTACATATAATAGATTCTAGATTTTGTCAAAGAAAATATTGGACACAATACCAGAGCATAAATTATTTATAGAGCATCTACATAATAGATACCAGGAAGACGAGCAAGAGATCCAACAAGTAAAGGATCTAGATGAACAGATCTTAAAGAATGCAATCGCACATGCAGCTGTAAGTATACACCTCCTTGAGGATTAGCTGTGCCTCAGTCCTGCAAGAATAGAAGGGTAAGGAACCAGGAAGCCAAATATGAGATAAATATCCGTTTTCTTGAACCCTCCGGATTTGAAGGTATAGCAGCGGAGGCCCAGGCATGGAAAAAGTTCATCAACAACCAAGCGGGTTCCTCTTCATAAAGTATTTTAAAATATTTTGTTTTAAAAATGTAATATATTGTATAAATCATTGGCACATACTACAAGACAAAATTTTGTAACTGAAAGGTTGGGGAAGCCCAGAAGACATTAAGGGGAAGCCCAAAGGTTTTTCTTTTTTGTATAAATAAAGGAGAGTTTAGATGTAGAAGAGACTTCTTTCCCAAGCAATTTTTGAGAGTATATTGTAAGAAGAACTACTTCCTTTCGTAATAAAGAATTACAAGTTTATGCTGGAGAAAGTTTGGTGGAATGTTTCAAATGCTTTCTTATGGATTAGTTGAATGTGAACTATTTCATTTTCAGCTTATGTCCATTAACTGTGAGATAGTTCTAACTCATTGAATTTATGTTCATGTTATGAATGTCTTCTAGTTTATTCTGTGAAATTTCCACTGAGAGTAATGAAGGTTGTCATAAACAATAAGCTATCTTGTTGTTCATATTTCTATTAATGTTCATGTGTTCTGAAACAAATAACAGCTATCTGTAATTGTTCTTAATACATACATAGAAATACATTACTCATCGATAACTAATAATTTTTCTCCCTAGGGATAGGTTAGTTAGTTGTAGTTGTTTTCTGGTTGTTTGTGATTTAGATGTGAGAGAGGTAAGACGAGAGGTAAGAACCTGCGCATCACATTGTGACACTCCTCGTTATCTCTATCAATTTGCATTTTTAGATAGGCACTTGCACATCATTACTTAAACACAAAAAACTAAAAATATACACGATGGATCGGGCCGTAACCGGTAAAAAAAATTATTTTGTTACTTGACCTACGAAAGCCAGACTGTAAACCAGACAGATTCCCCATACCAAACAGTAACAGGCTAGTTGGGAACGTTTATTGGGGAGAATCCCTAACTGTTGTTACCTGCGATTTTCCAGGCCTCAACAGTTTTTGGTGCTAGAAGGAGGGCCACCAGTGCATGGTTGGCCAAGGAAGCTCACTTCCTCGAAATTACTCCACCGGTGACAGTTCTGAAAGTAGTTTGTTTCACAAATCCACTCCTGAAGATAAAGAGAAAGGGTATCTGTATCCTGTCGATAATAAAGTGGTTGATGATTTAAGAAGAATCACTAGGGCATATGCAAAAAATATTGGAGGATTACCTATCATTTATGTCTTACCTATAAGAGAGTATCAGAAGAAATATCACCCTCAATTACAAGAATCAGTGTTGGTAGAAGATCTTGAAGACCTAGTAGAAGCAGCCTTACAAGAAGTTGAATAACCTTTGAATCAAGTGGATCCAGATTCACCTTACTGTTCACCTTTTCAAACCCCTGTTCAATCACAACCTCATTCTCCACTCAGAATCATGGCTAATGTAAATGCAAACAAACCACCTCCACCGCCTGGCTGGAGAGCTAGGTCACCTTTAAATTTGACACCTCCTTTGCATGATTTGCCTCAAGCTTTTGACAAGATGTTACCTAAGTTTGATCCAAGTGAAGGAGTTATGGTAGATGATCATTTACAGAGATTTTACTTGGCTATAGAAGGGTTACGAGTTGGGGAGCATGAAGATGTAGTGTGTAGATTGTTTCCCCACACTCTGAAAGGAAAAGCAGCCTCATGGTATTTTGCACTTCCTGCAAATTCAATCACGGATTGGAACACATTTGAGAGAATGTTTAGAAGTAAATATGCAGTTCAGAAAACTCATGTAGCCTTAATGAAGGGGTTATGTGCTCTAAAGAAAGAAAGAAAATAAAAAGTACATGATTTCACTCAAATATTTACCGCTTACCTAAACAAATTTACTGCAGTAAATAAGCCATATAAAAATGCTTTGATAGAATACTATACCTCAGCCCTTGGGCGTGATCTAGCCATGTTTTCCAAGAGATAAGTGAGACCTACATTAGCATAAACTTATGAAGAAGCTGAGAAGGTGGAGGCTGAGATGGAAAGCATAGAAAACTATCATGTGCGGTTAGAAGAAAAGGCTTTTGGAAGCAAGAAACCTTTATTATTGACTAATCCTAAGGATGAGCAGTCACAGGATTTTTGAAGGGATGTTGAAGATGATGAAAAAGTTATCCAACAGAGTGATAGATTTAGAGAAGGAAAAAGAGGGTCATAAATCATATAAGTCTTATTATAAGAAAAGGGAAGACAACAGTCAACCTAAGCCTCCTCCACATAGTCCTGCAACAATGAATTTAACTGATGTAGGGATGGATAATTTTTGTACTTTTCATCAACATCCTCATTTTGAGAAGAATTTCCCCCAGTGGATAAATTCTATGACACTGGTAATGAATCAATTATTGGATTCCAAACTGACAGAAACTGGTAAAGAGGAAGAAAAAGATAATCAATCTACAGAAAAACAAGAGGAAGATACTCTGGTTTTATGGGACTGTGTCTCAATGTTTGATACAGAAGAAGAAGATTCTCTGAAACAAGAGGAAACATCAGAAACCAATGTGACAACAAGAAGTCAAAGTTTGCTAAAAGAAGACATGTCAATTCTTCCTAAGATTAAGAAACTTCAAGAAAATATAAAGAAGATAGAAAAGAACACTACAACTTTTTAAATACCTGAATTTACCATGTCAAGTCAAAATCCGAAGAAAATTAACATGCATGTTAAGCTTGTTGAAGAAAAGATTGATAATGTCAAGAAGAATCTCAAAGAACCTGAGATGGGGTATGATATTGTGGAAGACATTAAAAAGGCTAAGGCAAATATCTCATTGTTTGAAATGTGTAATGTACCTCAGCAGAAAGAGAAACTGTTAAAAGCACTTGAGGTACCAGAAGAAGAGTTGCCCACTGACAACCAACTTGAAGAAGAAATTGGTGAAGCAATTGTGGGAGATAAGTCTAAGTATAAAACCCTATCATTTCTCCTAACTTTTGAGATTTTCAACTATAATGTGCACAACTGTTTAGTAGACTCAGGAACATCAGTCAACGTTATGCCACTTTTAGTCTGCAAGAAAATCAATGGACAACCTAAACCATCTACTTGGCAGATTCTTCAGTTATACAGGACAGCTGTGAAAGTAATAGGGGAAGTGGAAGATGTTCTCATTCGCTTATCTGCATATGAGAGGGTATGTTAGTACATCAACATTGTAGTAGTAGACATACCAGATGCTTATGGACTAGTTTTGAGTCGAGACTGGTCGGCAAGGCTAGATGGATACTTCGCATCAGATTGGTCACATTTATGGTTGCCTCATAAGGGAAGTCCCAATCAGATAAAAGTCTTAAGAGAGCCTCAAATGAAATACAATGTTACTCAGTTAGAGGGAAAGAATGAGCCAGTAAACTCTGTGTTGGGAAATTGCTGCATTGAATTGGAACTGGGAAATTACCAAGCTAAAGAAGCCAACAGTATACCTGACACTCAGCCCGATCTCCTTCGATTTTCACGGGCTGATGAGATTGACTGTAAAATAGTAGATTTAGTTTCAGATGTAGTTTTTAATTCAAGTTCAGTAGAAGTAGATAGTTTTTGGGCCCTTTATTTTGATGGATCTAAAACATTGGAAGGATCAAGAGCTGGCTGTGTCCTGATTGATCCAAGAAAAAATAAACATTTTCTTTCTTGTAGATTAGAGTTCGAATGTACAAATAATACAACCGAGTATGAAGCACTAGTTCAAGGACTTAAAAAGGCAATAGAATTGAAAGTGAAAAATATGAAAGTATATGGAGACTCTGAAATTGTTGTTAAGCAAATTTGAAATAAGATACACTGTATTTCACCACATTTAAAATCCTATCAAAATGAAGTTTGGGATTTGCTTATAAATTTTGATGCATTCAATATTGTGTCCATTCCTAGATTAAAGAATGCAATAGCTAATTTACTAACTACCTCAGCTGCTAGGCTAGTACCTTCTAATAATAGATGCTCTATTGAATTACTTTTCAGGCTTTTTGTTCTGGATATGATCACCAATCTATGGGTTTTTGACGATGATCAACAAATTTTGGAATGCTTAATGAATGATGAGACTTTTAAAGGAGAAATAATAGAGGATGAAGAACATCAAGAAGAATTAAAATTTGGAAACTTTATTCCTAAGGGAGTCAGGATATTGGAACAAATGTTTGACTTAAACAACAAGTTCAGAAAGTTAGTGAATGTCAAGACTCATAGCTCATCCTTGCAATTTGAGCTAATAAATTTGGGGACTAAAGCTGAACCTAGATATGTAAATTTGGGAAAGTGTTGTTATCCGGGCGAAAGAAGTAAGTTCATTAGTCTGTTCAAACAACACAAATATGTGTTTGCCTAGACATATGAAGAGCTTTAAACGTATGACACAAAGATTATACAACATGTCATCCCAATTAAAGTTGGAGTCAAGCCTTACCAACAACCTTTGAGGAAGATGCATATGAAGCTGGAACCTTTAATTCAGAGTGAAGTGAAAAAATTGTTGGATGCTAAAATTATATTCAAATTCAGACATTCGGAATGGGTTTCTAATTTGGTGTGAGTAAGGAAAAAGTCAGGAGAAATCAGGCTCTGTGTAGATTTCACAAACCTCAATCGTGCGTTAGATAAAGATAACAATCCAGTCCCACCCATGGAGCAAATACTACAGATGGTTTCAGGTTCTGAATTGTTTTCATTATTAGATGGATTCTTTGGATATAATCAAGTATTAGTAGCTGAAGAGGACATGCTTAAAACCACATTTAGAACCAAGTGAAGAACTTTTGCTTACAGGAGAATGCCCTTTGGACTCATTAATGCTAGAGCTACTTTCTAGAGGGCCATGGACATAGTTTTCCGCAGTTTGATTTGCCATAGTGTTATGGTATATCTCGATGATGTCATGATATTTTTAAAAAAGAGAGAGGAACATGCATTCCATCTGAAACAAATTTTCGAGCATTGTCGAAAATTTGGTATTTCACTGAATCTTAAGAAATGTGTGTTTGCGGTCATAGAAGGAAAGCTACTGGGTCATGTTGTTTCTAAGAAAGCGATCTCCATAGACCTAGAAAGGATTAAAGCCATAGAACAGATCCCTTTACCCCATAACAAAAAGGGTATGCAATCATTCATGGGGACGATTAATTTTGTGCGAAGGTTTGTACCAGATTTTGCTCAAATTGTCAAACCTTTGTAGCAGATGGTTAAAAAAAGTGTACAATTTAAATGGATTGATGTGGAAAAGAATGCATTTAGTAAGATAAAAACATCTATTGCTCATGCACCATCACTTAAAAGTCCGAATTTTGAAAAAGATTTTATTCTCTACACTTTTGCATCCGATGATTCATTGGCAGCGGTGCTTACACAGAAGGAAGATGGGGGAGATGAGTACCTGTTGGCCTATTTTTCTGACCTAGGCCAATAAGGAGGTTATGCCCACACAATCAGCTTAAAGCAGCATCCGGTGTGTTTGGATTAGCAAAACCTCGCAGGTTATGGTCCTGCTACCAGTTGATTTTTCTCTTAAGGAGAAATTAAAATCAGCAAAATCTAACCTATCCTAATGTTATTTCTACCTAAATGAATCCTATAATTAGTTTCAACTATCTAAACTGTCTTATGGTTGCTTTCTTAAGGAAATACTCCAATTTTTGAAGAGTTTTTCTGAATATAAAGACTTGTAAAAAGTATGCTAAAATTATACAAATTGATTTAACAGCTGTTAACTGAAATATACTAAAATAAAACTTAACCTGAACTATCTTAACTATCCTATCTATCCTATCTCAGCTGAGATCGTTTCTAAATACTAGATTAATTATTAATTAATAAAAGATGAATAGAAAGACAAAGTGCACAATTTAAATAGAAACATTTAAATTATACATAATAAGTCACTCTGTTATACAATAACTGAACAGAAAAACTGAAAATAAACAGTTATTTTAGTTTTCTAAAATTAATTAATAATTAATGATCAACATAGCTATTTGAATCCAAAGATGATGTCTAATATAAAATCACTGTAAAAATACAAATGATATTTTTAACAGACAGAAGTGTACATCATTATAGCTTAAGTTTATAGTAAAAATACTAATAAACACAATCATAACGATATATTTATTCAAAATGCGATATTGAGTTGACAAAGTGAAAATTGTAATTAAACACAAGTATAACAAAGCATACTATATTAATATTAAGATAGAAGATAAGATGTTGAAATATATAATATATCCAAAACAATAATACCAGTAATAATATCAGTTTGTAGATGTCCAGTTGTATCTCACATCTCACATCCAAAGTTTCAACTTCAGGAATGAAACAACACCAGCAACAAAATATATTTCAAGTATGTTTTCTTCAAACACTCCATCCCCCAATTCATCAAAATTCCTAAATTATATAATACTATGATTCAGTTTTCCCCATCAATGTTACATGCAACATTATAGGGTTCCTATAACTATAAAGAGAATCGAATCTCTTTTATCAAACACTTGTCACTATAAACAGAAAAACGACTAGCCTGAATGTTTGCTGATTTAAAGGTACTTGGTAAATTCGTGGCCATTGTTGAAACTCCAGCCTTCAATAAACAACCACATCTCCCAGCCAACACATTAACAACATCCTAAAACTTTGGAGAAGAGTGATGACATATCCACCTGTGTTTAAACAAACGAAGCATCTCATTAAAACCAGTTAAAATAGATGTAACAAAATAAACTAAAATTTAAATGTATGCTTGTAAAATCTGCGATTTTACAGGCATGCATAACAAAAATATTTTATTACCTGTTTGACAGCGACACAATCCATGTACTTTGAAAAAAATGAGAATAACCATCAAGTTTTACTTTCAAGATCGATTACTCTTCGTGCTTCAGCCTGATAATCTTTAAATTTTGTTTTTCTATTCGTTCAAGTAGGTGCTGATTCGTACCTATTATTGACCTCTTTGCTTTTTTATACTGATTCTTTTTGGTACTCATTTCTTTCCACCTGCTAATCCAATTTAGCAACTCCTCTCTAAATGTTCTATTTCCTTCTTCTATCAATGCTGCATTAGATTGGCAATGCTTAAGTTCATCCTTCAACTCTGTAATCTTGGTCTGGTATGCCTTGTCTAGTACTTGCTGAAGAGTTTCTTCTTCATTGGCTACCTGAGGAGAATTAGGGATATCAATGTTTTGACCAGATGACTGGGGACTAATAAAAGATGGTTCAGGGTCTGAAATACAAGTGTCCATACATGATGGAGTGATCTCGGCCTTACCCAGTTCTGTCATGCTTTCAACTAATCTTGTATTATTATCCTTTATCAGACTGGATTTATTTAAATGAGTAGTGACATGTACTGACGATGGGTTGTCGTCTTCAATATGGACGACTGCAGGCTGAGTATCCTGTTGATTAGCCATAGGAATCGAAATTGTAGGGACATGGTTCATACTTCTAGTAACCCTCCTTGAAAACACAAGATTGTCTGACTCAAACCCTCCTTTATCGCAGCATACCTGAGCAAGATGATCTAGCTTATGCATAGACTCCCTGCTATGTTCATAAGGATTATTTGACTCTGATAGATTTTTACAATGAACAGTGTTAATACCTTTGTTTTCGATTAACCCTTCCTCTGTTTTTGCAGGAGTACTATGATATCTATCAGATGGGGGCCAGTTCAAGACTATTTTAGAGAAACGTGGAACTATATTATCTACATCTTCATTACTGATACCAACGTTTACTGGTAGATTGGCTTCTTCAAGCCTTTTACCTTCTAACTCAGTCTCAGGAACATTATTGACCTCAGGCTTAGTAGCCTTTCATTTCCTGCAGGTTTTTGGAGAGGGGTTCGACCAATATTGGGTCGGCCCTAAATCACACTCAGTTAAAAATTCATCCCATGTCTTGATATTCAAAGACAATTGATGTTGCACTATAATTTTGACTAATCCGTGGTGAAAAATAATTCTATCAGGGTTATTAAAACTTCGAACCGCCTGTGACATCTTCTTCAAACTTTGCCACAGATAAAATGGTAGATTAAGCCTATAGCCCTGTAATGCTAATAGGAGTCTTAAGTGGTAATAGTGTAAATGAGAGAAACGTCCATCACAGGACACATACCTGACCATAATTTCATAGAAAGATCACCACTCAGGCTTCAGGAACTTGACAGGGACCCCTATCTTCAGTTTTGTATTATCTGGTAATGGCAGCAACAAAGATAAACACATTTTCTTATTAACCTTACTACCTTTGAACCAGCGTTCTCCAACTTGCGGGAGTTTTGTCGCCTTTGCGATTTTGTCTTCGTTAATAACGAACTTAAAAACACCTATCTGCACAACGTCGTCTTTTAAATTCATGGCAAACAGTTTGGTCACCTCTGCGTGATGGCCGTCAAAGCACTTAAAGAACTGCCCCGGCCCAACTTTCTCGAATCGCAAGGCTACCTTCTCGTCTACTTCTATGAGCTCTTAACCAGAGATTTCGAAACGGTTCAATGGAGCCATAACCTCCTCAACACTACCCTGGTTTCGGAATGGACTGAATGGTGATGTGAAGAGAGAGGGAATAGGTATCCAAGTGTATGACATGATGTGCAAACTTCACATGCTTTGGATCTGACAGATATGAGATCTCTGGACTTGGCCATTTTTAGCCGAACCTTAGCAATTATGAGTGCTACAGCCAACGTTATATTATAATACATGCATGTTTAACCACGACTCAGCCACAACTATCAGTAACATTTAACCAAATCGACATACCAGGGATCGCTTGATTGATGGACCGTAAACCAAAATATTGATTACTCACAGTGGTCATAATGAGCACATACATTGTTAGGAAATCGAATGACTATCAATATTAAATCTTGATGATACGAATCATCAATATATTCACAGTTGTTAGCTAATTATGAGGTGCAAGCCACATCTCTATGCCAACTTAGCGATCCAAGTGACAAGCGTTATCAATTTGACACATGGCTCTCGTAAACTCTGTCGATTAATGGTATTCTCCAGTTTTTAGTGTGAAAGGTGGTAGCATTCAAGGCGATATAGTAATGAAATCATATACCCTAATGTTTAGCATGTCAACTAGCTAATGACTTGATTTAATATTTATGTAATGTATATACACAAAATTTCATAGATTTAGTTTTAAATCTTTCCAAAATCCCATCGATTAATATCCGAAATTAAATTTGATAGGATACTAAGTGATAGAACTATAATATATGAAAATTCCTATATGATAATCATTTAGTTACTAACTACATATATACAATATTTATAAAGTCATGGTAAGGCATTTCATGAAATATGAAAAATAAGTTACCTTTAGTTCTAGGAATTTAGAACTCATAATACCTTATCCATATCCAGCTCAGAATGTGTTTCATTGATTTCCCTTTGGCATACTATCCTTTCAAGTTTCTTAAATCATATATAATTATATAAATTTATCTTAATGATTGAATTGATTATATAAAAATTTATGAAACTAATTGACAGCTGCTAATTGCCAAGTTCACGAACATGTTTTCACCAACTTCTAACATATCATTTTACTCTTCTTTGATTAAGAGCACCTTCAGAATCAAAGATTCTGAAGGTGCTCTTTTATAATTTTAAATTGGTAAATCATAAAAGAGCTAATCTCCCTTCATCTTAATGAGAAACGAAGGGGTTTTTGCTGACTGCCAACAGTACCCCATGTCATTTATGAGCACTGGTCTACAGGGAGCTGCATTGAATTATCCAGCTGTTGATAAACAAGCTTATACAGTTTTCAAAGCAGTAAAGCAATTCAGGCCATACATACTTAAGAACCGTACTAAGGTAATAGTTCCACACCCAGCTGTAAGATCTCTTTTTGTACAAAAAGAATTAAGAGAAAGAAGAGGCAACTGGGTAACCGCCTTACAAGAATATGATCTTGAGTTCAAACCAGCATCCATAGTAAAAGGACAAGGATTGTGTAAACTAATGGCTAAAGGTAAAGACAATGAAGAAAACAGTTGGGATAATGAAGCTGAGTTACATATGGTGGATGTATGTCCTCTATTCACAGCTCTAGATTTCTGGTACTGGGACCTAGTTCATTACCTTCAAGAAGGATATCTGCCGGAACATTGGGATTCCAAACAACGAAGAGCATTACGTTTGAAATCAGCTTCATATCAGATAATTGATGGAGTATTATTAAGAAAGAATTGTGATGGAGTTTTTCTCAGATGCTTAGAACAAGAAGATGCAAAGAAGGTCACAATAGAATTACATGATGGGCGTGTTGGAGGTCATTTTTCCAGAGATACAACAACCCATAAGATTCTCAGAGCCGGATATTAGTGGCCTACACTGTTTAAGGATGCTCATGCTCATGTCAGAAAGTGTGATGCTTGTCAAAGAGGTGTTGGAAGACAAGCTAAAGTAGCAGGGCCTTTAAAACCAGTGATGATAACAGAACCATTCGAACAATGGGGAATTGATATTATTGGAGAGATAAACCCAAATTCTTCCTTGTAGCACAAGTACATTTTGACGGCAAATGACTACTTCACTAGATGGGTCGAGGCCATTCTATTATGTAAAGTAAATGAAGATGCAGTCATGGATTTCTTACAAGATCACATTATGACCATGTTTGGGGTTCCAATTTCCCTGGTTTTTTATAATGCTACTTACTTTTCCTCTATTAGATTAACTACATTTGCTAATGAAAGAGGAATCAAGTTGCATTATTATGTAAACTATTACCCACAAGGAAATGGTTTGGCAGAATCTACAAATAAGAATTTGATTAGAATTCTAAAGAAAACCCTAATAGAAAATTAGAGAAGTTGGCATTTAGCATTACCTAATGCTCTTTGGGCAGATAGAGTCACACCCAAGAATTCCTTAGGTGTGTCACCATACATGCTTGTTTATGGAAAAGAAGCCATTCTTCCTCCCAATGTTATGTTACCATCTTCCATAATAGCTCAGGAATCTATAGGTACCGATAACGAAATCCTACAGATCAGAATCTATAATATTTTGAAGTTGGAAGAGTCTAGGTCCAAAGCCAAAGAAAGATTTAAGCATCAACAGGAAGTAGTGAAACGTTGGTTTGATAAGCATAAAGTTGGGAACAAAGAATTCGAAGTGGGAGACCTGGTTCTTAAGTGGGATCATCTACATGATGAAAAGGGAAAGCACACCAAGTTTCAACAATTATGGGTAGGCCCTTTTCAAATTGCAGCAAAGCTTGGCCCCTCAACTTACAAGTTGCAAGACTTACAAGGGTGGGAAGAGAACTTACCAGCTAATGGTTTAGTTCTCAAACCTTATTTTTCTTGATTTTTTTCATTTTTTGGTTATCCTGTACATAAATAAACTGATTGCTTTGTTTTATTTTTGTTTGTTTTAGTTAGGGTTTGATTGATTGTAATAAAAAAATCACAACATTTGTTTGCATGGAGTTCATCAGAATTTTGGATTAACTAAAATCCTTGATTACAAGACTGTGTACTATTAATTTATTTGAAAGAACTTCTTCTAGTTTAGCGGTTTTCCTAAATGGTTATGAACACATTGAAGTCCTACTTAATCCTTGTAAAATAACTTAGGATCAAAAGGTTTGGAATACTATTTCGAGGATCCATCCATATTACATTAAAAAATGTCTTAGGGGGTGACAACAAAAGACCCATGGAGAGGAAGCAGGGTAAACAATATATTACAATTAAATGATCCCATGCCAGGAATTGAAAGCCAAAAGGAAAATAAGAGTCAAAGTCTCCTAAGAAAGCAATATGTATCAAAACAAAGTACTGAACCATATTAGTACAAGATTGCCAAAGTTCTTCTTCGTCCGTGAGCTAAAAAATCAATACATCTCTCACACAAAAGGACACTATGGATAGAGGAGCCTGAATAAAAAATTTCAAAAAGAAGGCATGTAGGAGGACTCAAGAAAGGACAAAAGTCCAAAATCACAAAAGTGCAAAATGGCATGGGAATGAGGAACTAACGAATATTTATGTTTACCATATGTTACAATCCTGTGGTGTCTAAGCTGGAATCTACTTGAAGACAGAGGTAAAAAATGAAACTCATATTCCCGCCCTTAAAAGAGTTATCTAGACTTTGAAATCTCAGTTTCCATTTTCCCTAAATTGGACTATCATCAATGATTAAAGTGCATACACCTTCCATTTGGGAAATCCAGACATCTAGAAGAATTCAACATGTTGGTATTTATTGTAAAAACAGTCTGTTGCTCAAAGAAGAAATTGTCCATAAATTTGTGTTCACCAGGTAGTCGCCAATTGTTGCAGCCGCAACCTTTTCCCAAATTTTTTTTAAATTTTGGACCCTCCTTTTAATTTTATCTAGCCTGGGATTGTTTGGTTTCCTGAAATCTGTCATTCCTATGCTATAAATTTCGACCTTTTGGAGTCAGAAGTAGGGTCAATTGTTTCCCGTTGTTTCAGAAGTTAAACGATCTGGTATTACCGTTGCCCAGCTGAAGAGTATTTTGTTTTATTTGAGCACTTAACATTATGATTTTTTGATGATTTGTTTATCGCTGTCAGGAGTCGGTTGAAGAATGAGCTAGGGCATTTGTCTTTTATGTCGTCAACGTTTCAGATGGCAAACAGTGAATGTCCCGATGAATAGTTCTGTTTCTTGCCGATCCATGGCTTTTATCCCTTTTGTTTTATTGTTTAAACCTTTTTTACTCTCGAGAACTTGGTTTTTATCGCTATTGAAACGATTTACAATTTTGGATCGGAAGACTAGTCCTCTATGCCGCCGTCGTTTCGGAAGGAATTTGATGAGAGGCTCAAAGGATAGTCTTTTCAATCATCGATGCTTCAGAGGATAGTCTTTCCGATCTTCGATGCGTAGCCGTTGCGATGATAGTGCTCGGCCGTCATTTCGGAAGGAATTTGATGAGAGGCTCAAAGGATAGTCTTTTCAATCGTTGATGCTTAAGAGGATAGTCTTTCTGATCTTCGATGCGTAGCCGTTGCGATGACAGTGCTTGGCATTGCCGACACTACGGAAACATTTAAGTTTGAATCGCCGACACTGCACTTTACTCTTGTCTGAAAGATTTAGGGGTTGGTGCAGACAAGCATTACGCTGTCTGCACCACCCATTCTTTGGTTATTCATGGTCGTTCAGGGAGGGGGGGGGTTTAAACTATTGTATGTGTTCACCCTATTTTGTGGGACGGTGGAGGTTTTCAGTGTATTGGTCTAGTTAGGGTTTTCCAATACGAGGAGCATGGTATAGGGTCTAATCGTTTTGAGGATTGGCAGTAGCAACATTGTGGTTCATGCTTTTATCAGAGGAGTTTGAGTTAGTTTAGATGCAGTCTGGATGAAAATGAAGAGTCTGTTTTATCAGGGCTGTGATTTTAGTTAAAGACAGTGGACTAAGAGGATTTTAAGACACAACTTGCAGGATTTTCTTTTTCCCTGTCATTTTTCTTTTCATGCATTAATACTGTGTATAGTGCATTTTTCAGAATGCATATGGAAGAGGTAAATAGATTGATATAGTTTTTGTTATTATTGTTTCACTTAGTAAAATCTAAATGGTCTAAGAACATGTTGTGTTTATGACAGGGTGATTGCTGCAAAGGAGATATGTCTAAAAGACAAAAGAAGAAGGCTCTAGTTGTTGAAGGAGAACCAGAGGTTGAGATCATCACCAGGGTTTAATACATATATCAAGATACCAAAGCTACCACCGGGGTCGAATCAGATTATAAATGGGGGGAAATATACAGGATGATTGCAAATCAAAATGTACCTGATTCAGGATTTGAAGAGCTGACTACTTATGCAAGCATCGAGAAATCGGATCTTATGAAAGTAGCCACAAGACCTGAGTTGTTCCCGTGCTCAGAGGTGATCGGTTGGATTTTTCCTAGGGCAGATGTAACTACGATGATCCTTGAAAATACTGCTAAATAGGGCTACGCTGCATACAACCCTACTTATGTCTCCATGGCATATCATCTTCCTCCTGCTAAGATTTACTTAACGGAAAGCTAGTTGAAAGAGACATCTATGGACCTGGTAGAAATAGTAAAAAGAATGATGATATCAGGAAAAAACTTTTGAACCAGGCCCTCAGGGAAATATGATACATCCACTCTCTGGACTCCCTATATATTTATTGCACTAATGCTGAATAGGATTTTTGGTAGAGCTCACGGAAAAAGCTTCAAAATAGGATGGGTACCAATTATCTTCTATGTGGCCACTCAAGGAACCATATTCAATTGGGAAAACATAGTGTCCAATAGCCTCTCAGCATGCATATCTTCAGCTTTGGGAGGGGTGTCACTGAAGAAGCTACATGAGCTCTATCCTAGTTGACTCTATACTATGTACCCAGTCTTTTCCAACCTTGAGGTGTAATTGGGATAGGGATAGGACCCCAGTATACACTGCATATAAATTATTTTGGGCCCACAAATACTATAGCTACTATAGATAAATATGTGAACACTTCATCATGCCTTTGTACACTCTAATTTTCCTAGCCGAATGCAACTGCATGTTCGAAGAAGCATTCAAAGTCATTGAGGAATATGGAGACTATTATTTAACTGAGGAAGGAATGTATATCAGAATGTATGGGGCGCCGAAGTACCTTCTCTACTCCCTAAATATGCTACTGATTACGTGCTACATAAAGAGGTAGTTAGGCAACTATATATTGATGGTGTGGGAAGTTTCTTGTTCGAGCATAAAAAGGCAGCATATCCTGCCATACTTTTCTATCTAGGGAGTTATAAGTTTTCAAAGGTAAAACAGACTACAGAATTTGTGCAGGAGCTAGAACACTTCAGTTTTGGTGAGATGAACTTTCACAGTAATGACTCCCGGAATAAGGTAGCAGATCACTGCAAAGAGGCAAGCATTCATTTTGAGTATACCAACTTCTAGGACAAGGACGAGGAAACATTCAGGAGTGCAAAGAACATGACTGCCCTAAAGAAGAGATTTAAGCAAAAAAATCATTACTGTGGGTGGAAAAGGCAAGACTGCATAGGAGACTGGGACAACGGAAGAAGAAGAGGCCAAAAAGAGGGAAGAAGATGCTAGAAGGATAGCATAGGAGGCAAAGAGTTGGCTGAAGAATGAAGAAGAAGAAAGAAAGAGAGCTACAAAGAAAGCAACAATGAAAGAAGAGGAGGAGAGAAAGAGAAATGAAGAAGCATAAATAAAGAAAAGACAAGAAGAAATTGAAGGTATGAGATTAACAGGATCTCAAAAATACCAACAAACTACTGAGCAGATGGATACATGTTGATTACATGGGCAGACCCGGGTTTACTATAGTCAACCAACAACACCCCTAGCTCACTGGCCCTTTCGGCGACAGACCGCACAGCGGCCTGAAGTCTCACCCGAAGTGATTCTAATGGGTTGGCCAAGGACTCAAGCGTCTTGGACCAGGTTCCGTGGCAATCCTACTGGTGGCTCGCAGCTCTCCTAGCTGTGAGATCTCTTTCCTGCGCGTCGCGCGATCTATTCCCCACTTGTGGCCCTTCTAGCCACAGCGTCTCTACCCTTGCGCACGTCGTGCAGATTCTTCTCCCGTCACACAAATTCCTCCTTTCCACAATATTCCCAATCTTACCGCATCGCCTCGCCCCGTGCGACACGCAACTCCTGCTCAACGCTAAGTCCTCAACCTACGGTATCGCGCACCACAGCTCCTCTGCCGGTGCGGTATCGCCTTCTTGCAATACCCTCCTCCTGTGGCTTAGCGCACGTAGCGTTGTGCATGTCGACGCGCAAGACTCGATACCCAGACTGTCTTACTGTGATCAATTAACTATCTAAGGCAAGCATAAATAAGTCCTTATACGACGTGCCAAGGATTTCAACTTTGATTTATCTTCCTGTAGTGCTGTAACTAAGTAACTCATTCATACATTAACTGTAAACAAATTGCATAACATAACTGATGGATGCAGCAAATAAACACAATACGCAAATCAATCACAGAACACGGGATTTTAACGTGGTTCGCCCCCAGGATGGGAGTTACGTCCACAGAACTGTGCTTCTCTATTATAGCTTAAGGGAAGGAAAACACAATTATGCTGCACCTCACATGCAGCTCAAGATCTTCTCTCTTAGATCTTTCTTCTCTACCTTTATGTTGTCGCTCTTACAACATACTCTTCCCTCTCAGCCGATCCCTGCAGATCGTTACATGCATGCTCTATAAGCCAGCTACTGGTTTTAGTAAGATTGCTACAGCCAAGACTAGAACCAGAGCTCGGCTTTTACAACAGTCTACTTATCCTTATTGCCTATTTCAATCACGACTGTCTAACTATCTAACCAACCCTTTACAATGTAAAATTACATCCTTTTATAAGCAGCCCGAAGGTCTTGCTTTTACAACACTGTGGTCCTGTCCCAAAAGTAACCCAAACCCTAATTAGTGACAGTCGGTCCTCTCTGTCCTTGAGGTAGCCGCTTCCCATCACACCATAGCTCTCTGCAGTCTTCCATGCTTCCCGGCACTGACCATGGGTACTATGCGCCGCTTCTCTTTTCTGTCCTTCGTCTTCAATGCTTGAGCCTCATTGCTCCTTCTTATTTATGAGGGTCGCTGAGCCCTCCTGTCTTCCGCCGCTGCCTTCAATGCAGTGGGTGAGCTCTCCTTTCTCGGCCGCTCAGGTACCGTTGCCTTTCTTTGACTTTCCTATCTCAAAAAGTCATGGTTTCCGGATTTGCTCTGCAGCTGGAAACGTGCTACGGCGTCGTAGCTCCGTCTTATCTTCTTTCCGCCAAAACTTATCTCTCCGCTAAACTTAGCATCTTCTTCTGTAGCTGCGGGACCCTACTCCAACAGTCCCCTAACACTTACTTGTGGCTCGCCCTCGAGTCACTACCAGCGGGCTTCTCCTGCCGTAGCTTCTCCTTCGCCTCCTGCGAAGTGCGCTGTAGCTTGTCCCGAAGTCCTGCGACTTCATTCTTCATTACCTCGACACGCCCTCTTGGAGTTTCGATAACTTAGTTCGCTGGGCTCTCTTATCCTTTCTGCCCGTAGTCACGGTTTCACTCTCTTCGCTCATTCTCCTTTGAGAACGCTCTAGTGTTTGAGAAGTGCTCCACAAATATCCTTTCCTTTTTATTTGGGTTAGAACTTTTATCACAAGGAAAATCTGTATCTTCCAGCCTTCTCAAACATTTCATTCAGTCTGGAGCCTTGTGTATGGAAGAGAAGCAAACCATGAACTCCGATCCGAGAACAAGCCTTTGTCCTCGTTCTGGAAGTCTCCCCTCCGCTGGGTTTGCAGTCCTCTTCCACTCTTATTCGTTTCGAAGTGGTCCAGATCCACATGCTGCCTCTGATCCTCAGGTTTCTGTTTCAGTGCCTCCGTAATCTTTCGTGCTTCTCTTAGCTGATCAGATAGGTCAGCGATTTTCTCCCGTTGCCTTCTTTTTCTGATTTTTACTTTCTTTCTGACAAGAGATTTCTTCTCATTCTTCTGCTCTGCTTTCTTATCTTCAGTGATCGGCTCGGCGTTCTTCTTTTCCTTAGCAGAGATTTTGGTAACAACTTCTACTTCAGACGCTTGACTGTTCTTCCTTGGCGGCTGTCTGTCCTGTGATGTCTCTAATTTCACAACCTTGGGTGGCGTCGCCATGGCGAACGCACGGCCAGTACGTTCTTTCCAAACTTTGCTTCTATAGGTTCGTCCTCAGTCAGAATCCGCTTGGCTCAATACTCTGGGCGTGCAGTGGCTTCGAACTCTGGAAGTCACTGTACTCTGTAACTTAATTGGCTCTGCATAGGGGACACTTAGCACTTCCCTGTATAGCTCTCGATATTTGGCAACTGTACCCTTCCTACTTGAAGGATGTCTGCTTTTATGCCGAAGGCATACTACCGGACGCAACGGTCATCCTGGGTCAAACCCGTTGGTCATCATAATTACCTGGACAAGACCCTACCCGTCATTCTGATCCGCCATAATTGCTGAGATCTGATCATGTGTCCCTCAAAGCGTGCGTATACAGGCACCGATGTCATCAGAGATTTACCAAATCTGGAAAAATTTATTATACTGTTGCCAAATCTACGGTAGGGGATACCGGTCATTTCTTCATTAACTACCTGTCAGACAGTGATTTGACTAGCCCACTGTCGGTTGCAAACTGAGTACGTGGCACAGGGAAACATCGTACTGCTGCGATGCAACTCCGCATCACCTACGTAAACAAACAGCATTAATTTTTTTTTTTTTTTTAAACCCGTCCTGGTGCGATTCCTCACAACTAGACTATCTACCGGTGTAGACTGATTCCCGGTGCGATGCCTCCTTTCAACTACACTGAACATCTGCACCATCATAAACTGGTTTAAGCTAGGGCTGAGAGGCGAGGTGGCTATCACTATAGAGCTTAAGCCTACTGCCATTGATCCATGTGGGAAGAAGCTCCCCATTCAACTGGCTAAGCTGAACGACACCTCCCTCCGTAACTTGCTGTATCTGAGACGGCCCCAGCCAATGTGTCTTGAACTTCCCTGGAAACTTAATGAATCTGCTATCATAGAGGAGTACTAGGTCTCCGATGTGGAAAGTCTTACTCTTAATGTGTCTGTCATGCCAAGCTTTTTCTCGTGCTTTCTGCACTTTCTGATGGAATCCGGCGATGAATCTGTCTTCTTCTAAGGCAAGCAGCTGTGCTAGCCTTTCCTCCACTGTGTCTGTATCAGTCATCCCGGTAATCTGAGCGATTCTTAAACTGGGAAGAATACACTCCATAGGCATAACAGCCTCCTGTCCATATGCCAAGCTGAAAGGTGTGCGTCCCGTAAGTTTCTTGCATGTGGTTCTGTATGCCCATAATACAGCGTTAACTCTGAGATCCCAATCATTCCTTTGTTTATTGCAGATTTTAGTAAGAGCATTTTCTAGAATCTTATTGAAGGCCTCCACCGTACCATTAGCCTGTGGATGGTAGGGAGTGCTCTTATAGTGCTGAATCTGGAATTCTTCTGTCAAAGCCTCAATGGTGTGGTTCAAGAAATGTGTGCCTTGATCGCTCATCAAAATTACTGGGCATCCAAATCTATTGATGATGTTTTCGAAAAGGAACTGTGCGGCTGTAGCAGCATCACAATTTCTTACTGCTTTGGCCTCTACCCATTTGGTGAGGTACTCTGTTCCAGTAATAATATATCTCGCACCCGTACGCTTTCCCGGTGGGTTGATAGGACCCACAAAGTCTATAGCCCATTTGTCAAATGCATGCAGCGTGACCTGGGGTCGCAGCGACATTTCATCGCGTCGAGAGGGTTTTCCTACCCTCTGGCAGATATCGCAGCATCTGCAAAAGTCCTTGGTGTCTTTGTGTAACGTAGGCCACCATAGTCCTGCCTCCAGGATTTTCTGCGCAGTCGGCTTTCCAGCGAAATGACCTCCTGCGGTTCCTGAGTGTGCCTCTTTAAGAATAGCGTCTTTTTCATGCGGCATTACACATCTGCGTAGAACTTCATCCGGACCTAACTTATATAGGCATCCTGCAATGAGGGTGAAGTCTGCTACCTTAACAACCAACTACTTCTTTTGCTGCTTAGTGAACTCATCGGGTGCTACTCCTGTAGTGAGGAATTGAATAATGTCGGCATAGTAGTCATCTGCGATCTGCACAGAGAACAACTGCGCATCAGGCAGATTGTCTTCTAGGTTACTGGGCTCTTCCCCTGAGTCTATATGCGACAGATGATCAGGTCCAGCATTCAGTCTTCCTGGTTTCACAATGATTTCAAAATCATACTCCTGGAAGAGGAGTAACCATCTGCAGATTCTCCCCCTCTAACATTGGTTTATTGACTAGGTACTTCAATGCAGAATGGTCAGTAAACATTTTAAATGAGGCGCCCAATAGATAGTGCTTAAACTTCTGCAGCGCATACACCATAGCTAAGCCCTCTCTTTCTGTTGTGGTGTAGTTTTTTCTGCTGTTGATAGCTTTCTGCTGGAATATGCGATGGGATGGTCAAGATCCCCTTCTCTTGGATGTGTCAAGACGACTCCTAGTGCGATGCCGGATGCATCCACGTGTACATGAAATGGCTTAGTCCAGTCTGGAAACACTAGGATGGGTGCTGTAACCATCTTTTCTTTAAGCATGTCTAGGCTCTGCTGACATTCCTCATTCCATAGGAATTTTACATCTTTCTTTAGCAATTTCTCCATTGGTGCTATAATCTTTGCGTAGCCCTTGATGAACTTTCTGTAGTACCCGGTATGACCAAGTACTGTCCTTAGTTGCTTGAATGAATTGGGTGCTGGAAGATTTACAATGATGGCGATCTTCGCGGGATCTACCATCAAGCCTTGTCTGCACACAATATGACCCAACAAGATACCAAATGGTGCACAAAATATACATTTTTTCAAGTTTAGAGAAATTTGGTACTGCCTACATTTCTCTAACATCAGTCTTAAATCTCCTATGTGCTTATTGATTAGCCCAAATACAGTCCAGTCATCAAAATATACTTCTAAGAATTTATGGATGTATTCTTTAAATACAGCAACTACTACTCTAGAAAATATAGTTGGTGCATTCTTAAGACCAAAGGGCATTACCGTGTACTGGAACGAGCCCCATTTTGTTGCAAAGGTGGTCTTAGATCGATCTTCTGGATGTATTCTGATCTTATGGTAGCCTGAAAAGCCATCAGTGAAGGAGTAGACCTCCTGTCCTCCCACGTTGTCTAATACCTCATCAGTGAACGGTGTTGGAAATGGATCATGAAGTGATGCATCGTTGAGTTTTCACAGATCGACACAGATTCTGATGTCCCCTTTTGTTTTCTTCTCTTGGACGACCATGGGGCTAACCCATTCGCTTTCTTCTACTGGTTCAATGATGCCTGCTGCTAGCATCTTATCAATCTCGTCCTTGACTTTTTCTTTGTAACGTGGATTTAATCTATATGGGCGCTGCTTGACTGGTCTAGCGTCCTCCTTCAATGGTATCCTCATCACTCCCAGGTCTCCGACTATTCCCTTCATCTCCGTGAACTTGGTGGGAAATAGGTCCTGATAGTCATGTAACAAATATGCAATCTGTCCGACTGTTTCATCGTTCCAATAGTCTCCAATAGAGGCAAACTTAGGTTCTGCGTCTGTGCCAATATTGACCTTTTTAATCTTGATGGGCTCAATGATTGCTGGAGTCTCTAACTGTGGTCCTCCAACATCACGAGTTCCTTTCGACTCTGGAATGTTGGTGTTGCGAGGGTCCTCATCTGCCTCCTCTGATTCTGATGCAAAATTATAGCATTCCAATGCCTCTTCTAGCTGGATAGTCCACTCAGGTTGGACTGGTACTGAGATGGTGCAATCCTCAAATATCTTGGTCTTGATTATGTCTAGGGCCTGAGCAACACTTGGATGTTCTGATTCAAACGCAAAGGTGAGCAGGAAACTGTCTGTCATAAGTGACCATGTAGTCGTCCCCTTGCGCAACTCAGTCTCTGTGTACCAGTTCCTTGGAACTGTGTCCAATGTGTGAATGAATCGGTGAACCCATTCCTCCTCGAGAACGTCCGACCAGCTCCGTTCACATGCCTGAATGTGAGTGCTGGGATCGGTTTCTCCTGTGTCCTTCGGCTGGACATACTCTTTATTGACAGAAAATATGATTGCCATCAGTCCTTTAATATCATCCCATGATGTGATATTCTCTTTATGCGCATACCACCATCTTGCAGGTGTGGCTCATACTGCAAGGTCCATAGCTGGGATCCTCTGCTCGTAAGGGATCTGTTGCTCAAACTGCTCAAGGAAGTCCTGGATATCTGTCAATCCATTATATGATGGAAGGTCAGTGACCTCTATGCCAATCCATCGCAGTGACTTACTCATAAACGCACATCTGCGAGCTGAGACTTCGTAAAGTCTGTTCTGCCAGTTCTCTAGGCCAACATCAGAATCCGATGCGCATGAGCTGTCGCATCGCCAACTAATGTTCCCTTCTGGGGTTGGATTGATGTAGTCATTCTGGTTCGCAGTCATCTGGTAAAGGCTATCCATGTTATGTGCTTCCTCCTCTGCTCGTAAGGGTTCAATATACCTAGGGCCCTGGAAGGGATCCAGTGGCGCGATGACCCGGATCTGCGCATCCTCAAAGGTCATTTGTCTTCTCTTTAGGTCGATGACAGCCTTGCTACCGATCGCCCAGCCAATACTTAATAACACTGGATATGTTCGACTGTCGCTAATGATTTCTATAACCTCAAAGTCCGCAAATCTGCATACTCCGTCAATGTCAACTGGCACCTGTGGCAGTCAACCCAGTGGTGATACTCGCTGCTAGTTAGCTAATCTCAGGTGGATAGGCGATATGTCTAACTGAGGGCTACCCATCTGCTACCATGTCTGCTTAGTTAGCACATTCACCTCTGATCCTAGATCTAAGACGACCTCATCCATTTCAAATTCTCCAATCTGTGCTGTAAGCTTCATCTCTCTTCCGGTTCTTGTATGTCCTGTAATGTTATGAACAGTGCGGTGTGCACTGTCCGGGAGAGAAGGTTGCTGACACTGATCTATGATGGACTGTAGCTCTCCAATGGCTTTGTCATTTCTGAGGAGTTTCAAGCAACTTTGCAGGAAGGATTGTACACTTCCTGTCGGCTCATCCTCGTCGTCTCTTCCTGCTGTGGTAGCCTGCGGTACCTGTTCACTGCTATCGCCATAAGGTGCTTACTGTGGTACGCCCCTAGACGGCGGTACCCATGATCCTGATTGGGTAGGTTCATCAAAGGAAGCCTTAGCTTCGTGAAATGTCTCTTTGTTCTTTTGCAGGTCGAATGGTGTTGCTTTACTAGGAGCTCTGCGCACCCCCGGCTGTTTTGCGTTCTTTTCAGGATCCTGCGATGTCCCACTGGTAGAAGCACCGCTCCGAGTCATAATGTTAACTTTGGGTTCTGATTCCTCCGGTTTGGCAACAATAAGCTGGATGTTTTGGTGTACTACTGGCTTAGGGTCTTTGATCTTAGCTATCAGGATAGGACACTCTTCTATGGTATGATCGTAAGATTTGCAGTAGTTACAAGTGGTGGTGGGGTTCTGACAGTCCCTAGCATAATGTCCTACAACTCTGCAATTATAACAAGTGATTGGCCCACGACCTTGGCCAAAACCTCCTCCTCGGCCAAAGCCTTCTCCACGTGTATAAATAAAGGAGAGTTTAGATGCAGAAGAGACTTCTTTCCCAAACAATTTTTGAGAGTATATTGTAAGAAGAACTACTTCCTTTTGCAATAAAGAATTACAAGTTTTTGCTGGAGAAAGTTTGGTGGAATTTTTTAAATGATTTGCTATGGATCAGTTGAATGTGAACTATTTTGTTTTCAGCTTATGTCCATTAACTGTGAGATCGTTCTAACTCATTGAATTTCTGTTCATGTTATGAATGTCTTCTAGTTTATTCTGTGAAATTTCCACTGTGAGTAATGAAGGTTGTCATAAACAATAAGCTATCTTGTTGTTCATATTTCTATTAATGTTCATGTGTTCTGAAATAAATAACAACTATCTGTAATTTTTCTTAATACATGCACAGAAATACATTACTCATTGATAACTGATAATTTTGCTCCCTAGGGATAGGTTAGTTAGTTATAGTTATTTTCTGGTTGTTTGTGATTTAGATGCGAGAGAGGTAAGACGAGAGGTAAGAATCTGCGCATCACATTGTGACACTCCTCGTTATCTCTATCAATTAGCATTTTTAGGTAGGCACTTGCACATAATAACTCAAACACAAAAACAAAAAATATACACGGTGGACCGGGCTGTAACCGGTAAAACATTTTAATTTGTTACTTGACCTATGGTAGCCGGACCGTAAACCGGACGAATTCCCCATACCAAACAGTAACGGGCTAGTTGGGAACGTTTATTGGGGAGAATCCCTAACTGTTGTTATGTGCGATTTTCCAGGCCTCAACAGTATGATAGACTAGGGACTTTACTATTGTAGGGATCATGACTCAGATTGGGCAGGAAGTGCCGCAGATAGAAAGAGCACCTCATGTGGATGTTATTCATGGATAATTTTAGGGGCGAAATTTAGCCCATTGACTATTTTTAGGGGTTTTTCTCCAAAAACAGATTCGCCATTTTTCATTTTTTGAAGCCCCGTTTTGCCCAATTTTGATGGGGTAAGCTTTTTTTCACCCTAAAAATCACCAAATTATTATATAAATGATATAAAATCCTTGGAAATTTAAATATTTTTTGAAAAATATCGCTAAACATTTTATACTTGATGTTTTAAGAATCGGTAAGTTTCGCCAACATTTATACACTTTTAAATAAGTATGGTTCCTTAAAATCATCCTTGATGTTATTTTTTGGGATCCGCCATGATCTCATGGTTTAGTAATAAACAGTCAAATGTTGCTCTCAGTACAACTGAAGTAGAGTATATTGCGGCTTACTCCACTAGTTGTGAAGCGATATGGCTTCGAAAACTGATATTAGGACTATTTGTCATGGAGTTGGATACTACAGTGATTCTTTGTGGCAACCAAAGATGCACAAAGATGACAAAGAATCATGTGGGATATGGTACTAAAGGGAGATATAAAACTCCAGTATGTGAGTACCAATGAGTAAGTTGTTGACATGTTGACCAAGCTTCCAAAAATACTTTCCTCGCAAGGAGGAACAATGATGATGATACATACTTTCCTCGCAAGGAGGACTGATGAAGATATGGACCCTTATCGAAAAGGACAAACAAGTTGAAGATATGGACCCTTCTCGAAAAGGAGAGATAGGTCGAAGATATGGACCCTTCTCAGAAAGGAGAAACAGGTCGAAGATATGGACCCTTCTCGGAAAGGAGAAACAAGTAGAAGGTATGGACGCCTCTCAGAAAGGAGAAACAGGTCGAATATATGGACTCTCTTTAGAAAGGAGGAACAAGTCGAAGGTATGAAATATCCTCGGAAAGGAAGAACAAGTCGAAGATATGAATTCCCCTCATACAAAGCGGGAGTAGGTTGATAATATGGATCCTCCTCGAAAATGGGGAGTGATGATGAGAATGACATCAATGATGGGAAGAAAGTGATAAAAGAGGCCAAGTGCACCTGGAGATGCTAACAAGGTCCGACATTCACTTGTGGACAATAGTATGTTAATGAGAGTGGTCCATACTAGCTAAGGATGGCCCTGGAGATGTTACTCTCACATGGAGAGTACCCACATTCATTTGTGGATACCGTAGTATAACATTCACTTGCAAATGGTCCTAGATTTAATGTCGAGGATGTCCTACGATGAGTCCTCACAAATGATAGGGCTGATACTTAGGTACGGTGGAGACCTGCTTTGCAGACGTTACTCTTGCAAGGAGAGTATCCACATTTAGTTGTGGATACCGTAGAATAACACTCACTTAGGAGTGGTCCTAACCTCAGTGGTAAGGATGATTTATGATGAGTCCTCACCGACGATAGGGCCAACATTTGTATGCAGTCAAGATATGCTCTGTAGACATTACTCTTATATGGAGAGTATGCCTACATTCATATGTAGATACCATAGAATAGCACTCGCTTGGGAGTGGTCCTAACCTTAGTGGTATGGATTCTCTATGATGAGTCCTCATGGTCGCCGTAGTATAACACCCTCTTGGGAGTGGTCCTAACCTCACTAGTAAGGATGTTCTATGATGAGGGCCAACATTTTTTATGTGGTCGAGATCTGCTCTGCAGATAATAATCTTTCATGGAAGAGTATGCCTACACGTAAGTGTAGATACCATAGTATAACACTCACTTAGGAGAGGTCCTAACCTCAGTAGTATGGATGGTCTACGATGAGTCCTCATGGATGACAAGGACTGCATCTAGGTGTAGTCAAGATATACATTCACTTGTAGATGATTCAACTCGTCGATATTATGGACTAGGATGATTGAGGATTGCATCATCCTTGGACCTATGTCCTAAAGAGATAGGGATTGATCATCCTGCAAAGATATCATGTGTACTGCAGGTAGCGTGGTGACAAAGGATCAAGTAGATCGAAGTACGACGGAAAATGATCCAAGTAGATCAAAGTGCGATTGTGAAGGATTGAGAAGATTGAAGTGCTGCTGCAAAGGATCGAAAGGACGAAGTGCTACTGCAACTGATTGACATATATATAGACATGTATATACATGTACATCTCTCTCTCTCTCTCTCTCTCTCTCTCTCTCTCTCTATATATATATATATATATATATATATATATATATATATATATAGCAACAACAAAAAACCCCTTAAATTCTCCAATGATGATGTCAAATCCCTCATCACATTGCTCTTATGTCAGATCAACCAAACATATATCACTATAAATACCAATACATGAAGAACATGGATGGTTGAAACTCAAATATGAAAATTGCACTAGTTTTGAATAGTTGAAAACTTCATTCATATGCTCAGAATGAAGTGTGCTTCTCTTCTAGGCCATGTATCCACACAAGAATGATTAAGAATGATGAAAACTTAATGTAAATGCAATTTTCTAATGTCTCCACAATAGTAAACCCCAGTCACAAGAGAAAACTTCAAACCAAGATGTTTGTTTTCCCTTCCATAGCCTCTCCTAAGGTTTCCTCATGAACCCTAGTGAATCGCTTCAAGAATACAAGTATAATGATGATGATAATGATGAAATGATTATCTCTTTCCTTTCATTATATGGGAGGTAAGGGCGACCAACAATATAATGTGGGCCCAAGCCCTTACAAACAACCTACACTAAACTCATGTAGGCCAACACAAATGAAGCACTCCAGTCCAAGGGTACAAATGTCACACTCCAAGGTGTATGTATGTATGTATGCACACACACACATGTATATGTATACATATATACATATACATGTATATGTATATGCACACACACACACACACACACACACACACAACCCCTTAAATTCTTCAATGATGATGTCAAATCCCTCATCACATTGCCCTTATGTCAGATCAAGCAAACATATATCATTGTACATAACAATACATGAAGAACATGGATGGTTGAAACTCAAATATGAAAAATAGCACTATTTTGAATAACTGAAAACTTCATTGATATGCCCATGATGAATTAGTGCAATAGTAGACCCTAGTCACAAGAGAAAACTCCAAACCAAAATGATTGTTTTCCCTTCCATAGCCTCTCCCAGGATTTCCTCATGAACCCTAATGAATCACTTCAAGAAGACATGTATAATGATGATGAAATGATTCTCTCTTTCCTTTCTATATATGGGAGGTAAGGGAGACCAACAATATAATGCGGGCCCAAGCCCTTACAAGCAACCTACACTAAACTCATGTAGGCCAACAGAAGTGAAGCACTCCACTCCAAGGTGATGTTGTACACAATAATGGATCCAAGATGATGTAGCTACATAAGGTGTGTTCACACCCCCTTCGTTACAAGTTCACATCAACTTCATTGATCCTCCTAATCCATGTACTCAACTAGGTTAGTTGATCTTGCAAGAGTATTGTTACATCCCAGGCATCCCCAATCCAAATCTAAGCCTCCATCAAGGGATCCAAGCCACCCCATGTCATATAGGGCCTAGTGACCTCCTCCAAGATGCACAATACTCCTCCTCCTAAGTAGGTGTTTCTCCAAATGAGTGGACCCCTCCATATGGCCACAATGAAGGGCATCTAACAAATTGTTAAGAGAACTTCAATGCCCCATGGAACAATGTGCAAAGACAACATCTAAGGTCAAACAACCATTAAGAAAGATATCTCCAATGTGCAAAGACAACACCTAAGGCCAAACAACCATTGAGCAAGATATATCCAATGTGCAAATCTGTTAGAGACCACCTCCATGTGCCAATCCATCTTGAACCACCAAGTGTTGAACATACACCATGTACCCCAAATTTCATGAAGCACCCCAAAACATGGTGTAAACACTTTCAAAGTAACATGGAAAGTAGTAAGAAATCCTCCTCTACTTATATGTCAATGTTTGTTTATGCTTAATCTCCTCAACATGTGTGCCAAGGTAGTTACCATGCTTTAATGTTTCTTCTTAACATACGTGTCTAGGTCCACAACCAACCTTTGTCACAAGTATGCTCCTCAACACAAGCATATCCAAGTCAAGCCTCCAACCTCCAAGGTGTATATCACATGGTCCCATGCTCATGGGGATATATGGCCTCGTCCAAGTGCCTACTGCTCCTCCTCCTAGGTACACGTCTCTCCCAGTGAAGCAACTAGATCCCCCATTGTGTGTAGCCAATGGGTTAGTCATCTTGCCAATTAAGACAACAACCTGCTAGTTACATGTGTCATGCTAGCACTCTATCCAAGGTCAAGCATCCAACCAAACTAAGCCATCCATAAGTCCATCAAACATCTCTAAGGGACTAGGAGATTGAGTGCTCTCCTAGCTAGGTGAAAACACTTTTGGAGTAACCCCAAAAGCTAATACATTGCTTCTGATTGTTAACTTTTCCATATCCATTGTTTGTGATGATGATTTTTGTAATGTTGTCTCAAACACAAATTCACCTAAAAACCACAATGACATCATTTCTTGAGGGTTTTTATTCAACCAGAGCTTGATATTGCTTTTCTAAAAGATCCATAACCCTTAAACCGGATTACCAATCATGACAACTTGGACTCAAACTTGAGCTTCTCAAGAAGAACCCTTAACCCTTAAATCCTCTTATTAATAACAAGAACGTAGACTCAAATTTGAGCAAGATCACCATAAAACTGAGTTGGAGCAAGCTAATAATATTTTTCCAAGGAAAACCTCACAAGGAAACCTGAGGGATCCTTCCCCACATTTGTGGATGACATTCCTAGTAAATACGTTGACAAAGACTAGTGCGCTTAACTCAAACAAATTCAAAACCACCATATCTAGCGAAATAGCCAACAACATTAGTGACAACTAGTTCAGTTAACCCCTTGAATTTGGAATAACCGATAATTGTCTTAGCAAAGAAAAAGTATGTGTTTTAATGTCTAAACATATATATCAAAACCCAAAAAACATTATAATATTTATGATGCTTTGCATCTTGATTATTAGGATACAAGTGTTCACATAATGTGTCTACCTATTCTATCTTCTCATAATTAATGTCTCGTAAATACCATTCAATAATAAGCCAACAAACTATCATACATTATTTGAACACTAGTTGTATTTGTGTAAGAGACATATCCATTTCTTGTGTAAATAATTTATAATTTTTTATCATCCTTTTCAATATTAATTAAATATTTTTCTAACCTAAAAATTAATTACAAAACATAATTTATTGATGCCATAACTTTATTTCTCAATATCACTATATTAATAGAAATACTAAATGGCATTATTTCTCAACGTCACTATATTAATAGAAATACTAAATGGGTAAGCTTTGTAATATTTTTTAAGATTTCAAGAAAGATTAACAAAGCAAAATAACTACCTTGCAAACTCGTCAACAAAACAGAAGCGGCACAATATTTTGCCTGCACAGTTGCAAGCTCAACAACAAATCAAACAGAGTGGCATATCCTCGGTTTGACCACAATATCCACACTTATCCAATTCTAGTTGCTATGCATGACACTCATCCAAATCTAGCTTCTTTGCACGAATCTCTTCGGTTATGAGGAGCATATTTAGACATTGGTCCACTATCACATTGCCATAACAAGGTACCGGCGAGATATTACTCAGCCCATGGCCGCTGCCATTTCCTCTTCATCTTTCTTTCTGTTATCAGCAACACCAACGTTCATTAGAGCAAAAGTACGCACCAACATTAGTGGTAGGCTCTTCGATGGAATCGGCGGTTCTACACGCAATGGAGTTGGAATCGAGGGGTGCAATGCAAAACACCGAATTGTGGGCTTGTCAATCACAAGCATTGCTCAACCCGGAGCAGTTATTAGAAGCTCAGTTGGGAGAGCATTTTCTGCTGCTACTTCTCTACAGGAGACTGAAAACAGCGCAGAAAATCTTCTGGGCACTCTTCTTTCCACGGTATACTTCTCCTGTACCCATTTTGCTTTTGGTTTCCTCCTTGATATCTCTTTGTTGGTAATGAATTAAGTATCAGGATATACTTGACAGGTAGAGGGAACAGACAGAGGTGCCATGTTAAGCAACGAAGAACATGAAAGGGTTCTGGGGATTGTCTCTGAGTTGGAGCGTTTCTGTATTCCAGAGCCTCTCAAGTCTCCATTTATACTTGGAGGTGAGAATTCAAAAGTATAACTAGAGTTTCCTTTTAGATTTTGCAGTTCTAAGATCTAAAAGGACATCAGAAAAAGGATGGATAATCATATGCTGAAATATTAAAAGGACATAAGAAAAAGGATGGATAATCATATGCTGAGGACTGCCCATCCTCTTCTTTCAAGATATGCCAATGACCTACGTCCAGCAATAAACCTTCTTTTGACCTAAGTCACCCGTGTTAAGATTCTCTATGCTAAGCTAGATTATCAACATTCAATTCAATTTCACAATAATACTAGCATATAGGATCATTGAAAGAAACAATATCACAAGATCAACACAGATTTACCCTGGGAAAATCCCAAAGGGAAAAACTCAGCAAGAAAAGCTTCCTCAATATAGATAATCAAAAAGATAAAAGACAAGACTTCAAACTGGTCCTTTTCCTCCTTGCAGATAAGACTCTCTCTCTCTCTCATGCGCTACACAAGTGTGCATGTGTGTTCAAATGAGGAGCGCCTCTCTCCTATTTATATTCTTTCGTTCACTTGATTTTTTACTCAACCAAGTCGGCCCCACTAAACTTGACTGGGCCGACTTCTCTAGGAGGACTCAAAACAATTTATTATTATATTCCGGAGGGTGCTAATGACCCGACTTACAACGGAGGGTTTTCCTCATGACTCTTTACTGACCTAATACAATATTAATGATTCTCTTGATAGGAACATCGGGGTACAATGAAATACAAATGATTCTCCCGATAGGAACATCGGGGTACAGTAAGTGAATACACTTCAAAGTTACAATAATTCAACACTCCCCCTTAACGAGAAGGGTATTCTACAACAATAACAACAACAATGGTAGGAGGAGGAGAGAGAGCATCTTCAACATCATTAGGGTGATACATCTATAAATCATTGGAAGCTTTTTCATCATCTTTCACATATAGTCTTCATCTTCAATTTCAGCAGCAACAACACTTTGATTGTTCGGTCGACAACATCATCCTCAGCATTTTAGTCTTTTACAATCAACAACATCATCATCAATGATACTTTGACCTTTCGATCATCATCATCATCATCAATACTTTGACCAACATCATCAACAATACTTTGAGCAACATCATCGGCAATAGCAACATCATCATCACTAGAAACACTTTGATCTTTCAATCAACAACATCATCATCAACACTTTGATCTTTCGATTAGGAACATCATCATCATCATCAACAACCTGCAATCCACAATACGAAGATGAAAGTCTACGGATCACTTTAGGACTTAAGTCCAGGGATGATACAATCATACCACATTCTCGAGGACCGAAGTTTTCGGATACTATTACGGGATAATCACTCCTTATCACTTTAGGACTTAAGTCCAAGGATGATGCAATCCTACCACATTCTCGAGGACCGAAGTCATCGGATACCATTACGGGATAATCACTCCCTATCACTTTAGGACTTAAGTCCAAGGATGATGCAATCCTACCACATTCTCAAGGACCGAAGTCATTGGATACCATTACGGGATAATCACTCCCTATCACTTTAAGACTTTCATCCAAGGATGATGCAATCCTACCACATTCTCGAAAACTGAAGTCTCCGAATCACTTTAGGACAAGTGTCCAGGGATGATACAATCCTGCTTCTTTCTCGAAGACAGAAGTCTCCAGATCACTTTAGGACAGGTGTCCAGGGATGATACAATCCTGCTTCTTTCTCAAAGACAGAAGACTACGGATCACTTTAGGACAGGTGTCCAAGGATGATACAATTTCACTGCAACATCACTACTCCCCCTTTCAGGGAAGGTCTTTTTGAACAACACCAAGCTTGTCTTGAAAGTATTCAAACTTTATTCGAGACAGAGGCTTTGTCAACACATCAACTTGTTCATCGGTGCTCACATACTGGAGCTTTATGGCTCCTTTTTGTATCATATATCGAATGTAGAAATACCGGATTTTTATGTGCTTCGATTTATCATGGAACAGTGGGTTCTTTGTCATCTTTATACAACTCTGGTTATCACATAGAATCACTGTGGTATCCTAGTCAAGGTTAAATAGACCCGACATCAACTTTCGAAACCATATGGCTTCACAACTAGCAGAGCAAGCTGCTATGTATTCTGCTTTAGCCATGCTAAGAGCAACATTGGACTGTTTCCTGCTAAACCATGAAATCATAGCAGACCCTAGACAATAACATACACCTAATGTGCTTTTTCTGTCTGAGACACTTCCAGCCCAATTTGCATCTGTATAGCCATACAATCTGTAGTCATGGTTTCCATCATAGTATAGACCAAAGTTTATAGTTCCTTTCAGATATCTCATCACATGTTTTGCAGCTAGCAGGTGAACACGTCTAGGTTGACCTAGATACTGACTCAAGGTGTTCACAGCAAAACAAATGTCTAGTATGGTATTTGTTAGATACATCAACGACCCAATAATCTGTTTGTATTGAGTCACATCCACTAACTCTGATGATTCATTTGCCAACAACTTTAGGTTGGTATCCATGGGTGTGGCCATGGCTTTACATTCCAACATATCAAATCTTTTCAAAATTTCTACTACATACTTCCCCTAATTGAGAAAGATTCCTTCTGAACTTTGCCACACTTCCAGACCTAGAAAATAGTGCATTAATCCAAGGTCTTTCATCTCAAATTCCTCAGCGAGCTTCTTCTTGCATCCTTTAATCTGTTTCTCATTTCCTGTCAAAAATAGGTCATCCACATATAGTAACAGTATGATAGGTTCATCATCTATAACCTTGAAGTAAAGGTTAGGGTCGGCTTTACTCTTGGTAAAGTCCAACCTCGTCAGGATACTATCTATTCTTCGATACCAAGCTCTAGGAGGTTGCTTTAGGCCATACAGGGCCTTCTTCAATTACATGAGTCCGTTTGTCTTCAACTTCAAATCCTTGTGGCTGTTCTATGTATACTTCTTCCTCAATCACACCATTCAGCAAGGCTGTCTTTACATCCATCTGGTGTAAATCCCACTTCATCATGGATGCAAGTGCCATGATGGCTCTAATCGAAGTATATCTTGCTACTGGTGCAAATGTTTCTTCATAATCAATTCCCTCTTTCTGAGAGAAACCTCTAGCCACAAATCTTTCCTTGTATTTCTCTATACTTCCATCAGCTGCATGTTTTATCTTGTAAATCCACTTGGAAGATACCACACTCTTGCCTTCTGGTTTGGGAACTATATCCCAAACATCATTCTTCATTATTGATTGATATTCTTCCATCATTGCTTCTACCCATTCTTTCTTCTATACAGCTTCTTCATAGTGTGTAGGTTCTTGATCTACAAGATCACACATTAAAGCTACATCGTTGGAAAATGGCTTGGTCTTCTTGCTTATCCTTGTGGAGCCTTCTGGAGCTCCATATCTTTTTGCTTCTTGTATAATTTCTCTTGCCCAAGCAGGCTTTCTCTTCCATGATATCTCCATCGTGGGAGGTTCTTGTGGTTCTGCCATATCATGATCTTCAGGGAGGAATGTAGCCTCTGCATTTCTGGGAGGTGCAACTTCCTCATATACTTCTTCATGTTGACATTTTTTGGATCTCTTGAGAGCTGCTTCTTCATCGAATGTTACATCTCTACTGATTTCCATGTGATGGAATCCAGGAATGTAAATTCTGAATGCCTTGGATACTTCACAGTATCCAACAAATATTCCCTTCTTTCCGGAAGGGTCCAACTTGGTTCTTTTCTCTTTCGGTATGTGAACATATACTGGACAACTGAATATCTTGAGGTGACTCACTTCAGGTTTCTTTCCCGTGAACATCTCTTATGGAGTCTTGAATCCAAGGGCATTGTGAGATATTCTATTCTGTACATAGACAGTAGTTCTTGCTGCTTCTGGCCATAGATGCATTGGAAGATCTTGATCATATATCATTGGCTTCACTGCTTCCATGATGGTTCTGTTATTTCTTTCCGCAACACCATTTTGTAGAGGATTGTAGGGAGTAGTTAGTTCCCTCTTAATTCCAACATCTTAATAAAAAGCTTCAAATTCTTTTGAAGTATATTCTCCGCCATTGTCTAATCAGAGTGTCTTGATTCTTTTGTCTAAAATGTTTTCTATCAAGGCTTTGAATTCCTTGAATTTTTCAAACACTTCGTTCTTTGCTTTCAAGAAGTATATCCATGTCTTTCTTGAATAGTCATCAATAAATGTAACATAGTATTCAAAACCACTTAAGGATGTGGAGGACATTAGACCGCATACATCTGAATGAATTAATTCCAACGTACCTTTAGTTTTTGTTTCACTCTTTGGAAATGGATTCTTGATATTCTTTCCTTTTGCACATCCTTTGCAAACGCCTTTATGGTTGATATTCAAGTCTGGTAGTCCTGTCACTACTTTGTTCACATGAGGTAGTGCTTTATAATTTATGTGGGCAAGCCTTCTATGCCACCGTTCACTAGGATTAGTGGTCTCATGAACAAGGGTTGCTTCTAAATATCCCTTGAGTTTATACAGGCCTCCTTCTTCTTCACCGATGACAACTGCATCTTCAATTGACTTTCCTTTGGGCCACATGATTACTTGTCCATCTATGAATGCAACTCTATATCCTTTCTTATCTAATGCTGAGATAGAAAGTAAGTTCTTCTTTAGACCTGGTACAAATAAAACTTCCTTCATCTTCATGGGGTTCCTTGAATCAAGCTTGTAGCTTGCTTCACCAATTCTTTTGATTGGATATTGATAGTCATCTCCTAGAGATACTTTTTGAAGAGTTCCTTTCTTCAAGTTTTGACAGAATTTTCTTTTGTTCCGTCATGTGCTTTGAAGCACCACTATCAATAAGCCATGTGTCTTCTCTAGGTGTTACAGACCCATAGAGTGCAGGGAATAGTACATACTCTTCTGCATCTTCTTCTTTTGCTTGCTTTCTCTGAGGTCCTTCTTCTTCTTCTTCTTCATCCTCATCTTCAGCTAGATGTGCATGAGGTCTTTTGTTGTTGTTACTCTTCTTGTATTCTTCTTTCTTCAAAGGACAATTTATGGCAATGTGTCCTACCTTATCACAATGAAAACATTGAAAGCTGGAGTAGTCCCTCTTTGGGATACTTTCTCTTGTTCTTTGAAATCTTCTGGGAGGTTGAGACTCCTTGTGGTTTCCCTTCTTGAAGTTGTGTTGACTTCTTCTTCTCTTGGTATGTGTGGCTAGGGCTTGATCATCTTCCTTTAGTAGAGCTTCTCTTTATCTTTAGCCTCTTTAGGTTCTGCAACTTCTTCCTCGATATATTTGTCAAGATCATTCTCCTTGAGAATGAGGCCAATTTTGTATTTCCATGCTCGGAAATTCTCTATGCCTTCTAGTTTGTCCTCAAACTTGGTGCTTGGGGCCATCTTGTCAGGAGATCACAAAAAAATGAAATTCTTGAAAATGAGAAACTGATCTTACCAGGAGATGCGTTTGACTGAGGTGAGTTGACTGGTGTGCTTGGTTTCTGGAGATCTCAAGTCTTCACCTTTCAAAACTGACTTACGAGATTCTGCAGTGCAGTTTTCTGGATTTCTGCAGTTTTCTGGTGCAGTGTCAAACTAGGGTTTGACTTTCTTGGAGATCTACCCACTCAAAAAATTCGATCTCAGGCTCCTTGAATGCGCTCAAGGAGGGCACAACTTTCTATGCAGTCAGATCTTCAAGAAACAAATTTTCTTCGAAACCCTAATTTCTTGTCAGAGAGGGAGAGAGGGCTTTTTCACCTTGTGAAAGCTGTCCTATTCAGGTTAGCTTTGATACCATGTTAAGATTCTCTATGCTAAGCTAGATTATCAACATTCAATTCAATTTCACAATAATACTAGCATACAGGATCATTGAAAGAAACAGTATCACAAGATCAACACAGATTTACCTTGGGAAAACTCTAAAGGGAAAATCCCAGCAAGAAAAGCTTCCTCAATATAGATGATCAAAAAGATAAAAGACAAGACTTCAAACTGGTCCTTCTCCTCCTTGCAGATAAGATTCTCTCTCTCTCTCTCTCATGCGCTACACAAGTGTGTATGTGTGTTCAAATGAGGAGCGCCTCTCTCCTATTTATATTCTTTCGTTCACTTGACTTTTTACTCAACCAAGTTGGCCCCACTAAACTTGACTGGGCTTGTTGTCCGCCGATTGCACACCAGCAGCAGAAATCTTTCGAAAGCTGTCTCCTCACTTGAGAAAGTGGGAGAGGTGTGGCCTTGGGGGCAAGCACAGAGCTAGGTGCTGTCACCTACTCCTAGCTCCACCGTTTAGGCTAACTCCTAACGAAGCCAAGGGGGGTAGTCCCTACAAAAGAGTTTATATGGCTCTGAAGTTGTTAAAATGTTTTTAAAGGTTGCGGATGCGGATGGGTGTTACTTAGGAGTTATTATGATTAGAAGTGTTTATTTATTATGAGTATGATACTTAATCAAAAGCAATCCACGTTTCTAACAAGAGATTAACAGATAAACAATGATTCCATACTTTAATAGTGCATTCAGAGAAATAAATTATGATAAACCATAGACAATTGATCAAATAATATAATTATGCAAATTAAAAAAAAGGGACCAGTGCCTTATGGAGTCAATGAAGCTGAAATGCGCCAGAGAATTAAACACAAGTCTAGAAATCAAACTACTGAATGTTAGGTGATGCGAGTGCTCTTGGTAGGTTTATTGTAAATTTTAAAGATGATCTTGCTTAAGGTGTCTAGGAAACCTAACCGGAAATACTTTCAGTGGCTTCGTTCGAAGACATGACGGACCTGTCTGGAATCACAAGCTAGGTGTCCAGAGAATTTAACCAGCGAGTGTCCAGATTGGGCTGCCTGGCACCCACACTTGGAATTTGCGCACTACCTGAGTATTTATCGAGATAACGCCGGTGCGTTGGTTACGGGGTGTTAAGTATTATTAGGTTACTCTTGCAGGTATTAAAAATCCAATGCCGTTTCTGGGTACTCCGATCTGAGATCGGTCAGAGCATACTCCAGCAAGGAGGGGAGGGAGTTAATTAATTAAAGGGGTATGTGTTACAAGTTTTATTAAATTAATTAATTAAAACTCTTCGGCAGAGAGCGCTCTTGACCTTGTCTTATGACAGTGGTTCAAGAGTCTTAGCTACTCTAAGATGCCTAATGCATGCAGTTCTATAAATGCTCTCCGATAGAGAGTGCTCTTGACTTGTGCTCTTGCAAGTTCAAGAGTCTTACTTATTGATTAGTTAAACTAGGAAACAATATGATGCATGAAAGTAAAGGAAAGACAGTTAAACAAATTCTTCGACAGAGAGCACTCTTGATCCACCTTATGGTGAGATTCAAGAGATTTTGGTTCTTTTTTAAGATTTATCAATTATCGAGAAAGATACAACATAATACAAAAATCCAATTTAGCAATTAGTGATTATACTAAATGAACAACTAGTAATTAGTGGAAATGAAAACTAAGTACTCTTAAGTTGAAACTATGCTAAGAAACATGAAAAGGAAAACAAGACACACTTTCCCCAAATAGGGGAAGTAAAAAAGATGGGAGGCTTGCTCCCACTTAGCCTTTTTATTAATTTTTACAATGATTTGTTATGCCTTTTCTTGGAAGAACAGGGAAAGAAAGGGATGGAAGAAGAGGGAGAATTGTCTTTTTGCACTTTTTACTTGCTTTGTTGCTTGCTTTTAGCCTTTGGGCTTTTCTCGATTCCTTTTGCAAATAAGAGCTTTAAACAGTTTAAACGTTATGCATTAGTTAAAACTTTAAAGACAAACTACGAACTATACTATCGAAAAAAAAGGCAAAAACCAGCGATGAAGAAAGAGGAAAGAGAGAGGAGAAAAACCAAGGAAAGGGAGAGAGAAAAGGTGAGAAAGAGGGCTGTCCAAAAGGTGAAAAAGGAGGCTGTCCAAAAGCAAAAAAGAGGGCTGTAAAACAGTAAAAAGAGGGCAACGAACAGTCAAAAGAGGGCTATCCAAAAAGAAGAAAGATAGGGCAAAAAACTAGGGCAAAAGAGGGCCAAAAACTAGGGCGAAAGAGGGCTGTCCAAAGTGAAGAAAAGGGGCTGCAAACTAAAGTGAAAAGAGGACAGCGAAGAAGAAGAAGGAAAGGCAAGCCAAACAAGGCAATGGGAAGGAAGCCTAAGGGTTGAAAAAAGTAAACTAGGGCTTCCTAAGTGATCGGTAACCAAAGAACATTAACTTATGAAGATTTTATGAGATGGAACTTGAAGTAAACAAAGACTCTTAAAGCCTTCTTCTTGGAAGAATCCAAGTTATTGTAGATCCTGCAGAGAAACCAGTGTTAAAAGAAAAACTTGTGATCTTGAAGATGAGCTAGATGAAACCGAGCTCACACCCTTCTCCAAGATGGTAGATCCTGTCCAAGATCAAAACACTTCACAAAACCCAGTGAGATTGTAATGTCCCCTTCCTTTTAGGCCTTGAGGCCCATACCGCTAACCCATGTGATTCCTGTGGGTTCGAGCGGTTACTGAGAGCTAGGGGATCAGAT
>LPNX010033775.1:0-26706 GCA_001517045.1 Pseudotsuga menziesii
AGTATCATATTTTTTATTTTTTATTTTTTTAATTATAATCTCACATGTTATAAGTTTTTTTATTTCTTACTTTTCATTATTATTATTTTTATGGAGCCGACGCCACCATTACAGATGGGACACATCTCTCCCATTTGAGATATAGAAAGCCCCTCATTAGAGGAGTTTTGGGGTCTAAAATGGGCCTCCTAAGGAAAATAATAAAATAATAGTTTAAATAATAAAATAATAGTTAAAATAATAAAATAATATTGATTAATTTTGGAGGAAGAAAGAAAAAAACTACTTTTTGTGTTCGTATTTTCGACATATATCCCTATGTTTTTACTCAAATTTCGATCGGGAGAGCTCGTTGGATGTGGAATTTGATTCTGCATCCAACAAGTACCCACACTGCATACTTTTGACGGACCCCACTACCCCAAAAACAAGAAATACCTGAAAAAACGTGATGATGACATCAACATCACATTTTTTCAGGTATTTCTTGTTTTTGGGGTAGCAAGGTCCGTCAAAAGTATGCAGTGTGGGTGCTCGTTGGATGTGGAATCAAATTCTGCATCCAACGAGCTCTCCCAATCGAAATTTGAGTAAAAACACAATGAGATATGTCGAAAATACGAACAAACAAAGTAGTTTTTTTTAATGACAAATATGCCAATTCAACCATTATGGTTGACTTATTTTATTGAAATTCTATTGGTTCTTGAATTCCAACTCACAAAAACTTATTTTGGCACATTTTCTTATAAGGCCCATTTTAGACCCCAAATTTCCTCTAATGCTCGTTGCAACAAATTTATACATATATTAACCTTAGAAATCGATAGAAAATAAAACCAAATTGATAAGTAGATAAACATAAACAACAAGGGTAGCAAAAATAAGGAATGCACAAATGATAAATGGATAAGTAACATGTAGTGACTGACAATTATTTTTTGTTATCTTATTTTGAAAATGGATTCAAACAATTGTTCTATGGCTCAACATTTCTTTTCAGGTCTCCACAAATAATATCCTATCCTAGCCTACTCTAACCTATCCTATCCTACTCTACCTAGCCTATCTGATCCCAATCTACTCTATCCTAGCCTAGCCTATACTATCCAAGCCTAGTCTAGCCTACTCTATGCTATCTTAGCATAGATTACCCAAGCCTATTCTATCCTCTCCTTTCCTAGATGAGCCTACTATAGCTTATCCTAGCCTACTCTAACCTATCCTATCCTACTCTAGCATATCCTAGCATATCCTATTCTGCTCTGGCCTATACCAGTGTAGCCCAGCCCATTCTAGCCTACTCTAGCCCACTTTACACTACCCTACAATAGCCAATATTACTATAGCCTAGATTATGCTATCCTCTACTACTCCAGCCTATCCTATCTTAACAAACGCTGGCATACCCTAATATAACCTAGACTACTCTAACCTACTCAAGCCTAGCCTAACCTAATCTATACTACTATAGCATATCCTATCTTACTCTACCCTAGCCTTCTCTATCCTACTCTAGCATAGAATTATGTATCCTTCTTTAGCATAACATAACCTACTCTAACCTCCTCTTTCCTAATGTATCCTATCTTACACTGGCCTATCCCAACCTAAACGAGCATATCTTATCCTAACCTAGTCTACTCTAGCCTAGTCTAGCCTACTCTATCATTCACTACTTTATCATACTAGAGACTACTCTAACTTATCCTACTCTAGCTTAGCCTAGTCTACTCTAGCCTACTCTATCCTAGCCTAGCCTAGCCTAGTCTAGATTACTTTAGCCTATCCTACTCTAAATTACTCTAGCCTACTCTACCATAGCCTAGCCTAGATTATCCTACTCCATCCTAACCAAGCTTACTCTATCCAATCCTATCCTACTCTATCCTAGCCTACTCTAGCCCAACTTCCTATCCTACTCTATCCTAGCCTACTCTAACATATCCTAGCCTAGCCTACTCTACCCTAGCCTACTCTACTATAGCCTTTCCTTTCTTGGCCTAGCCTACTCTAGCCTATCCTACTCTAGCCCAGCCTACACTAGCGTAGCCTATCCCACTTTGGCCTACTCTATCGCACTCTAGCCTAGGATATAGTAGCTGATCCTGCTACATCTTATCCTATCATAAAATCCTGTACTCTAGCCTTGCCTAGCCTAGCCTAGCCAATCGTAACATATCCTACTATATCCTAGACTACTTTAGCCTACTCAAGCATAAACTAACCTACTCTAGCATTTCCTATCCTACTCTATCCTAGCCTTGTCTAGTCTACTCTAGCCTAAATTACCCTGCTCTATTGTAGCATAGCCTACTATAGCTTAGTATAGCATAGCCACCTTTATCCTTTCCTAACCTATCCTAATCCACTCTAGCCTACTCGATCCTACTCTATCCTTCTCTAGTGTCACATACCCCAATTTTGTAAAATTTTGTAAATTGTTTTATTATATTTCTGAGACATTATGTTAAAATTAATCCTAAGTAGGGATTGATGACTCAGTAGAGTCAATAGTAATGGAGTGTAATTCAGAATATTTTATTATTAATAAATAAATTATGGAGACAACACCATGGGAGAGCTGTTAAAAGAGGTTACTGGTCAAACTGGTGGATGGCACTAGGTGGAAAGGCAAAAGACAAGTGGAAGCATCCTCAAACACTTCCTAAGTTGCAGGTGGCAACTTCCCTATATTTGGGGTCATGATTCCCCAAGAAAGTGGAATCAGAGCAGGTGGCTCATTAAATGACAGTTAACCCAACAAAGACCTAGGAAATCTTTTAAAAGTACTCAATGAAGAGAGATGAGGCTGCTCAGTTATTTTTCTAGAGAATAATCATTCAGGTGGAATGTTATTCAGGAAATTCATTGGGGAAAAGGGGAAAAACAGTAAGGAAGTTGTTTGAGAGGAATGATGCAGTAACTTGCTTATTTACAGCTTTTTAGCTGGGAGAACTTACTGATAAGTTCTGAGATTATACTGAGTTGAAGACTGGTATCTGACTTTGCTGCACCTAGTTTCAGCCAGGGAGACCAGAGCAAGCTCGGGGGTCCTGAGGAGTCGTTGTTTGAGCGCTCTCCAGGAGTTGGTAGGGAGGAATGGCCTCCCATTCCTGTTGTTGTCCACAGCTTAAACAGGTTTTGTCATTTATTTCTTTATGTTTACTGAGTATGAATGGATGCATGTTACGTTTATTTATAAGTCTGAGTAGTTAGTTAGTTCAGTAAAGTTAGTATCTTAGAATATCATTAGTTAAATCTGTTAATAGTTACTGCGTTTTTCCACATCTGGTATCACCAGACCGTACTCCAGCACAGTACCTCGGTATTGTGAAGTAATATCTTTCTGAACCAAGTTTCCTATTAGTTACTTTCAGTAACCACAAGAATTTCAGAAATTTATAAGTTATTTCCTTATAGTTTTAAAAACTACTTCCTAGTACTGTATCTTTGTTTTCCTGTAAATACTAGCTGCAATAAGAAAAGATAGACTAAGTATCTCTGCTGTTCAAGTCTTATAATAGATATTTTCAAGTTTAAAATAATATAACCCTTAATATTGAAATAACATTACTGACAGTAGGATTTAATCATTCATTGGTTGATTTTACAGATAAATCCTAATGGTATTAGTCTATATTTTGGTTTAGAATGCAATTATTTAATTACTGTTTACTCTTTATTTCAGCTAAGCCCAAGCATATTTCGAAACTGTTACTCTATTTTCAAGTATGGTAAATAAATGTTATTACATATACATGAATTTATATAGATATGTATATGAGAATAAACTTTAAATATTGATTGAGTATTATGTAGAAATACTCAAGCATTATAACAAAATAAATAAACTAAACCAAACATTGGATAACAATAATCAAAAGAAAACTTAGTAAGAAGAGATATCATTATTGTATTACTATTAATGTATCTATAATGCATACATTATAATAGTAACACTATAAGTAAGAATTTATTATTACAAGTATTAACCTAGTTTATTTATACTTGATGAATAAACAAGTAAGGATTATGTACAAAATAATTGTACTCTGTGTAATATGAATTAAATAAACAATACTAGAAGGAAATAGTAAAATATAACAGTAAATTTCATTATGCAATATAAAGATAATATTATAATTAACATAGATAGCATTCTAATTCCGAAAGTAAATTTTAGATTTACTAGAGCCTTAGAGTAAGTATACTGACTATACTTAGGGGTTTTTGCAAAAAGGAAGAAATTAAAAACCCTATATTATTATCAAAGTATAAACATTACATTTTATACAATTTCTGACTAATAAGAAGGTTAAATTATAAACGAGAAGATAATAATTACTGTTCAGTATACAAATTAAAAGTTTACCTGTGCAGTACTATCAAAATTAACCAGTAGCCTAATGTTACAGCCACCTTCTTATCTTGCTTTATAATATTAAAAGAAACAGAAACAGTATTATTATTCTTCTTAGTAAATTAGGGTTTAACCCTACCAATACCAGTTTCTGTCAATAAAATAATAACTGTGAAATAAGACAGTAATCTATATATGGCCGCATTGTAAAGGCTGTCATAAACCTGTAGATTATATTTTGCTTATACAAATAGTAAATGAAAAATAAATGCATGTAATAAACAAACTCAAGATGCAGGAACGCTTTTAATAAGTCGTATTACAAACTCCGGGTGAAAACCCTGAACTATTTAAGAGTACTGCAAGAAAAAAAAAGGGTCAAGGACGTAACCTTATCTACATGCAGGCTTACGGACAGTGCCTTTCTTTCTATTTATAGTATTTCTTTTAAAGTAATCTTTAACACCGAAGGAAGAAAAATTACAGTATCAACCGGAGTCGCAACACCCATGCATAGCATAGGGTTTAACTTGTTAAAAATTCTTTTTAGCATACAGTTAAAGATTAAAATAGAACTGAAGTAACCACCAGAATCGTGCCACTCAAGCCCTTCACTAACAGCACTAGTAAAACCAGCAAAGAGGAATGCCATGGTGGAGACCATGCTTACCGGGGATAAGCCAATGGCCGAAACTTCGTGTATTCCATTCCTCAAGTAAAGGCCCAACCTGTAATGCAAAGAAACAGTTTGTTATTTTTTTTAAAACCCCTAACATTTTATTATTTAAAGTTGTATTCATGGAAAACAAAAAGACTGAACCGTAGCTTACCGGCGAATTAAAGGAAGTGCAGCCACCGTGAATAAACTGCTAACCACAAACAAAAGATACATAAACCCTTCCTTTGCCACCGAGAAGGGCGAACTGGCAGAAGTAAAGGATACCTTCCACGATAGAAGCTTGCCAGCATCAAGCTGAGAGTTACACTCACACTGCAACAGAGTCGATAATGGCACCGAAAGGAAAAACCCTAGGTTTATCAACAACTTTATGGCCACGAACAACAAACTAATAACTCTCACACAGTACAGGAGATGAGCACGAGGGTCTGGAGCAGCAACCAAGCTGCCATCAAATAGTGCAATGGAAAAACTTGGACCGGGAGGGTTCACAAAGTGACCAAGCACGAAGGCGAGGGAGAAATGGCAGTTTAGGGTTAAGTCAACGAATATATAACACCAATACATGGCTCTGGGGTGACCACGTAAGTGCTTTAATAATTTGCATGTGGTGGGTCAAATTCTATTGTTTCCACGACGAGCTGCCATCGTTTGTTTTTCAAACAAATCATTGCATGGATTTTCCATTTGGTCGTTACACTATGGTTTCACTTGCCATATAATTCACACTCATAACATTAGAATAATGCTCTTAAAACTATACATTGTAATTATTAAACCTTGCAATTTGAAAATCTTAGAACTTCGCACTTTATACATTACAAACTATGTATTGTAGATTATTGTTCAAGATTAAATCTTGAAGTGTTTTAAAACATAGAAGGTTTGATTTTCATTATAAAGATTATAAGGCTTTGGGTAAAGTGTTAAGTTGTAAGTGGTCCATAAAACTTACCAATATATAGCCATCTACCCTAGTCTAAGTTTATAAGATAAGGGAGTGATGTTAGATGTAGTAGTTTACAATTCTACTACTATAATGCCAATTACTATAGCCTTTATTAGATGGCAAAAGACTTGTCATTTTTTCTTCCTATGACTTAACTTGTAATAATCAAGTTATATAACCCACAATTTTGGAGTACGGTTACTCTAGCCCCTTGTATTTGTTATTATTAATATAATAACAACTTCTTAATAGATTTAGATTCTTTATGGTAACATTTAGGCTTTTGTTATCCTTCATGTTCAAAGATTTACAAAGTTTGGTAAGTGGAGTATGATTAGCAGTTTATGTAAATAGTTATCACCATTCTTGATGATAGTTTAATCTGGAAAACTCATAGTAAGTTTGATTATGATAATCTAGGACTAATTCTAAAGGTGCTCATAGAATTTATTCAGTTATTGATCATGGAAATAGAGATATTTTTTCATTAATACAAACTCTTAAAATGATTAAGAGAAGGCATATATCTAGCAGAAAATTCTGTAATTGCTGGAAGTAAGAAAATTATATATTGTTATTATCTAACTTCAGATCCTTATAATTGTAATTACAAATCAAAACATATCCTGAATTTTAAAACTTGGCATGATGTGGTAACGTCAGATAAGTAAAATAGGACTGAACATGGTAACCCAGTTTTAATTACTGTGCTAGATAAGAAATATTATGATTGCATTACAGTAAACTCAATAATGATACAGTATTCCATAGGGATACTTAATTCAGTTATTATAAAGGAAAATAGCTATCTTTTCTCTAGAAATTCTAACTTTCTTTTAGTAAGATCTTCAGGGGAATTATAGGAAAAGCTTTACATGTAAAAGCTTGATAAACTGGCTAGCATGTATTTATACTTTTACTGAATAAATTGGTACAACATTTTGTTATCTAATACTTTAAAAGATATGTTAGCAGCGACCCGAACTTTACCTGTATATCTGTCAGAGAAAGAAAAACTGCTGCATTAGCTCGAAAGCTAAGTAAGCCTAGTCTGTCATAGCAATCCCCCTTGCGGTTGTAAACAGAAAACAATCAGTAACTGACAAGAAACTCATCATATAAGTTAAGCACATGTAAAGATCATTCAGTTACAATTCTAGTAACATAAACTAATCAAACAGTTAATATATGCAATTAATAGATTATATGTTATTTTAAAAAAAAATTAAATTTGTCGAAATTTTTGGGGTTTTGACATGTGGTATCAGAGCATGGTTCAAACACTAGGCCTTGATGTGGCCCAACTAGTTTCCGTAGAATGGTAAAAATAACATACTAATCGTATTTTGTTTTATATGAAAAGCAGAAAATTTCTTTTTCTGAATCTAACAGACAGGTATGGAGAAGTTAGGAGAATATGCCGAGGAGGAGTCTCCAAACACCGAGATAAGACAGATGTCTAGAGAGTCTGTGTTAGAAGAGATAACTACTCACTCTTCAGAACTGATACATACTATCAAGGATTTGAAGACTGAAATGGAATCAGTTAAGAAGGATAACGAAAGGATATTAAAGACTCAGGAGGAGTTAAACCAAATCTTGATAAAAAAATTCCAGACAGAAGGGAGGAGTAAAAGATCTGAATCTGAGGAAGCTAGTCATTAGAAAGGATCTAAAAGGATGAAACTGACTAAAGCTGAAAACAGTTCCTCATCTGAGGGATTCAGGGAACAACAAAGCTATTATTCTACTAGCGATAGTAGTGAGGCTGAGTTGTATAAGAAAAAGAAAAAATATAGACCCTATGGAGATATTTCTGGGGAGTTTAAAAAGATAAAATATCCAACTTTCAATGGAGAAACTGAAAAAGGAGAAGAGGCAGAATCCTAGTTATCTGGGATGAGAAAATATTTTCAGATTTATAATTATTCAAATCAGCTGAAGGCGAGAATGGCCATCTATAACCTTTCAGGAAAGACAGATATATGGTGGCAAGATTTGAAAAGGGTCCAGGGGATCAAAGAAAAAGAGGTCAATTGGAGCACCTTTAAAAGTTACTTCAAGAAGAAGTTTCTATCTGAACAATACTATGAAGAAATGGTCAAGAAATTTTGTGAGTTAAAGCTTGGGTCCATGACTATTAAAGACTTAAACAGTAAGTTCTTAAGTCTTTTAAGGTATGTGCCGTATTTAGTTGATGAGAAACCTAAAGTACAGCGGTTTCTCAGCTCCTTGCCATATCATATAAAGGACAGAATTGAGTATGATAACCCTAAAACTCTGGAAGAAGCCATGAGAAAGGCAAATTTCTGTTTTGAACAGAACAAAAATAAAGAAGGTATAGCCAACTGGAAGGCTAAAAAGAAAAGTAATCAGCCTGATTTTAAGAAGAAAGAGTTCCGGGTAGGTGAGAACGTGTTTATTAAGGTAAGACCAGAGAAAAGCTCCCTAAGACTGGGGAAGTTGTGCAAAACTAGCACCATGATACTGTGGTCCGTTTGAAATTCTATCCAGAATTGGTCTAGTTGCATATCACTTAGCGTTACCACCTAATTTTATAGTGCATAATGTTTTCCATATTTCTGTTCTGAAAAAGTATGTTCATGATGCTACTGATGTAATTGATTGGAATGTTGTACAGGTGGAACCAAAAGGAGAAGTTCTGGTGGAGCCGGACTGTATCCTCGGAAGGAGGGAAATTACTCTGCGGAATCGCACGATTGGACAGCTGAAGGTGCAATGGAAGCACCTTAGTCCTGGAGAAGCTACTTGGGAACTGGAAAGTAAGATGCGGGAAGCATACCCGAATCTGTTCCAGCAGGTTCCTGAGGAAGAAGAATAAGTAACATCGATGACGATGTTACATTTTAAGGGGGTGTGTATGTCACATACCCCAATTTTGTAAAATTATGTAAATTGTTTTATTATATTTCTGAGACATTATGTTAAACTTAATCCTAAGGAGGGATTGATGACTCAGCAGAGTCAATAGTAATGGAGTGTAATTCAGAATATTTTATTATTAATAAATAAATTATGGAGACAACAGCATGGGAGAGCTATTAAAAGAGGTTACTGGTCAAACTGGTGGATGGAACTAGGTGGAAAGGAAAAAGACAAGTGGCAACATCTTCAAACACTTCCTAAGTTGCAGGTGGCAACTTCCCTATATTTGGGGTCATGATTCCCCAAGAAAGTGGAATCAGAGCAGGTGGCTCATTAAATGACAGTTAACCCAACAAAGACCTAGGCAATCTTTTAAAAGTACTCAATGAAGAGAGCTGAGGCTGCTTAGTTATTTTTCCAGAGAATAATCATTCAGGTGGAATGTTATTCAGGAAATTCATTGGGGAAAAAGGGAAAAATAGTAAGGAAGTTGTTTGAGAGGAATGCTGGAGTAACTTGCTTATTTACAGCTTTTTAGCTGGGATAACTTACTGACAAGTTCTGAGATTATACTGAGTTGAAGACTGGTATCTGACTTTTCTACACCTAGTTCCAGCTAGGGAGACCAGAGCAAGATCGGGGGTCCTGAGGAGTCATTGTTTGAGCACTCTCCAGGAGTTGGTAGGGAGGAATGGCCTCCCATTACTGTTGTTGTCCACAGCTTAAACAGGTTCTGTCATTTATTTCTTTATGTTTACTGAGTATGAATGGATGTATGTTACGTTTCTTTTTAAGTCTCAGTAGTTAGTTATTTCAGTAAAGTTAGTATCTCAGAATATCAATAGTTAAATCTGTTAATAGTTACTGTGTTTTTCCACATTTGGTATCACCAGACTATACTCCAGCACAGTACCTCGGTATTGTGAAGTAATATCCTTCTGAACCGAGTTTCCTATTAGTTACTTTCAGTAACCACAAGAATTTCAAAAATTTATAAGTTATTTTCTTATAGTTTTAAAAACTACTTCCTAGTACTGTATCTTTTGTTTTCCTGTAAATACTAGCTGCAATAAGAAAAGATAGACTAAGTATCTCTGCTTTTCAAGTCTTATAATAGATATTTTCCAGTTTAAAAGAATATAAGCCTTAATATTGAAATAGCATTACTGACAGTAGGATTTAATCATTCATTGGTTGATTTTACAGATAAATCCTAATGGTATTAGTCTGTATTTTGGTCTAGAATGCAATTATTTAATTACTGTTTACTCTTTATTTCAGCTAAGCCCAAGCATATTTCGAAACTGTTACTCTATTTTCAAGTATGGTAAATAAATGTTATTACATATACAAGAATTTATATAGATATGTATATGAGAATAAACTTTAAATATTGATTGAGTATTATGTAGAAATACTCAAGCATTATAACAAAATAAATAAACTAAACCAAACATTGGATAACAATAATCAAAAGAAAACTTAGTAAGAAGAGATATCATTATTGTATTACTATTAATGTATCTATAATGCATACATTATAATAGTAACACTATAAGTAAGAATTTATTATTACAAGTATTAACCTAGTTTATTTATACTTGATGAATAAACAAGTAAGGATTATGTACAAAATAAATGTACTCTTTTTAATACAAATTAAATAAACAATACTAGAAGGAAATAGTAAAATATAACAGTAAATTTCTTTATGTAATATAAAGATAATATTATAATTAACATAGATAGCATTCTAATTCCGAAAGTAAGTTTTAGATTTACTAGAGCTTTAGAGTAAGTATACTGAATATACTTAGGGGTTTTTGCAAAAAGGAAGAAATTAAAAACCCTATATTATTATCAAAGTATAAACATTACATTTTATACAATTTCTTACTAATAAGAAGGTTAAATTATAAACTAGAAGATAATACTTACTGTTCAGTATACAAATTAAAAGTTTACCTGTGCAGTACTATAAAACTTAACCAGTAGCCTAATGTTACAGCCACCTTCTTATCTTGCTTTATAATATTAAAAGAAACAGAAACAATATTATTATTCTTCTTTGTAAATTAGGGTTTAACCCTACCAATACCAGTTTCTGTCAATAAAATAATAACTGTGAAATAAGATAGTAATCTATATACGGCCGCATTGTAAAGGCTGTCATAAACCTGTAGACTACATTTTTCTTATACAAATAGTAAATGAAAAATAAATGCATGTAATAAACAAACTCAAGATGCAGGAACGCTTTTAATAAGTCGTATTACAAACTCCAAGTGAAAACCCTGAACTATTTAAGAGTATAGCAAGAAAAACAAAAGTGTCAAGGCCGTAACCTTATCTACAGGTAGGCTTACAGCCAGTGCCTTTCTTTCTATTTATAGTATTTCTTTTAAAGTAATCTTAAACATTGAAGGACAAAAAATTACAGTATCGACCGGAGTCGCAACACCCATGCACAGCATAGGGTTTAACTTGTTAAAAATTCTTTTTAGCATACAGTTAAAGATTAAAACAGAACTGAAGTAACCACCAGAATCGCGCCACTCAAGCCCTTCACTAACAACACTAGTAAAACCAGCAAGGTGGAACGCCATGGTGGAGACTAGGCTTACCGGGGAGAAGCCAATGGTCAAAACTTCGTGTATTCCATTCCTCAAGTAAAGGCCCAACCTGTAATGCAAAGAAACAAATTTTTTTTTTTTTAAACCCTTAACATTTTATTATTTAAAGTTGTATTCATGGAAAAAAAAATACTGAACCATAGCTTACCGGCGAATTAAAGGAAGTGTAGCCACCGTGAATAAAATGCTAACCATGAAAAAAAGATACATAAACCCTTCCTTTGCCACCGAGAAGGGCGAACTGGCAGAAGTAAAGGATATCTTCCGCGATAGAAGCTTGCCAGCATAATGCCGAGAGTTACACTCACACTGCAACAGAGTTGATAATGGCGCCGAAAGGAAAAACCCTAGGTTTATCAACAACCTTATGGCCACGAACAACAAACTAATAACTCTCACACAGTGCAGGAGATGAGCACGAGGGTCTGGAGCAACAAGCAAGCTTCCATCAAACAATGCAATGGCGAAACTTGGATCGGGAGGGTTCACAGAGCAACCAATCCTGAAGGCGAGGGAGAAATGGCAGTTTAGGTTTAATTCAACGAATATATAACACCAATACATGGCTCTGGAGTGACCACGTAAGTGCTTTAATAATTTGTGTGTGGTGGGTCAAATTCTATTGTTTCCATGACGAGCTGCCATCGTTTGTTTTTCAAACAAATCATTCCATGGATTTTCCATTTGGTTGTTACACTATGGTTTCACCTGCCATATAATTCACAATCATAATATTAGAATAATGCACTTAAAACTATACATTGTAATTATTAAACCTTGCAATTTGAAAATCTTAGAACTTCGCACTTTATACATTACAAACCATGTATTGTAGATTATTGTTCAAGATTAAATCTTGAAGTGTTTTAAAACATAGAAGGTTTGATTTTCACTATAAAGATTATAAGGCTTTGGGTAAAGTGTTAAGTTGTAAGTGGTCCATAAAACTTACCAATATATTGCCATCTACCCTAGTCTAAGTTTATAAGATAAGGGAGTGATGTTAGATGTAGTAGTTTACAATTCTACTACTATAATGCCAATTACTATAGCCTTGCTTAGCTGGCAAAATACTTGTCATTTTCTCTTCCTATGACTTAACTTGTAATAATCAAGTTATATAACCCACAATTTTGGAGTAGGGTTACTCTAGCCCCTTGTATTTGTTATTATTAATATAATAACAACTTCTTAATATCTTTAGATTCTTTATGGTAACATTTAGGCTTTTGTTATCCTTCATGTTCAAATATTTACAAAGTTTGGTAAGTGGAGTATGATTAGCAATTTATGTAAATAGTTATCACCATTCTTGATGATAGTTTAATCTGGAAAACTCATAGTAAGTTTGATTATGACAATCTAGGACTAATTCTAAAGGTGCTTATAGAATTTATTCAGTTATTGATCATGGAAATAGAGATAATTTTCCATTAATACAAACTCTTAAAATGATTAAGAGAAGGCATATATCTAGCAGAAAATCCTGTAATTGCTGGAAGTAAGAAAATTATATATTTATATTATCTAACTTCAGATCCTTATAATTGTAATTGCAAATCAAAACATATCCTGAATTTTAAAACTTGGCATGATGTGGTAACGTCAGATAAGTAAAATAGGACTGAACATGGTAACCCAGTTTTAATTACTGTGCTAGATAAGAAATATTATGATTGCATTACAGTAAACTCAATAATGATCCAGTATTCCATAGGGATACTTAATTCAGTTATTATAAAGGAAAATAGCTATCTTTTCTCTGGAAATTCTAACTTTCTTTCAGTAAGATCTTCAGGAGAATTATAGGAAAAGATTTACCTGTAAAATCTTGATAAACTGGCTAGCATGTATTTATACTTTTACTGAATAAATTGGTACAACATTTTGTTATCTAATACTTTAAAAGATCTGTTAGCAGCGACCCAAAATTTACCTGTATACCTATCAGAGAAAGAAAAACTGTTGCATTAGCTCAAAAGCTAAGTAAGCCCAGTCTGTCATAGAAATCCCCCTTGCGGTTGCAAACTGAAAACAATCAGTATTTAATAAGAAAATCATCATATAAGTTAAGCACATGTAAAGATCATTCAATTACAATTCTAGTAACATAAACTAATCAAACAGTTAATATATGCAATTAATAGATTATATGTTATTTTAATTTTTTTTTAAATTTGTCGAAATTTTTGGGGTTTTGACATGTGGTATCAGAGCATGGTTCAAACACTAGGCCTTGATGTGGCCTAACTAGTTTCCATAGAATGGTAAAAATAACATACTAACCGTATTTTGTTTTATGTGAAAAGCAGAAAATTTCTTTTTTCTGAATCTAACAGACATGTATGGAGAAGTTAGGAGAATATGTTGAGGAGGAGTCTCCAAACACCGAGATAAGACAGATGTCTAGAGAGTCTGTGTTAGAAGAGATAACTGCTCACTCTTCATAACTGATACAGACTATCAAGGATTTGAAGACTGAAATGGAATTAATCAAGAAGGATAACGAAAGGATATTAAAGACTCAGGAGGAGTTAAACCAAATCTTGATAGAAAAATTCCAGACAGAAGGGAGGAGCAAAAGATCCGAATTTGAGGAAGCTAGTCATCAGAAAGGATCTAAAAGGATGAAACTCGCTAAAGCTGAAAGCAGTTCCTCATCTGAGGGATTCAGGGAACGGAAAAACTATTATTGTACTAGCGATAGTAGTGAGGTTGAGTTGTATAAGAAAAAGAAAATATACAGACCCTATGAAGAGATTTTTGGGGAGTTTAAAAAGATAAAATCTCCAACTTTCAATGGAGAAACTGAAAAAGCAGAAGAGGCAGAATTCTGGTTATCCAGGATGAGAAAATATTTTCAGATTTATAATTATTCAAATCAGTTGAAGGCAAGAATGGCCATCTATAACCTTTCAGGAAAGGCGGATATATGGTGGAAAGATTTGAAAAGGGTCTAGGGGATCAAAGAAAAATAGGTCAATTGGAGTACCTTTAAAAGTTACTTCAAGAAGAAGTTTCTCTCTGAATAATACTGTGAAGAAAGGGCCAAGAAATTTTATGAGTTAAAGCTTGGGTCCATGACTATGAAAGACTTAAACAGTAAGTTCTTAAGCCTGTTAAGGTATTTGTCGTATTTAGTTGATGAGAAACCTAAAGTACACCGGTTTCTCAGCTGCCTGCCATATCATATAAAGGACATAATCGAGTATGATAACCCTAAAAATCTGGAAGAAGCCATGAGAAATGCAAATTTATGTTTTGAACAGAACAAAAATAAAGAAGGTATAGCCAACTGGAAGGCTAAAAAGAAAAGTAATCAGCCTGATTTTAAGAAGAAAGAGTTCCAGGTAGGTGAGCACGTGTTTATTAAGGTAAGACCAAAGAAATTCTCCCTAATACTGGGGGAGTTGTGCAAAACTAGCACCATGATACTGTGGTCCGTTTGAAATTCTATCCAGAATTGGTCTAGTTGCATATCAGTTAGCGTTACCACCTAATTTGATAGTGCATAATGTTTTCCATATTTCTGTTCTGAAAAAGTATGTTCATGATGCTACTGATATAATTGATTGAAATGTTGTACAGGTGGAACCAGAAGGAGAAGTTCTGGTGGAGCCGGATTGTATCCTCGGGAGGAGGGAAATTACTCTACGGAACCGCACGATTGGACAGCTGAAGGTGCAATGGAAGCACCTTAGTCCTGAAGAAGCTACTTGGGAATTGGAAAGTAAGATGCGGGAAGCATACCCGAATCTATTCCAGGAGGTTCCTGAGGAAGAAGAATAAGTAACATCAAGGACGATGTTACATTTTAAGGGGGTGTGTATGTCACATACCCCAATTTTGTAAAATTATGTAAATTGTTTTATTATATTTATGAGACATTATGTTAAACTTAATCCTAAGTAGGGATTGATGACTCAGCAGATTCAACAGTAATGGAGTGTAATTCAGAATATTTTATTATTAATAAATAAATTATGGAGACAACGGCATGGGAGAGCTATTAAAAGAGGTTATTGGTCAAAATGGTGGATGGAACTAGGTGGAAAGGCAAAAGACAAGTGGCAACATCCTCAAACACTTCCTAAGTTGCAGGTGGCAACTTCCCTATATTTGGGGTCACTATTCCCCAAGAAAGTGGAATCAGAGTAGGTGTCTCATTAAATGACATTTAACCCAACAAAGACCTAGGTAATCTTTAAAAAGTACTCAATGAAGAGAGCTGAGGCTGCTCAGTTATTTTTCCAGAGAATAATCATTCAGGTGGAATGTTATTCAGGAAATTCATTGGGGAAAAAGGGAAAAATAGTAAGGAAGTTGTTTGAGAGGAATGTTGCACTAACTTGGTTATTTATAGCTTTTTAGTTGGGAGACCTTACTGATAAGTTCTGAGCTTATATTGAGTTGAATACTGGTATCTGACTTTGCTGCACCTAGTTCCAGCCAGGGAGACCAGAGCAAGCTCGGGGGTCCTGAGGAGTCGTTGTTTGAGCGCTCTCGAGGAGTTGGTATGGAGGAACGGACTCCCATTGCTGTTGTTGTCCACAGCTTAAACAGGTTTTGTCATTTATTTCTTTATGTTTACTGAGTATGAAAGGATGCATGTTACGTTTATTTATAAGTCTGAGTAGTTAGTTAGTTCAGTAAAGTTAGTATCTCAGAATATCAGTAGTTAAATCTGTTAATAGTTACCGTGTTTTTCCACATCTGGTATCACCAGACCGTACTCCAGCACAGTACCTCAGTATTGTGAAGTAATATCCTTCTAAACCGAGTTTCCTATTAGTTACTTTCAGTAACCACAAGAATTTCAGAAATTTATAAGTTATTTTTTTATAGTTTTAAAAACTACTTCCTAGTACTGTATCTTTATTTTCCTGTAAATACTAGCTGCAATAAGAAAAGATAGACTAAGTATCTCTGCTGTTCAAGTCTTATAATAGATATTTTCCAGTTTAAAAGAATATAACCCTTAATATTGAAATAACATTACTGACAGTAGGATTTAATCATTCATTGGTTGATTTTATAGATAAATCCTAATGGTATTAGTCTGTATTTTGGTCTAGAATGCAATTATTTAATTACTGTTTACTCTTTATTTCAGCTAAGCCCAAGCATATTTCGAAATTGTTACTCTATTTTCAAGTATGGTAAATAAATGTTATTACATATACAGGAATTTATATAGATATGTATATGAGAATAAACTTTAAATATTGATTGAGTATTATGTAGAAATACTCACGCATTATAACAAAATAAATAAACTAAACCAAACATTGGATAACAATAATCAAAAGAAAACTTAGTAAGAAGAGATATCATTATTGTATTACTATTAATGTATCTATAATGCATACATTATAATAGTAACACTATAAGTAAGAATTTATTATTACAAGTATTAACCTATTTTATTTATACTTGATGAATAAACAAGTAAGGATTATGTACAAAATAATTGTACTCTATGTAATACAAATTAAATAAACAATACTAGAAGGAAATAGTAAAATATAATAGTAAATTTCTTTATGCAATATAAAGATAATATTATAATTAACATAGATAGCATTCTAATTCCGAAAGTAAGTTTTAGATTTACTAGAGCTTTAGAGTAAGTATACTGACTATACTTAGGGGTTTTTGCAAAAAGGAAGAAATTAAATTAAAGTATAAACATTACATTTTATACAATTTCTTACTAATAAGAAGGTTAAATTATAAACCAGAAGATAATACTTACTGTTCAGTATACAAATTAAAAGTTTACCTGTGCAGTACTATAAAACTTAACCAGTAGCCTAAGGTTACAACCACCTTCTTATCTTGCTTTATAATATTAAAAGAAACAAAAACAATATTATTATTCTTCTTTTTAAATTAGGGTTTAACCCTACCAATACCAGTTTCTGTCAATAAAATAATAATTGTGAAATAAGACAGTAATCTATATATGGCCGCATTGTAAAGGCTGTCATAAACCTGTAGATTACATTTTGCTTATACAAATAGTAAATGAAAAATAAATGCATGTAATACACAAACTCAAGATGCAGGAACGCTTTTAATAAGTTGTATTACAAACTTCGGGTGAAAACCCTGAACTATTTAAGAGTACAGCAAGAAAAAAAAAATGGTCAAGGTCATAACCTTATCTATAGGTGGGATTACAGCCAGTGTCTTTCTTTCTATTTATAGTATTTCTTTTACAGTAATCTTAAATACTGAAGGACGAAAAATTACAGTATCGACCAGAGTCGCAACACCCATGCACAGCATAGGGTTTAACTTGTTAAAAATTCTTTTAGCATACAGTTAAAGATTAAAACAGAACTGAAGTAACCACCAGAATCACGCCACTCAAGCCCTTCAATAACAGCACTAGTAAAACCAGCAAGGAGGAACGCCATGGTGGAGACCAGGCTTACCGGGGAGAAGCCTATGGCTGAAACTTCATGTATTCCATTCCTCAAGTAAAGGCCCAATGTGTAATGCAAAGAAACAGTTTGTTATTTTTTTTAAAACCCTTAACATTTTATTATTTAAAGCTGTATTCATGGAAAACAAAAAGACTGAACTGTAGCTTACCGGCGAATTAAAGGAAGTGCAGCCACCGTGAATAAACTGCTAACCACGAACAAAAGATACATAAACCCTTCCTTTGCCACCAAGAAGGGAGAGCTGGAAGAAGTAAAGGATACCTTCCATGATAGAAGCTTGCTAGTATCAAGCCGAGAGTTACACTCACACTGCAACAGAGTCGATAATGTCACCGAAAGGAAAAACCCTAGGTTTATCAACAACCTTATGGCCATGAACAACAAACTAATAACTCTCACACAGTGTAGGAGACGAGCACGAGGGTCTGGAGCAGCAAGCAAGCTGCCATCAAACAGTGCAATGGCGAAACAAGGACCGGGATGGTTCACAGAGCGACCAAGCCCAAAGGCGAGGGAGAAATGGAAGTTTAGGGTTAATTCAATGAATATATAACACCAATACATGGCTCTGGAGTGACCACGTAAGTGCTTTAATAATTTTCTTGTGGTGGGTCAAATTCTATTGTTTCCACGACGAGCTGCCATCGTTTGTTTTTCAAACAAATCATTACATGGATTTTCCATTTGGTCGTTACACTATGGTTTCACGTGCCATATAATTCACAATCATAACATTAGAATAATGCTCTTAAAACTATACATTGTAATTATTAAACCTTGCAATTTGAAAATCTTAGAACTTCGCACTTTATATATTACAAACCATGTATTGTAGATTATTGTTCAAGATTAAATCTTGAAGTGTTTTAAAACATAGAACGTTTGATTTTCATTATAAAGATTATAAGGCTTTAGGTAAAGTGTTAAGTTCTAAGTGGTCCATAAAACTTACCAATATATAGCCATCTACCCTAGTCTAAGTTTATAAGATAAGGGAGTGATGTTAGATGTAGTAGTTTACAATTCTACTACTGTAATGCCAATTACTATAGCCTTGCTTAGATGGAAAAAGACTTGTCATTTTCTCTTCCTATGACTTAAATTGTAATAATCAAGTTATATAACCCACAATTTTGGAGTAGGGTTACTCTAGCCCCTTGTATTTGTTATTATTAATATAATAACAACTTCTTAATAGCTTTAGATTCTTTATGGTAACATTTAGTCTTTTTTTATCCTTCATGTTCAAAGATTTACAAAGTTTGGTAAGTGGAGTATGATTAGTAGTTTATGTAAATAGTTATCACCATTCTTGTTGATAGTTTAATCTGGAAAACTCATAGTAAGTTTGATTATGATAATCTAGGACTAATTCTAAAGGTGCTCATAGAATTTATTCAGTTATTGATCATGTAAATAGAGATAATTTTCCATTAATACAAACTCTTAAAATGAATAAGAGAAGGCATATATCTAGCAGAAAATCATGTAATTGCTGGAAGTAAGAAAAGTATATATTGATATTATCTAACTTCAGATCCTTATAATTGTAATTGCAAATAAAAACATATCCTGAATTTTAAAACTTGGCATGATGTGGTAACGTCAGATAAGTAAAATAGGACTGAACATGGTAACCCAGTTTTAATTACTGTGCTAGATAAGAAATATTATGATTGCATTACAGTAAACTCAATAATGATCCAGTATTCCATAGGGATACTTAATTCAGTTATTATAAAGAAAAATAGCTATCTTTTCTCTGGAAATTCTAACTTTCTTTCAGTAAGATCTTCAGGATAATTATAGGAAAAGCTTTACCTGTAAAATCTTGATAAATTGGCTAGCATGTATTTATACTTTTACTGAATAAATTGGTACAACATTTTGTTATCTAATACTTTAAAATATCTGTTAGCAGCGACCCAAACTTTACCTATATATCTGTCAGAGAAAGAAAAACTGCTGCATTAGCTCGAAAGCTAAGTAAGCGCAGTCTGTCATAGCAATCTCCCTTGTGGTTCCAAACAGAAAACAATCGGTAACTGACAAGAAACTCATCATATAAGTTAAGCACATGTAAAGATCATTCAGTTACAATTCTAGTAACATAAACTAATCAAACAGTTAATATATGCAATTAATAGATTATATGTTATTTTAAAAAAAATTTAAATTTGTCGAAAATTTTGGGGTTTTGACATCTAGCCTTACTTATCCTAGCCTACTCCATCTTGACCTACTCTAACCTAGCATATTATAGCCTTCTCTATCTTATCCTATCCTAGCCTACAATAGACTAGCTTACTGTAACCTAACCTAATCTATCCTAGTTTACTCTCTCCTTCTATATCCTACTCTAGCTAAGCCTAGCCTAGCCTACTCTACTCTACCCTAGCCTAGCTTACACTAGACTAGCATGCTCTAGCCTAACCCATTATATCCTACTATACTCTATCCTATCCTAGCCTACTCTACTTTCGCCTAGCCTAACCTACTCTACTTTGACCTATCCTATCCTATCCTATGATACTTCACCTTAGCCTACCATACTCTTCTTAGAGCAACCTATCCTAGTCTACCCTAGTCTAGCCTACTCTAGCCTACTCTATCCTTGTCTAGCCTAGCTTACTCTATCTTAGCCTAGACTAACCTAACCTACCTTGGTGTATCCTACACTACTCCACCCTACTCTCGCAGACTCTAACATATCCTACTATAGCAAAGCCTACTATAGCCTAGTCTACCTTAGCCTTTCCTACTATAGCCCAACCTAACCTAGCCTATCCAACTCTAGTCTAGCCTACTCTATCCTAGGCTATCCTACTCTATCCTACTCTAGCCAATCCTACTCTAGTCTACTCTAGCCAATCTTAGCCTACTATAGCCTAGCTTTGTCCTGCCTACTTTAGCCTACTTTACCTTAATATAGCCTAGCCAAGCCAAGCCTACTCTATCCTAGCCAATCCTACTCTAGCCTAGCCTAACCTATATTAACTTATCCTACTGTACTATATCCTACTCTAGCCTAATATAGTCTAGCATATTCTATCCTAAACTACTCTAGTCTATCTTACTCTACCATACTCTAGCTAGGCCTAGACTACTTTATCCCCCTCTAACGTACTCCATCCCACTATAAACTAGTCTAGCCTATCATATCCTATCTTAGTCTAGCCTATTCTAGCATAGTATGGCCTACTCTATCTTAAACTAGCCTACACTATCCTAGCCTAGCCTACTATCCTACTCTAGCCTAACCTAGCCTACTCTAGCCTAGCTTATCCTACTCTAGCCTAACCAACTAGCATGCTCTAGCCTAGCCTACCTTACCCTACTCTAACCTTTTGTAGCCTAGCCTACCCATAAAAAATTAATAAACATTTCTTTATAAAAAAATATTCAACTTAGAATATAATATAAATCATGCAATACATTTTTTATTATAAATATTTATAATATGCTATTTTTAATGTACACAAAATATGGATACTCAAAGAAAACTGTACGTAAATGTAGTAAGCATTAAACTCTTGGGAGACAACCGTTTGGGTGTTTGACATGTAGATATTTAATGAGCATTTTATTATGGGATGGAAATCAATTAAACCAAAAATATTTCGTTAAATTAAAGAATAAAAATCAAGAAATGCTTTTGTCCGTTTAAAAATTATATCTTATGACAAATGATGACTAAACAAATGATTCAAGATAACACATGCGAGCTAGTGAACTATTGGTGCAACAAAATACTTCATGATAAATATTTAATATAAAATATTTCGACGTAAATTGGCTGATTAAAATAATACAAAAGCCCTAATTCTGTTAGAAAAGCTGAACTGTTAAAGTATTAGTAAACTCTATGAAACAATATCTACATTAAACTATTCAAAAAATCACAAAAACAATTGCTAAATGGAAGGAATAGATATAAAATCTACAGAAACGAAAAAAATTACTATTTAAATTATTCCGAAAGACTGAAAAAATTGCTAAATGAAAAAAGATAGATATGTTAACTAATAAATATATGGATTAAACAATGCTGGCCCTATTAAATTAGGTAGAAATATGGGTTAAGCTATTGTTAAATATTGGGTTAAGCTACCGTTAATTAGAATTAAATGTAATGAACATGGCAGATCTCGGAAGCCATTGCCGAAGCCATGGAATCCTTCTTGAATATTAAGAGGCAAGAGAACCGAGAGCCATGAACAACCGGGGCTTGAATTTGTTGGAGGATGATTAGAAAGGAATTGAAACATTACGTGGAGCTCTTTTCATAGCTATGACATCACAATTCTAATATTGCCAGGGAAGCCACGGCCATACATACATGTAAGTAGATCCATACATATCTGTAAAGTCTAGATCCATACATACATACATGTATCAGAGGGTTTTCAAGGGATTGATTCGTATCAGAGGCTCATATCCTTTACTCCTTCGAGCTCTTCTTACCAATGGCCGTTCACAGGAAAACATAACGCACGAGATAAAAATAAAAAATAAATGATCCGTCGGACCTCAACTTGTGTGCATTAAAAGTTTGTGTTAAAAGAATATGTTCAGCAGGTTAATTAAATGGAACAGCATTAATAGAAATTAAATACTGAAAACAGACGAAAAAAAAACTGATAAACAGATATAAAGAAACACAGGATCAGAGCGTCACAAACAGAAGTTGATAACGGAGTTCACCCCCTCCACTGGGCTATGTCTCCGGGTCCCTCTCCAATGGGTACAGATCCAATTAATATTTTTAAAATGGTACAAAATGGTTCTGGAAACAACTTCAGCAACTGTAAATAGAATGCTGTACAAAATATTTAAGACCTTTCTCTCGAAATTACAATCAACATTCAAAGATAAAGAAAGCTAAAATATAACAGAGAATGTCGACTTCTATAGCATCTGGACACTTCGCAGCAAAAATGATCTCTAAGCTTCTCATAACAGAGAAACGATACTCTGCGCTCCAAACACAATCTGCCCCTTTCTCGGTGGCCAGCCTCCTCTATTTAAGAGTTCAGCGGGAGGGATAAGTAATTGATTGGATTCCATCATCTCAGCTGTTATCTTTTTTTATTATTATTGTTACAACCATATGCTGAACCATGCAATTCAACCAAGTCACCATGACGTTCCATATTCCTGAAACGTGGTAACTAACTCCATGCGCATGTTGATTCACAACACGTTGCAATGACCGTTACGCACATATGTTGCACCATACCATAGCATCACACATAACGTAACCATTTGATGTCACCACTAACTTTGCGATGTCACAGTAAATCTGTCATAGCAGTGTGAAAAGTCTGTCGCAGCTCAATCTGTGTCGCAGCTCAATCTGTGTCATAGCTCAATCTGTGTCACAGCTCAATCTGTGTCACAGCTCAATCTATGTGTTAAAACATGTGTTATGTTCTTTGAACCATAGATTAAATACCATTGTACCATATTGGATCAGTGTAAATTAAAGATGAATAATCATCCGTATCATTCCTCCCCATTGGAGAGCTTTTGGACCACCAAAAGCCTGAATTATTCTGCAAGTAAGTGAGGGTAATTTTCCCTCACTTTACCAATCTCCATCCATCTTGCTTTGCTCGTATGCATTCCTTTAAGCCCCACTTGAAGGTACTCAACGTTCCCCCTTCGTGAAGTCCTTACATTTCTGTCTAGAATAATATCATCCTGCAACTCTCTCATATATTCAGGTGCCAAATCATCAACTGAAGGGATCTGTACGTTATTTTCCTCATCCATGATCATAGGAGGCTCATATAATTTAAGATTCTCAACATTGATAACTGAGTAAATTTGCATGTATGGAGGTAAATTCAAGCGAAAAGCATTAGTACCGATCTTTTCCAAGATGTCAAAAGGACCATACCTGATAGGCTTAAGCTTTTTACCTTCACCTTTCATTCTCTCTTTGGTGATATGTAACCAAACTCTGTCACCAACCTGAAATTGATGATTAACTTGATGCTTGTCATGCCTGGCTTTGTACTTTGCCTGGCTCTTCTCCAACTGTTCTTGAACTGCCTGCTGCACTGCTTGGATTCTCTAAATGAACTTTAAAGCTTTATCTGCATCATGATGTCCATCCACTGCATCTTTTCCAAAAGAGAAGTCCATCGGTGTTTTTGGCAGATAACTAAAACAAGTTTCAAAAGGAGATTTTTTCATGGAAGAGTGAACTGCATGATTGTAAGCATGTTGTATATACTGCAGCTGCTCATCCCAAAGTTTAGGATGCTTACTACAATATCCTCTAAGTAGCTGAACCACTGTTCTGTTTACTACCTCTGTTTTCCCATCGGTTTGTGGATGAAAAGCTATACTTTTCTTCAGTTTGGTATCCATAAGCTCCCATAAAGTTGACCAGAATTTTCCCAAGAACCGGGAATCTCGATCTGATATAGTAGACATGGGTAGCCCAAAATGTACCCAAACATTTTGAAAGAATAAAAGAGCTGTTTATTCAGCAGTGATCTGTTTGTTACATGGCATCAAGATACACATTTTGCTGAATCTATCCACAACAACATATAGATAATCATCCCCTTTTCTAGACATAGGTAGTCCTCCTACAAAGTCCATAAAAATGCTTTCCCAAGGATGAGAAGAAACTGGAACAGGTGTGTACAAACCCAATTTCATATTGCTAGGCTTACTCGTTGCACACATAACACAACCTCTTATGTATTTAGCTACAGTTTCTTGCATTTGAGGCCAATAACAATGATTCTGTAATACAGACAATGTTTTTCTTACTCCAAAATGTCCTGCAATCAATGAACTATGTGCCTCTCGGATCACATGCACTCTTTCTTTCTCTGGAATACAGATTTTACCAAGATGATACAAGAGTTGATTATGCACATAATAGTTTTCTTCCTGTTTACCATGTATTAGTGATGCATATACTTTCTTAAAATCTTTATCTTCTACATACTATTCAATATAACTTTCATGTGTTAATGAACTGTTCTAAAGAATGATTGAAGCATTTATAGGTGGCCTTGATAACATGTCTCCTACTTTATTATGAATTCCCTTTTTGTACTTGATTACGAGATGAAAATGTTGTAAGAACCCCATCCATCTTAAATGCCTACTTTGTTGTATTTTAGTTTGAGATTGCAAATATTGAAGTGGCTGATGATCAGTATGTATGACTGTCTCTTTCCCCATGATATAATGTTTCCACTTCTTTACACTCTGTACTAAAGCATACAATTATTTGTCATAGGTCGGATAGTTACTTACCGCAGTAGAGAATGTTTCTGAATGGTAATAGACTGGCTTCCTTCCTTGCCTCAAAACTGCTCCCATGGTAAACCCGCTGGCATCGGTTTCGATCTCAAATGGCTGCTGCAAATCTGGCAATGTCAGAACTAGTGCTGTGCTAATCTTTTCCTTCAAAGTGTCGAAGGCTCTCTGATGCTTGCCTCCTCACTGGAAAATCTCTTTAAAACTTGTCAATGCATGTAACGGAGCAGCAATGGAAAAAAACCCAGAAATGAATTTCCTCCAATACTGAACCGTACCCAAAAAACTTCTGATTTCAGTAACGGTGTTAGGACATGGCCAGTTTACAATGACAACAACCTTGGCTAGGTCCACTCGCAGGTGGCCTCCACTAATGACATGGCCTAGATATACTAATAAAGTTTTAGCAAATTCACATTTGGACATTTTTACATAAAGCTTTTCCTTTTTTAATACATCTAAAATTTTCTTCACATGTACAACATGCTCTTCCCAAGTTTTGCTAAACACCAGGATATCATCTAGATATACAATTACAAAATCATCAATGAATGAATGAAATACATCATTCATGACCCGCATGAAAGTAGCAGGAGCGTTACATAGCCCAAAAGGCATTACAAGCCATTCATACAAACCCTGTTTTGTTTTAAACGCTGTTTTCCATGCATCATTTTCAGCAACACGAATTTGATGATACCCACTACGCAGATCCAATTTTGTAAAATAAATTGCATGTTTCAACTGATCAAGAAAATCATCAATACGAGGAAGAGGATACCTGTTTTTAATGGTGATTTTGTTAAGGGCCCTATAGTCGATACACATCCTCCATGAACCATCCTTCTTTGGAACCAAGACTATAGGAGAGCCATAAGGAGAAGTGCTAGGCTGGATGACCCCCTTCTCAATCAACTCCTGAACCTGCTTCTTGATTTCCTCATTCTGCATTATAGACATCTGGTAGATGGCTATGTTTGGGAGTGGCACATCCTGCTGCAAATGTATCTCATGCTGGATCTCTCTCTTCGGTGGTAACCCCTTCGGACCTTAAAACAAATCATCATACCTAGAAATGATGTCAATCAGTTCAGATTTATGCTTAGATTCACATTCTTCAAAAGATTTAGAGACTTCATCATTTTTCATCTTTACCATCATCAACACAAAATTCTTACTAGCATTTACCAACCTCTTCATTTGTCCTACAGAAACTATTGCTAGATTGGTTTTTATCTTATGTGCTCGTACAATATATTCCATACCTTCTTTAAAAAGATGATACTTATTTTGCTCTCTATAAAAGACTGCTTTCCGGTCATACAAATATGGACTCCCAAGTACAATCCCGCAAATTTCAAGTGGTACTACATCCAATTCTACCTCATCCCTAAACTTTTCAGTAATTGCAAATTTTAATACACATTTCTTTGTAACTTGCAATCGTGTATCATTAG
>LPNX010033775.1:31532-43974 GCA_001517045.1 Pseudotsuga menziesii
CAATGATCGACTCCTTTACAGATACTTTAGATGCCACATAATACTGGAAAAACTCGGAACCTCTCACTTTAGGTGAGAATTAGGGGTACTTCCCTAACATATTTGAAGATGAAGTAAAAAGACAAAATATAGGTAATTGAATCAAATTTCATAATATATAAAATGTATGTAGAAAAAATGTGTGTATTTATGATTATAAAATTAGTTTCCGTGAAATTGGGATTTCAAAATTTGAGCACTTCATAATATATATGTTTGTGCGGGTGCAACAATATCTGAGGTAAATGATGTCAATTTTGGATAAAATCTTGCATACATGTAAATGACATATGGGCCTAGTGCAGTGACTATTTATTCAAAAAATTTCATGAATTGATTTATTATTATTAATTATTGAAGTGAGAAAACATTGAAATGAAAATGTTCTCTGCAGGTGCAACACTTTAGAGGAAAAAATCAATGAAATCCTTGATTTCTATATATAATATTGTAGATATTTCTCTCTTATAGTGCACCATATAGTTTTCTTGACAAATGGTGAAGGCAATCAAAATTTATATAAAAAACAATCGATGTATCAATTTTTGAAAACTAACGAGTGTCATTTAGAAAAATAATAATAAATAATTAAAACGTAGATTTGAAGGAAAAAATTACATATTCACAATCATAGGATTGTACTCTACAATGTTCTAAATTTTTATAAAAAAATATTGTGTTTGTCAAAACAAAAAAGGCCATCGAAACTGAGCATATTGATAGAGTTCTAAAAGACAGGAAATAACCCTCATTTATTTGTCCTAGCCAATAGGTTCAGTAGTCCGAAGCTAATTCCGAACATAATGCAAAACCTTATTCCCGCCAAGTTTTTAAATTTTAAAAACACGCATATGCGTTATAGCGTTATTCATATCTCATATGCGATATATCGCATGTGTAATTGATATAGCATATGCGTTATAACGCATATACATTTTTTCTTAACTAGATTGGTACGGGAGTAAAAAAGAGTAAAGACCATGTTATTGGATAGTATTTGGGAGAAACCCCATCTAAAATGAAAAGATCATGGTAATTATTGGCCCCTCCAAAGCAGTTTAGTGTGGCAAAAGGATGACCCTTAGCCTAAAAGTTGTGAATGGTTGTGGATAACGAGGTCAGATTATTGGAGGCTCAAGGCCCTTGTCCATGGCGCTTGTCCATGACACTTAAGACATAGAAGATGCTTTTTAGACTTAATTATTGAGTTTTATTGATTAACCTTTCTCTAAGTCTTGAAACTCATACCTAGCTCTAAATTATTCCTTATGGTACCAACACATACACTATTAATATAAGGACTGCAAGATCATTTACGTTGTTTTGAAGCATTGTTTTCTTTTATGGACACACAAAAGCATATTTTAGGGCCTAAGGACAAGGTTTCATCTCTCGACTATGTTGAGGTTCCACGATGTATACATTGTGCTCGAGAACGGCTAAGGGTTTCTCCCACAACTATGTTTGGGATATGCTCATGAGGTCATGTATGGTGGATGAACTTTTGATTCTTAAAACTATATTCTAAGAAGTTTTCTTTATGGTACAAGGCCCAGGTTTCCTACCTTAACAATGTCCAATTAGACCCATGGATTCATATCTACTATCCAAAACCTTCTAACGACATCCATGTCACCACTCAAAGGAAACAGTAACTTCAAGACATCATGGCTGGTCATTTGAGGTGGTTTTCATGTTCATGGAGTCCTACAAGTTGTTTTTAAACAATGTCGAAGGCCACCTAACCCATACCTAGTGCTTGTAAGTCATGTGAGGTGATTCGAGGTATCATTTTAGGCCTTGGATGGATATAATATTCCTTTATGGACTAAGGCTTGGGTTCACTTTGTCAACCATGTGTAATGCCTTGAGAACCATGTCTACTATTTAAAACCTTCGATGGCATGATTATCCCTAGTTTTTGGGTAGGGATACCATCAATAGGTCCTCTATGGTAGTTTGAAGTGTCCTTATTGACCTTCAATGACTAAGGGATTCATTTAGGGTCGAAGGCTTGGGTTTCCTCCCATTTCCATGCATATGGCCCCGAGACCTATAACTACTATAAAAAAATTCACCAATCAATCACATATCCCTAATATAAGGCCAAAGACCCCTTAGAGAGGTCATGTGTGGTGGCTTGATACATTATTCTTTCCTCTGGATTGGTTGAGGCTTCCTTTAGTGTATATGACCTGGGTTTCATGATCGCTCAACCATGTCAAATGTCTCTAAACCCATCATTAGTGATTAAAAAAACCTAATGGTGTCAATGCCCATGAAAAAAGCTAAGAATGGCATCAAGAGGTAACATATGGTGGTTTAGGGTGTTATTGGTGGTATTAGATTCCTAGAAGCTTCCGAAATTTTATTAGAATTTAAGAGACTGATCTATTTTCCAGTGGAAGAACAAGAGTCAATCAATCAACTTCAATGGGACGTGAATAAGAAATTGAGTAGCATGGAAGATATAATAAAGGCCAAAAAATGGAAGCAAAGAAGAGGGGAAATAATCATTAGAAATACCAAATTAAAAGTACTCGAATTGGTGTACGGTATGTCATCATGCCAGCAACCTTCTCGCTCGCCAACCTATGCAAGGTACTGCTAGCTATACTCATCAAAACAATCAAATACAATATACCATGAAGTGGCAGTAAACAATTTAATACAACATCAAGTATTACATCATCATCTAACATAGCATAGTAGAAGAACAAAACAAAAATATAACATCATCTCATGATCATCACACCACCCATATCACATAGAATACCCATAAGCAGAAAAATGACCCACAATAGTCTAGAATATGTTGATTACGAGAATGGAATCGTCTCTAAATCAATGATTTGAGCACCCGTGAGTCAAGGAAATAGGAGATTGGAATGGTAACTTGGATTTAAAGCCTTTTCGAGGAGAATAAGAATCCACATGAGCAATCACACAATTCTGATCTCAAATTTTCATGATTTATGTAGCATGGGAGGAAAAGTCCTGCAATTCACGCGATCAATGAAATTAATAAAACAAAATACAATCAAAACTTCTGACAGTGCAACCGTGTTAGTAAAAATCCCGTAACTTGTACAATTAACAAAAGTTCAAATGAGATGAAAGATTTGTGGTACAATTTTAAAATTATTTGTTTTCTCACACAAAATAATATGAAGATCACTAACTAGATCTTATTTTGAAGTATTGCACATAACCTCTATTCACTTTTTTATATAATTTGTTTTTTATTTTAATTTCTTGAATTTACAATTTTTGAATATTTAAATCAAAATAGAATCCATTTAAAGACCAATTTAAGTTGGAAAATGAACAAATCATGACAATATTAAAAGCAACATAACTACTTATTTCCTTCCATTTAATAAGAAGTTGGTATTAACAAATTGTTATTGACAATTGACATAAAGATGGAAACCAAATTGTTATTAACAATTGATATAAAAATCTAAATTTTATAGATGAATGCCTTGTAAAAATACGCGCATCACAAAGTTAAAGTTAGGTTTGTTGAGCATGCAATATAACAAGGATGGAATTTTTATTAAGAGGTTTAAGTATCAATATAGTGGTTTAGATTGTGCAAAATGGTCCTTGTCAACGTCATTGTGTCGTTGCAAAGAGATCAAAATTATATATCAATAGGAAATTGATTTGTTCCAACCATTCCATGTTCTAAACAGTTGTAGAAATTTATATTATAATGGGAAAGAAGTATGTTATGTTATAATGCCAAATTAGTGCTTGAATATTTAATGGTTGAGCATAACATTATGAGACAACATGACACCAGTCACTTCCTCTTTCACTCCATGAAAGCTTCAATTTATTGTCACAATAATATTTAACATTATTGTTCTATCTCCCAATATAACACAAAATTGAAATAGATGAAATACTTTAGGTGGAAGGATGAGTTGATATGCCCAGTCAGGCCGCTCTTATTTCAGAAACTTCAGTGGGTGAGGAGATCAACTACTCCTCTAGGCTTGATATTTTTAAGAAATTCAAACTAAATGAATAGAACTATCTATGAAAATCAGGCGTGGAACTGAAGTTGGATGCAATTATCGGTGAGATTCCTAGAACCGATAGAAGCATGCCTTATTATTATCAACTTAATATTTATCTTGTTAATTGAAGTATGACATGAGGCAGCAAAAGATGACTGTCAAGAAATATTTTTTATAATAATTTGAGAGATTTTATTGTGATGTTATAGCCACGTAACGAAAAACTCCTATGTGTCTCATCCTTGGCTTTAGAACAAGATCATAGAAAGTTTTGTTGTACAATTGATAACAATGAACTCCTTCCATAGGATCTCCGAGGTCTCTTATTATGACGTCGAATTGTTCATCTCTGTTCTCGAGTTGAGCCCTACATCAAAGAATTTGGATTAAAGCTTTAAACTTTAGAAAGAACCTAAGAAGTATAAAGTACAGTTTATGAAAATGAAGCATTAAAAATTAGTTACCTAGCATCATTGATAACGAGCTCAAGGCTAGTGGCCAGAACTATAGAATGCTTCTCTGTTCACAACAAGGTATTTGCGAAAAAAATCAACAACATCCTGGAAGAAACGTTTTATTTAAGTCTAGAAAAAATTTAAAATAAAAACACTAAAACCATTTATTAATGGAGATGCACAGTTAGATATTATCTATGTCACACATCACCGCTTTCTTAATGTCCTTGTGTCACAATTCTTCTCGCGATGTGGAGCCTTTGTTGCCTCCCATAATGAAAACACTTTTGAGGCTGAAATCACACATCATGACTACAAATTAGAATCAATAGAAACAAGTATTTGTCTACATTTAAAGGGATACAACTGAGGGATATTACCAGATGCAAATTATTTAATTACTTACTTCGAGTGGTAGACGAGCGTCGGATGCAATAGTAATTTGTGATAGATAAAATCATCCACTTCTGCACTTTGCAACTTTTCGTCTATAACAAGAGCATGTCTGCAAGAGAAAGCAAGCCTTATTGACGTTCATAGAAAAGGTAATTCACAATATTTATTTTATATATTTCTAGATAGTGTACTGCATATATTTACCTTGCCGAATGGTTTTGTATCGAGCAACACTATATCCTTGTAATTTCTCACTACAGTAATTTGGAAATGACGCAACATAAGAAGCTTGAGTGAATGAAGCATTTGAGTTATTATGAAATAAATTGTAAGAAAATAGACTTTCATTTCAACTCACATTTCAAATAGACTCGCAGGCCAACATCTCATTGTTTTGAGCTTCTGATTGTAAATAGACTTGTAGGAAAGCATCTCATCGGTATCCTTTTCTTTGAAAAGCTAAGTAATGTTGAACTCCACCATTCTAAAAAAACAAGGTTTGTAGATAGTATATCTCTTATAAAAAACCAAATAAAATCGCTTAGTATTCAAATTTGATTGTATAACTCTTATAACAAATAAATAAAATCTCTTAGTATTCAAATTTGATGTGGGTGATGGGTTTAAAAGGATGAAAACCATTTTGAATTTACCTATCATTTCATAACCTTCTAAGGGCGCTCGCATGAAGTTGGTTCCACTTTTTGGTGCCACTTAGGAAATCAGAAACGCACTTCCGAAGTGCAAATCAAGAATGCATATGCGTTATTGATGGTACGTTCGGAATAAATCGAGCCCAAACACAAGGCTAAGGTTCTTGGAAACCTATAGCGCATATCCGATATATCGCATTTGCGTTTTGTAATGTTAAATATTGGATATGCGATATATCGCATATGCGATATGTAACATTACAAAATGCATATGCGATATGTAGATTTCCACGCATATGCCCGAGCCTTTTACTAGGTTAGGCAATGTATTCATCAATGTAAATATCCCTCTCTATTGAAAGTGCAAAATCATCAATGTCCCCTAATTGATAAATTGTACAAGTGTTTGGTGACAACTCCCTTAATTAAACTTGCTATAATGTACTACCACCTTGATTCGCATAATAATAATCAATGTGTTTTCTTGCATTTGTTAAGAATGTAGATCAAAGAGTGGTAATAAATAGGTGTTCACCATGTTTTTTTCAACTTATTTATTCACATGGTAAAAACACATACATATCAATTGTTTTGGTTGAAGACCTTGGTCTCTAGTAACTCTTTCACCATTTCAATTACTTGAGTTCTACAAGACTATACCATATGTCATATAACATTTGTACTACATGGAGAATCATTTTACACCCACTTCAAGTTCTATTTGTTATCATATTATATACTACGAAATAGATCCATAGTGTATATGTTTGTGGCTATGATCTATTTTTGACATGATCCACTATGTATCTTTTTCAAGGACATGATTCATTATTTCTATATATAATGGATATGTAGTATAACTGATTCTGAGTCCTTTCTTATTTACACCTGAGCATCGATATGCATATATTGGGAAGAGAGTTTCTAATACTTTGTTTTTGTTTGATTTTCCTTTTCTAATCTAGTTTTGGTGCACTGTATCCTAGTACACTCATCAAGTTTCTAGTCCATTTTATAATGCATTGTAGCCATCAATCAATGTGTTTTCTTGCTTTTGTTAAAAATATAGATCAACGAGTGGTAATAAATAGGTTTTCACCATGTTTTTTTCAACTTATTTATTCACATGGTAAAAACACATACATATCAATTGTTTTGGTTGAAGACCTTGGTCTCTAGTAACTCTTTCACCATTTCAATTACTTGAGTTTTGCAAGACTATACCATATGTCATATAACATTTGTACTACATGGAGAATCATTTTACACCCACTTCAAGTTCTATTTGTTATCATATTATATACTACGAAATAGATCCATAGTGTATATGTTTGTGGCTATGATCTATTTTTGACATGATCCATTATGTATCTTTTTCAAGGACATGATTCATTATTTCTATATATAATGGATATGTAGTATAGTTTATTCTGAGTCCTTTCTTATTTACACCTAAGCATCGATATGCATATATTGGGAAGAGAGTTTCTAATACTTTGTTTTTGTTTGATCTTCCTTTTCTAATCTAGTTTTGGTGCACTGTATCCTAGTACACTCACCAAGTTTCTAGTCCATTTTATAATGCATTGTAGCCATCATCTTCTCTTCTAACCTCATACATATATAATGTTTAGAATGATTAATGCTTAAAACCCCTTGCACCCCTCTTTCACATAGAAAAGAGTGATAAACCCTTCTAAAAACTAATTTTTTTCTTACAAATGATTGTTTCCTATTAGAAACGCATGTATAAACACCTTACGCTTCAGAAAACATGTATACATATTAAAGCACATAAATAAAAATAAAAAATCGTGATCACATTTTCGTTTTAAGTGGTTTAAGTTAAATATTATCCAACCTGGTCTTGGTTACACCCGACTCAACTCCTTGAACTACTTTCTCCAAGCATAAAAGCAATATTCAAACATGAAGGAGGGGATTGTACCATCAATATAAATACATCTTGAAAGTTTGCCTTGATTAGTACTTGAACTAGTTTGCATTGGTTGAGTTGGAGGGAAACTCAACACATTTGTTGCCTATTTTGAACTCCCTTTCTTATATTTAAAGACCACATGAAACTATTGTAGGTAGGAGGCATGTTTGAGATGGAATTGTTCTTAACTCTTAGACTATGAATTCAAAAGATTAAGGGATGATTATTAGTACAAAAATTGTTTTCCTTATCCAAAACATAATGGCACCATTGCTTCAAGGCCTTCGCTAGACATGTTATTGTTTTGTAAGGGGACCACAAAAAGAAGTAAAACATAATTTGTTGTAAAACATGTCTAGCGAAGAATCCCATTTTCACAATATATCGTGACAGTGAAAGAACGCAGCAGCGAAAAAACGGAGAAGTGAAAAACCGCAGGTGCGATTTGGGTTTAACCTTTTCGAGGTCAAGGCCGACTTCGTGATGGAGCCGAGGTGGAGAAACAATGGTAGGTATTTATGCTAGTTCAATCCTTTTAATTTAACCTTCCATTCTTTAATTTTGTTCATAATTTATTTGTTTTTATAATTATATTGAACAAATTTAAAAAAATAATTGAATGTGAACAATCAAATAATGATTCTAAGTAAATTAACTTGCAATTTTATGTTTAAATTTGAACAGATAACACAAATGAACAACAGAATCTGCAAAACCCACCATCTAATAACCCACAACAACCTAACCCATAACCTAACCCACAACCAAACCTAGACCCAGAGGGGGAACAAGATAGAAACACACAGATTATTGCACGCTTGGCATCATTGAGGCGCCTTAGCTCATCCATTAGACGGGGGGGTCAATTGAGAAATTCTTTAGCCGATGCCTTGGACACAATAACAAACACAATTTCCGGTTCCCAAGGAGCTCTGTACAACATTACCTTGTACAGAGAATCTAGGAGGCAATACTACGCCGATGGATTGACTCATAAAGACATCAAAGCCCTTAAAATTACTAAAGACCAGTTATTTTCATTATTTCGAGACCCCAGCACCGGATTGGTTCCACCCACCAGTCGAGCACACATTTCCATAGACTGGTGCATTGAACCAAATATAAAGGCTAATTGGATGGATCGTTGGTACATGGTCTTCGATGAAGACCCCCATGGGAATAGGGACATCCCATTTTATTTCCTTAGGAAGTTGTATGCAGAATTCATCCTAGGGAAACATGTGAACTACTTCGATCTCTTAGGAAACTAGGGTGTTGGTCATGGGATGCCCCAAGATAGGGAAGGAGCCAGGACAGATCCCAACCATGTGCCACACCCACCACACACACCAAAACCCCCTTAGGTATACCCTCCTGCAGGTCCTGTCATTGATTATACACAGGAGGCATTACTTGACATGGCAGACACATTGCTTGAGCACGCGACTGATGTCCAAGGAAATGTAGACCAAGGGGCTGGCACTTCTACGGCGGGCCCACCTACAGATCATAGAGGAGATGCAGATTCTTCACAGCATCGTGTTACTCCACACCCTTGCACATCGTGTGGAGGCATATGCTATGGCCCTGCTTCCGACTTCTGAGATGATGGATTACTTTGCTTTGTAAGTAAAACTCATTATTTTAATATTATATTTTGTTTCATGTCAAAATCTTCAATTGTTTCTCACTTTATTTCTATTTAATTATCTAACAATATTTGTGAACAAATATACAGCTGGTGTCCCATTTCATACCATAGTCGCATAGTCCGTAGATCAATGTTGAGAACATTGATGCAGCTATCAATATTGCCTATGGGTTTGGTTCTTCACCAATAGGGGTAAGAACTATACTTGTTAATTTGTCAACTTTATTTATATATATTTATAACTTATAGATTGTACAATGTATTCTTGATATGTATCCTAATTTTGATACTTGACATGTTTTGTGCAGGTTGCCCAGGAAGAGTATATTGTCTTGCGGCCTATTCCCTCTCATGCAGAGGTAGATTCGTAGGAACATGTATTATTTGTTCAATATGATTTTAATTATATATATATATGCTTTTTTCAACCCACCTCTTCTCCATTACCTTAAGTTGTAGTGTGTTGAGCGGCTCCATTTAGCTATGATATACTATGTGTGCGAATATACAAGATATGAAGTATAGTTGGAGGTATTTTCTTAGTATTAAAAAGATTCCATGTAAACTGGAGTATGTCCTCATTGTACATGTTTTTAGAATTAGTTTCATGGCTAACTTGGCCACATTAGGGGAGAGGATCCATTGGTGACCTGCATTTCTTTATAGTAGTAATGTAGCTTAATTTTCCATATTCCCAAGCTTGTATTTCCTCCAAATTCTTACCACATATACTTTGGTGTGTTATTTATCTACCATACTAGTTTTGAGCTGTGACGAATCCAAAATGATGCCATGCCAGCCACAAAGTTCCAAGTTGTCTAACTTTCTAGTGTGTTTTAGTGTATTTTTTATTGGTAAAAATACTTGAAGATTGATGTGACATAAAGAGGATGTGGCTTAAAATGAAATATCAAACTTTCAATATTCATATTATTTCAAAATGTAGAAGAATTTTTTTTGAAAATTAATTTTAAAGACATGAAAATATTGACAATTACTTTGTACATAAAGTACTTTTATAAACCACTTATGGTAACTAGTTTTTGTTCAAGATTGAGTTCAACCAACACAATGACTATCTCCACTACTAATCACCCCATATCCACTACTGGTCGCCTTGTTTTGTCACTGGCTCCTCTCCACTATGTATTTGGAAGGAGTAAAACAAAAATATTAAACTTCAAATGCTAATAAATTTATACGTACCACTAATCCACTCTACATGTATGTTAGGATTCCAATTCGCATAGTTAAATGATGGGACACTATTGGCTTGTAGTTTGTGTAGTTTGGGAGGTATATTTTGGGCATGTGATTCTTCATTCCATTTGTGCAAATAAATCAACCAGTGTACTAATGTGACCACCAGAAACTTCAAAATATACATAATAATTCATGACATTTGGGTTCGTTTGATACTACACTCTTTCATTGACCATTTCCACATTGTACAATATTATATAGTTCTTCCAAAAACATCGATACCTCTTGATCCATCCTCTCTTTGGCTTCCCAACAATCACTAACTTCAAAAAATTATCATTAAATTTTCCTACCCACAATCATTATTCTCAATATGGATTTCTATATCCAACTCAAGAGTCAATACCCATAGGTATTCACAAAAAATGATACTGCTAATCTAAGTCTTGGAATAAAAAGGCGAACTCTCTATACCAACATGTGTTCCATCTCAAATACTTCGACGTATATAAATGCATCAATGTGCCTATAATACCTCGAACACAACATGCACTCAAAATCTAGTTGTACATAATGATCCCAAGATCATCTCAAATACCTCTAGGAAGACACATGTACACATTAGTTCCTTCTAATATCTTAGAACATGTCAAATACCCACAACATACAAGTGCATATAGACATTTCTGTCATTACAAATAATTATGGGTATGCAAATGCATTGCCATGCCTATAGTCCCCCTCATATCATCTCTAATATTGGTATCCAAAAAATGAACCAATGTGCATGTAATCTTTCTAATCATCGGAAATATGTACATGCATACAAATGATGTGTTTGTCATTAGGTAAAAAAATTATTTCATTGGAATAACAAAAAGCAGAGTATTTTGTTTATTTTTATGCAAATAGGTCAAATGGCCATTATTAGGTCAAATGTTCATTATTTTATTTGATATGAAATTGACATATATATATATATATATATATATATATGCTACTTTATATGCAGGCCCCTAGTGAGGCACCAGTGCGTGAAGAGCACCAAACCGACGGCCCACCGTTGATGAGCTAGCAGGTATGTTTATGTAGATCACTTTCTTTGTACGTTTGTGTACATATCTTGATCAATTAACATTCAATACGTATCCTAATTTTGACATGTAACATGTTTTATGCAGGTTGGCCATGATGAGTATATTGTCTCGCAGCCTATTCCCTCTCATGCAGAGGTAGATTCGCAGACACAGGTATTATTTGAAATATGCTTCTAATTATGTTTCGCTTTGTTTGGAAATATCATTTTGTAACTTACATATCTCTTTGACATACGTTACTTTATGTAGCAACCTGTTGTGACAGTGGTGCTTGAAGAGCACCAAACCGAGGTTGTTGTCAACCCACCTCTTCCCCCCAAACAGGTATGTCTGTTTCGCTTTCTTTGGTAGTTCATCATTTTCCTTCCAGGTAGTATATATGTATTTGATTCACTATTTTATATGAAATTGACATATATATGCTACTTTATATGCAGGCCCCTAGTGAGGCACCGGTGCGTGAAGAGCACCAAACCGGCGGCCCACCGTTGACGAGCCAGTAGGTATGATTATGTAGATCGTTTTATTTGTACGTTTGTGTACATATCTTGATTGAAAGTAACATTCAATATGTATCCTAATTTTGACATGTAACATGTTTTATACAGGTTGCCCATGATGAGTATATTGTCTCGTAGCCTATTCCCTTTCATGCAGAGGTAGATTCGCAGGCACAGGTATTATTTGAAATATGCTTTTAATTATATATATGCTTTTAATTATGTTTCTCTTTGTTTGGAAAAATCATTTTGTAACTTACATATCGCTTTGACATATATGTTACTTTATATAGCAACCTGTTGTGACAGTGGTGCTTGAAGAGCACCAAACCGAGGTTGTTGTCAACCCACCTCTTTCCCCCAAACATGTATGTATCTTTCGCTTTCTTTGGTAGTTCATCATTTTCCTTCCAGGTAGTATATATGTCTCTGATTCACTATTTTATATGAAATTGACATATATATGCTACTTTATATGCAG
>LPNX010033810.1:0-115000 GCA_001517045.1 Pseudotsuga menziesii
ACACATACATGACAGGCTACTTACATCAGATAGAGATTATATTATATTCAATCAACCACCATTCCTACCCACCACACTATGCTACCAGACAACACACATTTCTAGAATTACCAGTTACAATCAACTTCAATTATTATCCCTGAAATTGCATGGTAGTTATGGTTTCTTCAAAGGTTTAGATTTTTCTATCAACGAAAGAGAGTTAGAACTGACAATTTTAGTCAGTTTAAGAGCGAAGCACAAAAATTTATAGAGTGCTGTTTAGAAGTTAAATGAAAATTGTCACAGACGTACTATGATATTTGAAGATACAGAAGTCAGATCCTAGGATTCATTTATTAATTTTGCTGATGATCTTTGAAAATTGAATATCATAAATATAGTTAAAAAGTTAAAAAAAAGCCACATCAATAAGGATTATATCAGATTCATAAAAAAAATTAAAATTAATAGATTATAGTGTAGCAGTCATACAAGCGGATACTTTCACAGAGGTAATCCATCAAAAGAAAGGTAAGGGAATTGTGTCTGTTGATTGAGGAGGCCACATATAAATGACAGAGAGTTAGAACTGACAATTTTAGTCAGTTTAAGAACGAAGCACAAAAATTTATAGAGTGTTGTATAGAAGTTAAAATGAAAATTGTCACAGACGTAAAAAAAGCCACATCAATAAGGATCATTATCTGGAGATATGCAACATAAACCACGATATTTACTTAGATACATAACTGGTTGAAAGACAGAGCCAAAAACACTGTACAAACTAGAATTATATATCTATATCAACGACCGAAGGGAAAAAATGGTATAAAGTACTCGGTGGGGGTAAAACCTATAAAGACCCAGTTCTCGGTCTATGGCCAAAATAAAAACAACATCATCTTTAAAATACAGTATTCCATATCTAATGGTTGCAGGGCTTAAACCCGAAATCAAAACTGAATCAGATTCATAAAAAAAAAAATTAATAGAATATAGCGTAGCAGTCATACAAGCGGATATTTTCACAGAGCTAATCCATCGAAAGAAAAGGTAAGGGAATTGTGTCTGTTGATTGAGGAGGCCACATATAAATGAAAAAGGAAGTTATCTCATAATAAAAAAGGGATGGAATAAACAGTTTTTTACACTTTATCATGGACTATATCAGCTTTTTTATACAGGAGTAATTCAAAATGATGTAACTCTGCATTTCTGAGCATAAACTATATATTTTTTTCATTTCTAAAATTAGAAGAGGGGCAGATGGGTAGTGTATTTACCTCAGTCGCAGCAACGGGAAACAGAAGGCCGACCGAAAGCAGCAACCAATGCGGAATAAAACCAATGTCACTGCCACCATGACCGCAGCAGCTAAAATAGCGAAACAGCTACCAAGAAAAATAGCCACCAGCAGAAAACAGAGGGAAAAAGTCACAGCCACCAGCTGAGACAAAGGAGAGCACAAACGTGAAAGGCACCGACAGAGACAAATCGGAATGAAAACGTCTCAGCCTGACAGCAATAAACAGAGCGCCCGAGCCAGCACAGCGCAGAAACGCCACAGCAGACCGTAACACAACGACCAGCCAAAACGCAACACAGCGACCAGCCACCACAGCGACCAGCCAAAACGCAACACATCGCCCAGCCACCACAGCGACCAGCCAAACCGCAACACAGCGACCAGCCACCACAGCGACCAGCCACCACAGCCGACAGAGCCGCCCGAGCCTAAACGAACAGCCACCACAGCAACCCGAGCGTACAAACGGAGCGCAGTCTCGACCACCAGCGTACAAATGGAGCGCCAAACCAAGCGATCAACCTGCCCCTGTAATTAACTATTGCCAACCAAATCAAACGGAGCACCAAACCATGATCAACATGCCCCTACAACTAACTATTGCCACCCAAATCGTCATCATCGCGAGCGTGAAAAACGTTCAACAGTGATCTTTCGTTTGTATATATAGAAACTTCTTTTGGCCGAACAAACTTTCGGCCGAACAATTAATCACACCAACGGTCCTAGCCGGACGTGATTTTCCCGGCAAACTGTGCAAGCCGTTCAGCACGAGGTACGGCGTTAACTTTTAACTTTCGGTCGAAAAAACAAATATTCGGCCGAAAAGTTTCACATTATTTCGGCCGAACAAATAAATTAGTTCGGCCGAAAATATTATTAGTTCGGCCGAAAGATTCTAAAATACGATTTCGGAAGCGCATTTGTCACGGAATAGACACCCAACTTCATGATTTCACCCTGACACATGGTGGCATCCTCAAACTAATTCTAGCTTTTGCAGGTGGTGACTTCCCTATTTTTGTGGTCATGTTCCCCAAGAAAGTGGAACAAGAGCATGTGGCTCATTAAGTAAAAACTAGCCCAAAAGACCTAGGCATGCAAATAAAACTTCCCATTGAAGACAGTTGAGGCTGCTCATTTCTGGATTGGTGATCATTCTAAGTGAATGAAGTGCACAAGAGAATTCGATGGAGGGGACTAGATGAAGTAAGTTTGAGTGGAAAAGTGGTGAAGACTTGAACTAGTGCACCTATTCTAAGATGAGTTCATACTGCTATAGGCAGAACTGAGTTACTCCTGAACACTCGGTGGAGTTGCAGAGGATTCTTGGACTACATCTCTCACCCAGTACTTCTACTAGGTGGACCAGGAGACAAGCTCGGGGGTCCTGAGATTTGTAGTCCAACTCTTCTCCAGGAGTTGGTTGGGAGGAACATGTTCCTTAAGTTGTTGTCACCTCATCTATACTACCAGGTTTTACTTGCTTATTTCAGTTATCTGGAAAGTTTAAGATTTATCAATAATATGGTATACTTCTGTTGTTATTGCTGCTAGGGCTAGCTTAGGAATGTATATGTTGGGAAAAGTTAGTAAGTTCTGAACTAGTTTAGTTAGGGTAAATGATTTGAAATATTCTGATTTAAATTGATAGATAGAAAAAAAATACCTAAACTGTATTTTTCCACACCTTTTGCAAGGTAGTACTCTAGTACAGTAGGTTAGTTTATTTTCAAATAAAGAATTCGAATAAGTATGTATGCAAATGAAATTGTTATTTTCTACAGGATCTTTGTATAAATTGTTTGTATGTTTTCTTTTATACTTTTTATTTACTTAAAGTATTTAAACAAACTAAATAGAGACAGATAGGAAAGAGCTTAGGTATTACACACTAGTCTATGTAACATTTTACGCAGTAAATCCAAAAAAAAATTATATCATAAATCTAATATGTTAATCATAAATAGATAATATAGAAAACATAAAATTATCGAGATTAAGTTTAACTTAACAAAAAGAGTATATAAGGTTAAAACATTTACCCAATTAGTTCACCTAAGTGAAAATGCAAACTATGGTTAACTAAAAATGAAATACTAGCTCTGTAAATATTTAAAGAAGAATTAGGGTTTGTAAAACAACTTATGTAAAATAAATGTTCTTTTCATAATTAAATAAATTCAAAATTTATAAATATCAAAAGCTAACAGTATATTTCAAAAAGTACAGAAAATAATTAAATTATACAATTAAGATCTTTTCTCTATTGTATTTCCAGAAATCGTTTCTGATTCAATAACTATGTTACTATCTAAATATTCCACTGTAAAAAAACCTCAAGTTATAATTCACTTAAATAAAAACAAACTAACTAATAATCTACTTAATCATAAACCCTCGAAAGGATATAGTTAAAATAACCACAATATATAATATATTATCCAAATAGAGATACTGTCAATTAGCTCTAAGCTGTAAGAATTCTTTTAAGATCAGAAATAAAACTGAATATACATAGTCTAGGCCTACGCCCTTTTACATCACCAATCAAGGCTTAAAAAGCCTGAGTAAAAGTATTATAATTACAAACAAATTTCACAATTGGAAAAACAGTTGTCTCAGCTATGTAATTCCTTCCAAAAACTCTGCTAAAACAACCAGTAGGGCTTTATATTTTTTTTAAAACAAATCATCTTGTAACGGCCCTCGGCCCTTCCAAATTTTTGCAACACGGTACTTCAGGCCGAGATAAAAACCCAGTAATCCAAACGAACTCCATCAACTAAATTCAACACCATTTCACCACGACAAGAGAACCTCAGTGAGACCAATGCTTACCAAGGGTTACGCAGCTTGGATTCAGTGCAGGGCAATCCTTGGTGTTTGTCTGCACTTCTCTATAGAAGTTAAGCATCTGCAAAACAAAAACTAATAAGTATTTATAGAAAGAAAAACTTAAGAGAATAAATTATTGATGCACATAGAAGAAAAGAAATAAATCCTAAAATGTTGTAGCAAGAATCGAACTTGGAATAATTTTACCGGTTACTGGATTTAACAACCCTGAAGTTTGAGCTCAAAAACCTAGCCACCTTTTTGTAAAGTTGACGAGCTTCAAGAAAAATCTGTCAGGAGGAACATGACGCTTAGAGCACAAGTTTATTTTTTTCCAAGCCACGGCAAAGGGTTTAGGCCGCAACAGAAGTTAACACAACCTGTAAAGCTCAAGACTGAAAAATTGGAACCACGACAGGCAAAACAAAAGCTACCTAAGAGCTAAGGAGTAAAAACAGTAAACCCTAACCAGCAAAGACCACACTATGATAATGCTAGAGCCATGATCATCTTGTAAACTGACCAAAATACCAGAGAGCAATTATCAGCACTTGCAGAGGCAAACTTATGGCAATTGCTTCGTGGTCTAAAGCCAAGCAATGGAAATAAGAGGGTCCAGTTACAAAAACCAGAGCAAGCACCCGACATTACCTCTACGCAAAGGAGGGAGAGGTCATGTACAGAGAGGTTTATGCAATGGACGGACAAATAGGCTGAGCGGCCATGAACATGCGGCCACTCTTCCAGCACAGGGTAAAAACTTAGGAAAAAATGAGAATTTACGATTTAGAAATCCTTTATATGCTAAAACTCCAAAGTCAAAACCCCCCTTTTAATGTACATCGAACACGTAGCTCCAAATACTTTTGCAAAGGGTGGGTTCAACACTATAGTCAAAACCATCACTCAAATCCTACACATAGTATTGTATATAAGTTATTATCATATGGTATTTGGCAGGGTTGCCTTATTATTGTTTTGGATTTTGTTTATATAATCCAAAGACATTAGTTTGAGAGGTATTCATGAAAACTAGAGTTTTAAACATAAATTAAAAACATTAACAAATGTATAGGAAACTTATACATGTGTATTTTATCTCTCTTTTAAGTTAGTGTTAAATTATTGTTTAGTATTTGATTCTAAGGTGATACACAAACAATGGTAAATGAACCAATAACATGTAAATACATACAACTATAGAAACTAACTAGTTAGGACCTAGTCTAGTCACAGATTCATGATTGCTAGTGTTTGCTTTGACAATTAAACTCTTATGTAACGAGAGTCCATATAAAAGAAATAGGGATAGTCATCTTATAGACATTAATATAACCTCTCCTACATAAAGAGTTATAACTCTATTGTGGAAATAAAACAAGTAGTGTTAGAACATTTATAAACATTAAGTGCTAAGCCTACTTTAAAAAAATACTTTGTACATCATAGTACTGTTTCGTACATGAGTCCTCATTTAAATATGCTCAGTATTCTTACTCAATTCCTTAGATCTTTCGAGATTTACTCAAATATCAGTAAAAGTAATAATTTGGGAAATTATTATAACATCAAGTAGTTTCAATAGGGCAAATGCTAGATGAGATATTTTTTCTCCCTAAAGTTGTATCCAGTTTTCTAATTGAAAAATAGAATGCTACAAAAATGAACAAGCATAAGCTAGTTATGATGGATAGAAGAATATTTAAGCCTAGTTTAGTTTGCTAGAAAAATTACTCACTACTATCAGCTATGAAAATCGTAAATAATAAGATTAACAATACCTATTTTCCTGCTGAAAGCTGTAAACAAATAATTTAACTAGCATTCTATTATATGCTAGTTGAATGTTTTTCTCAATTTGGAAAGACTGGTAACAAAAAGTCTTAATTGTTTACCTGTTCAGAACTTGTAGAAGAAGTAACACTTTACTGCGTTAGCTATAAGCTAAGTAAGCCTCTATCTCAAGTGAAGTTCTTTCCTACTTGTCATAAGACATTAAAAAACACACTCACTATGAGGTTCATACAAAATATTATTTTCCTGTCCTTTGGAAAATATAAACTACTAAATTCAAATCGTTAACATAGAACGATCAAGATAAACAAATAATTATACAGAGATTTACAAATGTGCAGATCTAAATACTACTATTTAAAGGTAACCATTAGGAGTTATTGGTCCCTAGGAAGTGACTAATGCCAACATTTTATGTTAAATGAAAAATTTTAAATATTTACGAATTTTTGGGTTATTACAGATTATCTCAACTTTTTAAACGTTGCCATGTCTATTACAACACCGTATTACAATTCAGGTCAAAGCAATTACTAAGATGATCTCAACTTTGTAAATGTAATTAATAATAATTTTAGATCTTTGGTCTATCAATAACTACCTTTTGTGCAGGCTTCGAACCTGGGCTAATAGTTTATGCAAAGATATTTATAATAATTAGTATTATATGTTTGTTAATACAACCTGTAATAAGTATCTTGCAATATAATATTTAATGTTGCATTTACAAAAATATCAACAATTGAATAAAAAGTTAGATCAAATCTAATAATTAACATGTTGACACCCTATCATTTAACACTCCACTACAAAGTATTTATTACACATATGTTGATACTCACAATACAAGCGACATTTAAAATTGTACAAAGAAAAGCTTTATATAAACTGGTGACAAAGTCGAGCAAATCTTTTCTAAGTTCCATTTTGATTTGATGATCCTTTTTAATGAATGATTTTAAAATGGAATAAAATATTAATACGTTTTCATAATTGAAATTCTCTTTCATCAAAATGAAATTATAATTATAATTTTACATTAAAAAGTATTTAATTTAAATTGATTATTTAATTAATTAAATATTATCTAATGAAACATTAAAACAATTATACTTAAATGGATAGGCCTATATATCTTATGGTGGACTACCATCTATGCTTTTTTATTTATGAACAAAAATGAGACAAGTTTTCTGTTTAGGTTGATTCTATAGGGGTCATACAAGATTAAACTAGAATGAGACAAGTATACTCTCGAGATTGATTTTATGGACATCGTTCAAAATTAATAATTAATAATTTCAAAAAAATAAAAATTAGCTTAATTCACATTTGATATGTACACTTAGTGATACTTGTAAAATTTAAAATTAATCTTCAACTATTCTATTATTACCATATAACTATGAGCCTAACTCTCCATCTATTATTAGATACAACTATTAGCTTAACTTCAATTATTCTAGAACTATTAGCTTAACTTCAACTTTAATCTAGTTATATTGGATAATTATTAGCTTAACTCTAATGATTGTACAATTATTAGCTTAACTTCAACTCTAATCACTTAAGGCTTCGTCCAATTGCATTTGGCAAGACTCAAACTTCTAATAAAATAGTTCCAACTCCTAATAAACTCGTCCTAACTAATACATCTAGTAATTGGACATCTAGGTAATATGCGCGCGCTGGTAGGTAAAGCCCGGAAATTACTCTCTCTCATCAGTGCCTTCTCGAAATACTCTACAATGTTTATGTTTGTATTATCATCAGTGTTTGGTTAACTAAATTCCCGGGCTGTGTTCAAAGAAATGATCAAATATATACTTTATAACGAAGGAATTTGATAACCAACTTTGCTAGATTGATATAATCAAAATTAATCACGTCTCATAAATTACAAAACTCCATGGACAATCAACATAACAATTATTACAAATCCTAAACGTCTTCACAATCTAATATAACTAGATCTAAATTTCACCCCATATTTCCATACCCTATCCCCAAATACAATCTTAGTCTTATCACTCCTATTGCTCACCAAAGCTTTACGCCTAGAACCCTAATTGCATAAATTACATATAAATTACATGAACAGAATGGCAAAAAACTTTGGCCAAGGCAGCAAAGTCCTTTATTTGAGCACACGTCGAACAACTTCAAAGTAAATGGCAGCCAAACAGCTAAAAATTCTGAAAGGTACAAACAAAACCAGTTCAATGAAAGCCCTTTCAACTGAATCTGCAGGTATGAATCCACGTGATAATGTTGATAGCATGAGGCCAGTAATCTGAGATGTGACCAAAAAGGTTCCATTCTTAGCTGCTTCCAATATATACTTGCCAACTTTTTCAGATGTCTCTGCTTGCCTTCGGTTGTACAGGCCAATCATTTTCAGCATCTTCAATATCTCTATGTGACTCTCTACACCCCCTGCAATGTGTAGCTTAGATTAATTATTATATAGGATAGACTAAAGAATCCAAATATAAATATAAACGCAATGTATACAATGCATACAGTATAGGATAGACTAAAGAATCCAAATATAAATATAATTATATCAATATTGTGTTACTGGTTTAGGATTTTATTTGGGAGAAGTATCGCATACACTCATCAAGCATGGGAGTCTCCACATATCCAGGGCAAACAGCGCTCACTCCGATGTTATAAGGCATCAATTCAAGCCTAAGAGCCTCACCAAGCCCTCTCACGCCATATTTCGTTGCTGTATAAACACAGTTTCCATACTGCGCGCACTGCAAAACATATACATTGGTCACAGAAATTAAACCTAAAAAATAGAATTAATAGGCATCCCAAAACCCTAGAAAAAAAATTATATGCATCCCCAAACCCTAAAGCATTTGGAAGAATGATACCAGACCAGCCAAAGAACTGACGAGAACAACAGACATGGGCGGTCGGGCATTGCCTTGGTCTGTGCGATGCTTCATCAAGCGAAGAGCAACATGCAGAGTGTTTACCATCCCTGATAAATTTGTGTTAATTGTCTCATGCAAATCTTTAATGGGAATTTCATCTATATATCCGACTCTGGCCCACCCAGCATTGCAAACAACCACATCAATAGGCCTCCATTGAAACGACTGTTCTATTGCATTCGAAAGGGTTTCATAGTCACCCACATCAGCAATCTGCGAAGAAAATAAACAACAGTCCTATCTTGAGCCCAGCAAATACCCAACTCCAGTAATGAAAGTCAAAAATGAGAAAAACATATATATGTACCTTTTTGTATATTCTATCAGCACTGATAGTTTTATTGTCAACCAATTCGTCCACTGCCTTCTCCAGTTTAGCAGAGCTTCTGGCTATCAGAGTAACAAAAGCTCCCTGAGATAGCGCCTCTTTGGCAATTGCAAGGCCAATACCGCTAGATCCTCCTGTTATTAGAACATGCTTTCCACCCAGAGATTTTAGACATGGCGAAGGTTTCCAAAGAAGGGTTACCCCAAGAAAAATAATAAGAAGAGTGATAGTAATGGTGACTATAGTTGCAGCAACTTCCATTCTGAGGAAAGGTTCAGGCATTTGCAAAATGCCAATATGTCTTGAAATGAAGGTACGTATGTGTGTCTTTGTATTCCATATTAGCATCCATTCCATGTTCGTAGGTGGGATGTCAATATTAAAAATTGGCCACCATCGTCATCCCAGCAAAATGCCAATAAATGGCATCACATGATAAAGACTCTGTGGGCAACTGAGTATCTTGAAGTTGTCAGATAAACCTTTTCGCAGATCACAAGATAGACATGCCACATTATTTATGAATTACAACTCATTTCTAACGAACTGAAAGTGAAAGATAATACATAAATTAATATTCTGAAATAATAAGTAATATTCTAATATTACATAATAGAATAACTGTTTTTATTAGTAAATATAAAATTATTATTTTTATCTAAAATAAAATAAATGAACATAGATTTATTTTAAAAAGGATTTAGTAAGTCTCCAAAAGGATGTGATTAATTCTTTTGGGATGCAAACTTATTTATTTTTATAATTAGGTTGATAGACATTGATATCTTAGAATAAGTAAAGTTAGTGATACTTGGAAAAATTAAAATACAATTTCAACAATTGGATTATTAGATAAACTATCCAATTAATAGATACAACTATGAGCTTAATTCCATTGATGATACAACTATGAGCTTAATGCCAACTCCAATCATGACTTTTAGTAACTTCAACTATTCAATTAGTAGATACAAATATTGGACAAGCATACCCCAAAAGAGAGAAATGAAACAACCAAAAAAACTTAAATTCATTCCCAATCTGAAAATTGTCTCATTAAAGAACTGCTAAACTTCTTTGGAGAACAATGATACAATCTCCTTCCCCAACTTAGAAAAGAGAATTTATCAAAATCAAAATTAAAATTTAATTTAATTTAATTTTAATTTTATCTTGTAAAAAATAATACCACAATAGAATTTATGACACTGCATTGTGTTACAATGTTCTATGTTCAATATTACCAACTAGATTCGATATTATTGCGGTGGGAAAAAAATGATATATTATTAATTAATATTTTATATAATATTAAATATTATATTTAATGTATTTTTAATATTATTATTAGTAGATAATAAAAAAATATAATAATAAAATTTATTAAATTTTTTATGTTAGTATTTCATTTAATATATCTTTACTTAAACTTTAATTATGATTTTTACTTGAACTATACTTCTTAATATATTAATTTTAAATTAACTATTAGCTTAACTCCAATGAATTTACAATTAATATCTTAACTTCAACTCTAATTGAGATTATATTGGATAATTATTATATTAACTATTAGATAATTATTATGTTATTGGAATGATCTACACCTATTAAATTAAATTTAGATGAAGTGGTAATAAAAAAACTATTAGTTGAACATGGTAGTCCATTGACTCATCTCTTAACCTGAGAAGTGGACCTTCATTGCACCGTAGTGTAGCATCATAAGAACATAAGTTAGATAATATGCTCTCAGATTGATAGACTCAATGCAATATAAAAATATGTCTTAATAATTTATTATAAATTTCAATGTATCAAATATATATATCTAGTCGTATTTCTAACATATTAATCTTATTAATATTGGTGTTGCTAGTTAAATATGTATTAATCTTTAGATTATCCATGATACATTTTACAATATAATTATGTTATCTTTTATAATACATTTTATTATCATTTTTGTATTTTCATAATACATTTTATTATTATTTTTCTGTAATTGTGACTTATAAAATGTCAAAGTGCTAATCATGTGATAATGTGTGATTTACTTTAATTTTTGTATAATTGTAACATATAAAATGTCAAAGTGCTAATCAGGTAATAATGTGTGAATTATTTGTTGATGATTTCTATGTTAAAGAATTTATGCTTTAACAAAATAACCTTATATTCAATGATTTGTTAAATGAAAAGATATTTAATAATTTATATATTTTATTCTTTTATATAAAAAGCAGGAAATAAATAGCTCTACTTGTTATAATATAATGATCATGTTTAATAAATAAAAACATACATTCACTACCCAATTTTAAATTTTAGGTTTAGATTTCACTACAATAAGGCAAAACTTATTATAATGAGTGTTGTGAATTAAGTTATTAATGTATTTTTAGGTTTGAATAAATAATATTTAATGGGTTTTTAACAATTGACATAATTTAATAAACTAATAATTGATATAAAGAATTGTGATAGGTTATAAGTTAAGTATTATTAACAAATTATCTCAAATTATTTGTTACTTAGTCTTCATGTGTAGTTGTAATCACTGGTTCTAGTTAAACATATCGTTAAACATGTTGCCAACCACGAACTCCCCATTGTCATACATAAGCTGAGTTATGCACTGTGTCAGTAAGTTAAGTGGCTGTGTCAATAATAGTTTATTTCAAATTTTGACATATAAGCCCCTATCAATGTGGAATGTAACTAACTCCCAGGTTTGGCTCACTTTCAAGTTTGTGCCCTTTTCTTAAGCTGTGTGTAAAGCTTTTGGTAAAACGATCCTGAAGTGCTTTCATGGAGGTGCTTCCTATTGAACTTGTTCGAGAATGCTTGCTAAGAGTGCCCTACAAAGCACACGCTAAACTGAAAGCTGTGTGCAAAACCTGGAATGCTATGGTCAGTAGCCCTACGTTCTATACAGACAGAAAACTCCATGGGACGAGCCAGCAACTTATAGCATGCGCGATGCTAATAAATCGCTACCATTTTGAAGGTCTCGCGCCCGTGTATGAGATAAATTTATATGACCCGCTGAAGGGCACTTCGGAAAGGCTCTCTCCTCTCACTGTCCTCGAATAACACTATGCTATCACTGCGTTGCTGTCAATCGGAAGCTGGTTCTCATAGGCAGAGTCCACCCCTCCAGCTCAAGTCTGGTGAACACTGTATACATTTATGACTTCGGGTCTACCAGATGGAGCCGGGGAGCGGACATGCGTACACCTCGATCCTTCTTTGCCTGCTCTGTCTCTTCTTCCACTGGACTTGTCTACGTCGCTGGCGGGTTTGACGATCATAAAAACCCTCTGGCTGCTGCAGAGGCTTATAACGTGGAGGAAGACAAGTGGGAAAATCTGCCTCCTATGATCCTAAACCGCGGCAAGGGATGCAAGGCTCTTTTCCTCCAAGGTAAATTCATGGTGTTCGGCGGACATGCATTTGATATAAGTGCTGAAACTTTCGATCCGAGTGCGGGAACGTGGAGTAGGTGGGAAGATATATGGGGTTTAGGGGGAGCTGCCGCGGTTACTGTTTTTTCTGGCGACATGTATGTATTCATTGAACGATGGGTGAAGAAGTACAATCGTGAGAAAAATGTTTGGAGTATTGTAACTTCTCTTCCGCAACACATTCCCTTCCATAAGTATGCTACACAGTGGCGTGACTCCATTTTTGTCACCGGATCTCTCTTCAACTCTCAGGTGATCTCTTATATGTTTAACCCCTCAACGAGGCAGTTTAAGAGAATCAACGGTGACAGTTGGGCTCTGTGTAGGTCAGCAACAACCGTGGAAATTTGAATGCGATTAGTCACATCCACATCCGGCGATCTCGTTTTTCTAATCGATTTTGGTATGAAGGATATTGCAACTGGAGGACTTATCCTTTGCTAAGTTGATTAGTTATCCAAATAAGCACTCATATTGGAGGAAGAATGCTCCTTTGGCGGCTGAGTTGATATTTTTTTTTGAGTTTTTCTTTTTTCTCTTATATTGAACCTTCAGGGCATGGCTAATAATATTTTCATTTTAGTTTATCTGTGATATGATGAAGCCATTTATAATATGGCTGTAAGGAGGGATGCAGATGTCGGATTATAAAAGTTGTTTTGATTTTCTTTGTAAATATGAAATATTGTGTTATCTTTCAAAGTTGTTTACTATGTAATGTAAGTTAGAGATGTATGTTTTTTTAAGACTTTCATATTAATAATTTTTAGTCTAATTCACCTTTTTATTTGAGATTTGGGGTAGATTAAGATGTATACCTTTTCATGTATGAATGATTATCAATGAATGATGATCAGATAAGTGTGTGCCAGGGAGATTCACTTGTACTATGGAGATTGATTTATTGGTAGTGGTTCAAAATTCCAAATAAACAATTATAAAAAAAAATTAAAAAGAAATAGTGGCTTGCGAATGGATAACTCTTAGCTAATGCATGGTTAGTTAGTAGGTGATGAATAAATAACCAACAACTCATAGTACACAACTAGAAGAATGTGAGAGATAAAAAATAATATAAAAAATAAGTGATGGTTGATAAATGAATAAATCCTAGTTGAAAATATAATTTAGGGTGGACTCATAGTTGATGCATAGATAACCTATAATTTCATGGTACTTAACTTGCAGTCTATCTATGTTCACCAACCACAAATTAAGTGGTTGTACTAGTTAATATAATAGTCATACATTTTATGTGTTCAAGCATTTGATTATGTTTATTTATCAAATTGAAATGTAAATTTGTTTTATATTAATTTACAATAATTTAATTTGTGGCCTAGGCTAAAAGTGAAGTGTTACTAACAAGTTATCTCTTACTTGTTCTTCATGGATTGTTGTGATCATCCATTTTCTTGTTCTTCATGCATTGTTATCATCACTCATTTTCTATGCTGCCATTGTTTATTTTCACTAGCCATCTTAGCCTTCTTCTAATTAAATGGGGCACACCCATTCTTCTAGTTAAATTAGTTGTCCTCCACACAATCTTTTATGTATACATCAACTACCATTTATTTATGCATCAATAACCAGTTATTTTTTATTTTCCATAAAAGCATATTAGATGTTAATCCACCCCAAATTCTAAAATATAAACACCTATAAATGTAAATATTTAAAACAAATTTTATTAATATTTTATAATTACATTAAAAATATAAATGTAAACATCTCTAAATGTAAATATTTGTAATAAATATTATTAATAATGTTATAACTATATTAATAATATAAATATAATTATATAATGTCAACATAATATTAATTTGATATTATTTTTATATAAATATATTTAAATTTTAAATATAAATATAAACAAATATTTTTATACATAATTTATTATCATTATATGATTTTTTCACCATTAAAAAATTAATAAAACTTAGCATTCAAAAATTGATTATGATTTTTTCACCATTAAAAAATTAATAAAACTTAGCAGTAAAAAATTGAATCAAAATTAGAACAATTTCCACTCATAAATTTCTTTATTACGAGAGAGTTCAACCATTTAAAAATAGTGTTTTTCTCCTCCCTCAAAACAGATCTCAATATACAATAATTTGAAATTTTCAAAACCAAAGGCTTAGACTCTCCTAAGATCGAGGAATTAAAATAGTTATATACCAAAATTTAAAGATGGTTTCTTACCATACCTTAAAAAAACTAAGAACTAAGTTGTTAGGAAATTTGGGTACTCTTACAAGGACGAAGAGGGACACCATTTTTTGCAACAAACTATTTAGGTACATGGAGAGTATTATATATAATAAAATGTCTTAGGTAATTCATACATGCATATTTCAGATTTCTTCATAAATTACGAATCATGATTCATAATTATAGATTCTATGATTATTTGAACAATGAACATTTACATTGAAAATGTGAAACATAAAATTTGATTAATCATTGTACCATAAAGCTGTAACAAACACTCAAAGTGAGACTTGAATGTACACTTGAAATCTTATTTTAAACACCTATTTGTACTGTTGTAAGAGGCAATAAAAAAATGCAAATGGCCAAATCTGTTCATGGGATCATGTGAGAGTATTTCTCAGTATTTATTACATATGTATATTTTTTATGTGCACATTTGGTAATCAAAATATGTTCCATGAGTGTTGAACACAAAACCATAAACACATTCATTGTAAATCAATGCAAAATCAGTTTACCAGATTTGGACAATATTCAGTGGAATTTGAAGAGTGTTGCAAAGTGTTTGACATAAGTCTTAAACTAGACTCCATACGCAGTTAGCAAAAACTGAATTCAAGTTTGGTTGGGGTCATTACATTGTCCCCAACGGATTGCATTTTATTGAGTTGGTCGTACCCCTGGAGTACCCAAAAATGGGGTACAACATACCATTCCGCCTATAAGTACCCTTTTTTTATGATGGTGTCTCGGGTACGTGAAGCCAATATAAGGTACAACAAAAGACATACCTTATAAGTACCCAAATACTTGATATAGATACGTGTACCCTACCCTAAGTACATGTACCTGGATACATAAACCAAAAGTAATCATTTACACATTATGACAATCTTAAAGTGTCTATCTCCATCAATGTTTATCCATATATACTTCCAATTGAATCCAAGTGATTAATAACTTTTTTTTTTATAAAAAATATGCATTATATGATTTTTTATATTAAATAATTGCAAATAAAAATAATATTATGTTATAATAAACAATAAATAATTTTTTATTTAAGTTTTTATTATATTTAATATTGTTACATTAAGTAATTGAAAATATAAATAATATTATATATTATAATAAAAATTTAGGGGTCATTATATTTTCCCTAGCAGATTGTATTTTACTGAGTTGTCCGTATCCCTAGAATACCCAAACATGGAGTACGATATATCATTTAAACTATAAGTATTTATCTCCAACTGACATTTTGATTCACATCCTTTAATGCCCAGAACCACTATTAGTGTGATAAGTGGGAAACTGAAACAAACAAGGCTTCAATGATCGTGTTCTCTCTTCCTCCATACTTGCATTTGATCCCTTTCATTTCGCGCATGTATCAGACCCAGACCTTGCACTCTCGACTGTGATATCCTTTCCATCACTCTCATTTCTAATCGTGACAAAATCCTCCTAGGATGCACAATTTTCAGATAATATGATAGTTCACTTTTGTATTTATTAAATAACAAAAACTAATCAACTAGTGCCTTTCATGGAATTAAAGAAAACAAAAGGAATAAAGTGAAGAGGATGGAAGAGTAATCTTGAAGAATCTGAAAAATGGATTTAAGTGCTCACTGAGGAGTCACGCCCAAAAAATACAGATTCAAAAATAAAACTTTGTTTGAAAACTTTATCAGTGATTATCAGCTATAGCTTATGATAAATAAAAGTAGAACTCAGAAACAAATTCTGGAAATCACTGTCACATTTTATTTATTCCAAATAGTAAAAAAGCACAAAGTACCTTTGTTAACAAACAGTAAAAACAGAGCACAAAAAAACTTATTACTGACAAAATTCTCTAAACACCACTGTATAAACAGGAATTACAATATCTATAAATAGAGTTTGATTGCAGCGAATGCAAATTAAAAGTCGAGATGTAAGGCAAGAAATGTGGCAATTTCATAATAGCAAATGGAAGAAATGGTTATTGAAGAAGCTACCCAACTTATTGATTCCACCTGTCATAGATATGCAGAAAAATCAGGCATTAGTTCCTTCAATCTCCCCCTTAATTTCAAGTTTGAGGATTCCCAACTATGATCTGAGTTTCTCCAATCGATCCTTTGGAAGAACTTTAGTAAAAATTTCTGCAAGCTGATGTCCATATTTACAAAATTCAAAAAAGAGAAATTCTTGTTGGACAAGCTCTCTAATGAAGTGGTGGCGAATGTCGATGTGTTTGCTCTTGCTACATAAAAATGGATTCTTTGTCATGGAGATAGTAATTTGATTATCGCAGTAAACTTTGATGGGTTTACATACTTCCATTCCTAAGTCTTCCATCAACCTTGACAACCAAATGGCTTGGGTGCTTGTTGATGATGCAACAAGATATTCTGCATCTGTTGTAGATAGTGCAACAATGGGTTTCTTTTTTCTACTCCAAGAAATAAGGTTTCCTCAAAAGAGAAAAGCATATCCAGAGGTACTCTTTCGATCATCCAAGCTGCATGCCCAATCTGCATCTATGTATGCTACAACATTTGAATAATTAGCAGAGGTATAAAACAATCCATAAAATTTAGTACCACTTACATATCTGAGAATCTTTTTGGCTGCTCACCAATCGGACTCGTGAGGTTGATGCATGAATTTAGCAACTAGACTCACAACAAACATAATGTCTAGTCTAGTGGATGTCAAATACATAAGGCTACCAATGAGAGATATATAAAGGGTAGCATCACAAAGTGGACTTTCATCATCTTTAATTAGTTTACTCCCAACAACAACAGGAGTGCTCGCAGGTTTACAATTGTGCATGATAAACCTCTTCAACATGCCTTCAATATATTTAGCTTGACAAATAGATATACCTTCAGTTGTTTGTTGAATTTGCAACCCCAAGAAATATTGCATTTCTCCCAAATTAGACATTTCAAATTCTGATTTCATTGCCTCTTTAAATTCCTCCATAAGTGAAAATGAGGTGCTAATGAAGATTAAATAATCTACATATAAACAAAGGATGATGAAATCTGACCCAACAACCTTTTTGTAGACAACACTCTCAAAAGAACATTTAATAAAACCCTGATCATGAAGATAGTCATCAATTCTAGAGTACCAAGCTCTATGGGCTTGCTTAAGACCATAAAGATCCTTCTTAAGCATATACACCGTATATTATTTACCATCAATAATGAAACACTTAGGTTGATCAACATAAAACTATTCCTTCAAATGTCCATTTAAGAAGGCATATTTGACATCCATTTGATTGAGCAGTTAGCTTTAACTGAGATGCAATGGAAAGAAATGTTCTTATTGTTTCCATTCTTGCTACAGGAGCAAAAGTATCATCAAATTCAATGTCTTCTTGTTGCACATATCCTTGTGCAACCAAAAGTGCTTTATTTTTTGAAGTGTTGCCATCCATATTAAATTTAAGTTTGTAAATCCACTTTACACCAATAGTGGATTTTCCATGAGGAAGATCAACTAACACCCGGGTGTCATTTTTCTGTATTTGTGTAATCTCATCTTCCATGGCTTGCATAAATAACTCATTATAACAAGCTTCATTAAAACTGAAAGGTTCAACATATGTAGAAGAGAGAAGTGCAAAATTATAATCAGCATACCTAGAGGTCTCATATATTTCCTTTAAACTTCTTGTTTTTCTAAGAGGACTGAATGGAGATATTGCTTGACTTTCAACATGAGTTCTTATTGTCGGAGAAGATGAATATACCCTCAATGGAGAACTTTGTGAAGCTGAGCCCATATATCTTGTTGTAAAGGGCTACAAAGACTCATCATTATTATAAAAAATTAAGCCTTCAATATGTGGATTCATCACTTTAACTTCTCCTTCATTCTTGAAATAAGCTTCACCTTCATCAAATATCACATCTCTACTAACATAAAGCGTATTGGGAGGTGGATCATGACATCTATAAGCCTTACTTTGTTCTGAATATCCAATGAAAACACATCTTACAAATTTTCCATCTAACTTCTGCATTTGTTGACCAGGAATATAAACAAAGCATCTAGACCCAAATATTTTAAAATGAGAAACATTAGGATTTCTATAAAACCAAGCTTCATAAGGAGTAGAATCTTTTACCATGTTTGTAGAACTTCTGTTGAGAATATATATGGCTAAATGGACTGCATCTTCCCAATACATGTTTCGCAAACACATTTCTCTTGACATACATCCTTGTGCAACCAAAAGTGCTTTATTTTTTGAAGTGTTGCCATCCATATTAAATTTAAGTTTGTAAATCCAATTTACACCAATAGTGGATTTTCCATGAGGAAGATCAACTCACACCCGGGTGTCATTTTTATGTATTTGTGCAATCTCATCTTCCATGGCTTGCATCCATAACTCATTATAACAAGTTTCATTAAAACTGAAAGGTTCAACATATGCACAAGAGAGAAGTGCAAAATTATAATCAGCATACCTAGAGGTCTCATATATTTCCTTTAAACTTCTTGCTTTTCTAGGAGGACTGAATGGAGATATTTCCTGACTTTCAATATGAGTTCTTATTGTCGGAGAAGATGAATATATGCCCTCAATGGAGAACTTTGTGAAGGTGAGCCCATATATCTTGTTGTAAAGGGCTACAAAGACTCATCATTATTATAAAAAATTAAGCCTTCAATATGTGGATTCATCACTTTAACTTCTCCTTCATTCTTGAAATAAGCTTCACCTTCATCAAATATCACATCTCTACTAACAGAAAGCTTATTGAGAAGTGGATCATGACATCTATAAGGCTTACTTTGTTCTGAATATCCAATGAAAACACATCTTACAAATTTTCCATCTAACTTCTGCCTTTGTTGACCAGAAATATAAACAAAGCATCTAGACCCAAATATTTTAAAATGAGAAACATTAGTATTTCTATAAAACCAAGCTTCATAAGGAGTAGAATCTTTTACCATGTTTGTAGAACTTCTGTTGAGAATATATACGGCTAAATGGACTGCATCTTCCCAATACATGTTTGGAAAACGCATTTCTCTTGACATACATCTGGCCATTTCTACCAACGGTTCTTTTTTTTCTCTCTGCTGCTCCATTTTGTTGAGGAGTGTAAGCAGTAGTTAAATCCCTCTTATTTCCATGTAAGCTGCCAAATTCCTTAAATTCATTGGAGGTGAACTCTCCACCTCAATTAGTTCTCAAGACTTTCAAATAATATCATGATTCCTTCTCAACACGAACTTTAAACTTTTGAACACAACTAAAAGCTTGAGATTTATGGCTTATGAAATAAACCCAAGATATTCTTGAATAATCGTCTACAAATAGTAGAAAATACTTGTTGTTTCCAAGTGACAAGGTTTTCGTAGGGCCACAAATATCTAAATGTACTAAAGCCAACGGTTCATATGATCTAAACTGATAATGAGGAAAAATTGATCTTTGTTGCTTCCCTATGGCACAACCTTCACATATCTTATTATTGACTCTATGGAAGAATGAAAACCTCTTACTAAATTCTTCTTTTGCATAAGAGATAGAGATCCAAAATTAAGGTGTCCAAACCTTTTGTGCCAAATCCAAGAATCATCGACTAAGGCCTTCAAACAAACTACATTTGATTCCATTCTTAACAAAAACATCCTATTTTCAGTCATGGGAACTTTAGCAACAAGGGCATTCTTGTAAAAAATATTACAACACTTTCCTTCAAAAATGGTCTTGTAATTGTTAGAATTAGTTGCCCTATGCTAATCAATTTGTGCCTTAAGTTTGGAACAAACAATGTATCTTGAACATACATCATTTTTCCATTCTTAACTCGAATGGAAATAGTACATTTTCCCATTACATCTCCTTCATTATCATTGCCAAAACTAACTGTCCCTTTCACATTCTCATGTAGCTTCACAAACAGTTTTTTATTTCTAGTCATATGATTTGAACAACCACTATCATATTTGGAAGCAAAAATTGGCACATATTTGGAAGCAAAAATTGGCACATATTTGGAAGTAAAATGTGGTGAAATATGGGATGCTAAAGTGGTAGCAAAAATGGATGCAATATTGGATGCTAATTTGGATGCAAATATGGTGCTAACGGGGATGTCATTTAGGAAGCAAAGTTGGACGTTATTTTGGAAGCAAAAAAATAGATGCTATTTGGACGTCATAAAGGATGTTATTTAGGACGCAAAAAAAGCTATTTTTTTAGATGCTTTAAGTTTTGTCCATGACGTGTCCCATTTAGCGTCTAGTTTGACCACTCAATGTAAAAAAAACATTACACTAAAAAGGGACGCTAAATGGGATGCTAATTCCAGTATTTGTTGTAGTGTTTCTTGGGGGCACTGCCCCCTAGACCCCCTGATCAAGGGGAACGGTCCCCCCTAGACCCCCGCAGAGAGATGATAACCCCCCACACCTCCCTACTAGAACAAAGCCCCCGAACCCCCTTTCTTGAGGGCACTACACTCAAGCCCCCCCCAGCCCAGTGAACGATCCCCCCCATCCAGAGGAACGATCTCTCCAGACCCGCGTAGGTAGACGATACCCCCTCGCTCACCTCCTTCTTGGGACGAGTGTACAATACATTGGAGTACACACATGACTGAACAATAACATCTCTGAATCAGGAATATCAAGCTCCACAACCAACATACCAAAACATAAAGAAATTTTTTTATCAATTGGAAAAGAAATAACCAAATCACTTGAGATCACAAACATTCATTTCCATCCCTAACCAATATTATTTACAGCCTAGGAATTCGACAATAAACTTTGATCAATGTCTCTAGTCTCTATAACGAGTTGATTGATATAATGAAAATTAATCAGTTCTTATAAATTACAAAATACTAGGTCATAATTACAAAATTCCACCCAACAAACATAACATTTATTACAAAAGGAATGTATTCACACCCATTACTACAACACACCAAATACAACCATATAATCTAAAAACTAGGCATATATATCAATGGAAGAATTTCCACCTTAGTATTTCCATGTCCTCGGCCCAAATACAACATATCTAGTAACTAGAATCTAAATTGCAATGACAGATCATTCATCGTCACAAACCCTTGAGCTAAAGATTAATGCGCGACAATTTGCTAAGAAATCTATAACATATCTAGTAACTAGAATCTAAATTGCAATGAAAGAACATATATCGTCGCAAACCCTTGAGCTAAAGATTAATGAACTCATATATAATAAGTATAAAACAATCTAAACGTACTTTTTAATGGAAGAATTTTCACCTTAGTATTTCCATGTCTTAGGCCCAAATACAACATATCAAGTAACTAGAATCAAAATTGCAATGAAAGAACATTCACCATCGCAAACCCTTGAGCGAAAGATTAATGCACTACAGTTTGCTAAGAACTCTATTATAAGTATAGACAGATGTGTTTGATTCCTCTCACGCTTTTTAGATCATAAGTGGATCTAGGTTAGTATTTTTTTTTTTTTTTGTAAATTTACATTGTGAGAATATAAATATTCATATTAAGTAGTCGCATATGAGATCCCTAAATATTTTAGAAAAGAAAAGGAAGATAATATAGATCATGAAATCCAAATGTGGTTATCAAATAAATATATCAACTATAACATTTAAGAACACGCATACAAATATGAGTATCCTGAGTTCCACATAATTAGCATCCAACTATGATTATCCTGAATTCCACATAATTAGCATCCAAATAATTAAGAATTATATGATAGTATAAGGGAATAACAATCACAAAGTTGAGTTTCTTTTAATGGTTACATGTCCATATACAAGTACAAGAAAAAGGAAAGGTAAGTTATCAAGTATACCAAGTATTGGTGTATTATTGTTAGCTTTGGTATTTTCTTTTCCATCCAAGGTTTTGCAGTCTCCTTCAACAAACAAAAAAATGCTTATCACTTCTATTATTAACCAAAGCCGTAGGTCTAACGCCAATGTCATAGATTACATTACCAGAATGGAAAGCAACTTTGTTCAAGGTAGCAAGGTCCTTTATTTGAGGTAATTTCGAGAAACTTCAAAGTAAATGGCAGCCAAACAGCTAAAAATTCTGAAAGGTACATACAAAACCAGTTCAATGAAAGCCCTTCCAACTCAATTAGCAGGTATGAATCCACGTGATAATGTCGATAGCATGAGGTCACTAGTCTAATATGTGACCAAAAAGGTTCCATTCTTAGCTCCTTCCAATATATAATCAGCAACATTTTCAGATGTCTGTGCTTTCCTGCGATTGTACAGTCGCATCACCTTCGACATCTTCAAAATATCTCTATGATTCTCTATACCAGCTGCAATGTATAGTTTAGATTAATGATTTCAATGACAAATATAAATATATATGGATACGGTGTGTACTCTTGAGTCATAGTTTTCTCTCATGTCTCTATGCTACCCTCTAAACTGGAAAATTGGAAGAGGCTTAAGAATTACACTATATTATTGGTATCTCAGAATAATAACAATTCAGTGATTTAAAGAGATTAAGCTTAGAATATGGTTTCTAAAAGCTTCAATTCATCATTTGCATCAAAGATTAGTAAAAAAAAATATCTATGGGCCCTATGCATTGCAAATGGGTAAGATGTGAAGATCTATGGACAAGTCGTGTTTAAACTATGTGGTCATCAGCCCCATTACTGTCTCTAGCTACACTATACTATATTAGTATATACTTGTCTAAAAGGACTATATTGCTTACACTCATGAAGCATGGGAGTCTCCACACATCCAGTGAAAGCAACGCTCACTCCGATATTATAAGGCATCAATTCAAGTCTAAGAGCAGCACTAAGCCCTTTCACGCCAGTTGCAACATAAACAAAGTATCCGTACTATGCGTACTGCAAAACACATTACATATATTGGTGAATGCATTCAGAGACACATTACATATATTGGTGAATGCATTCAGAGAGGAAGCGAGGTGCTTTACAACCTAATATGAAGAGATGTTGTAACTTTATATAATATGTAATCTAAAAGAGATCTTTCATTTCAAAGTAATATCAGGAGATGTTCTTTATATAATATGTAATCTAAAAGATATCTTTCATTTCAAAGTATTAATGTACTTAATAATAGATATGAATTTAAGATAAATCTATATTAGTAGAAGTTTAACCATCTACAACTTTTCAATCAATCATACAGACCAGCTAAAAAACCCACTAGAACAATAGACATGGGCAGTAGGGGGACTTGATCTGTACGATGCTTCATCAAACGAAGAGCAACATGCAGAGTGTTTACCATCCCTCATGCAAATATTTAATGGGAATCTCATCCATATATCCTATTCTAAATGGGAATCTCATCCATATATCCTATTCTATCCCAACCAGCATTGCAAACAACCACATCAATAGGCCTCCATTGAAACGATTGTTCTTTTACATCAGAAAGAGATTCATAGTCACCCACATCAGCAGTCTGCGAAAAAAAAAATACCTAACTTGAGTCCAGCCAATACCCAACTCCAATAATCAAAGTCAAAATGAGAAGAACATATAGATGTACGTTTGTGTATATTATTCTCCACCAATTTGTCTACTTCCTTCTCCAGTTTTGCAAAGCTTCTGGCTATCAGAGTAACAAAAGCTCCCTGAGATAACGCCTATTTGGCAATAGCAAGGCCAATACCACTGGATCCTCCTATTATTAGCACATGCTTTCCACCCAGAGATTTCAGACATGGCGAAGGTTTCCAAAGTAGGGTTACCCCAAGAAAAATAAGAAGAAGAAGAATTGTAATGGTGAGTATGGTTGAAGCAATTTCCATTGCGAGGAAAGGTTCAGGCGTTTGCAGAATGCCAATATGTCACGCAATGAAGGTACAGACGTGTGTATTTGTAATCTATATGAGCATCCAGTGCAGGTTCATCAAATATTGTAATGGTGCTGGGCTTTTAATATTGAGCTGGGATTTTAATATTATAGATGGGATGTCAATATTCTCTCAGTGGGATTTTATAGATGGGATGTCAATATTCTCTCAGTGGGATTTCAATGCAATAGATGGGATGTCAATATTAACAATTGGTTGATATCGTCCATGCCAGCAAAGAAATGCCATCAATTCAAGTCTAAGGTGGCAATAGCTCAACAACCTCTTTGACATCATAGTAAGTTCAAAACTCCAAAGTATTCTCACTTTTTAAGTTTTTAAATGCCTCAACTACCTTATGGGATTCATCAAGAGAGGTTGATGAGGGTTTCGTCGGGGATTATGTTTTTCAAGATGTGCAAGGTTTGTGGGATTTTCAGGTGCCTTTTGCTTTTGGTGGAGGATCTTTGTTAATACCTCTGGTATTTTGGTGGTATCGTATTGTCATGGAGTCTAGGGAAGGTTTTTATTGGAAGGACAATGATTTATTGTGGGAGAAAGATGGTATTATCAAATCTAATGAGGAATACTAGTAGTTGTATAATGATGCGCGTGTTCAATACAAGATTGTTGTGTGTATGGGGTGTTAGTGGATAAAGATGTGCGGTTGACTTTCGGCATGAGGACACTTTAGAAAGTTTGCATATTGGTTTGTTTGTGGAGAATTTACCCTCTTCAGGAAACTCAAAATCACATGACTCTACCGTGGGGGAAGAATCAATGAGACCGTACCAAGCTCTAGGAGTTTTCTTCAAACCATAGAGTGCCTTTTTCAACATGTATACTTTGTGCTTTTGACCTAGAACTTCGTAGCCTTGTGGATTCTATGGTGGGGAAAGAATCAATGCAACTGTACCAAGCTCTAGGAACTTTCTTCAAACCATAGAGTGTCTTTTTCAACATGTATACGTTGTGCTCTTGATCTGGAACTTCATAGCCTTGTGGCTATTCCACATATACTTCCTCCTCTAGAGAGCCATTCAAAAATGCATATTTAACATCCATTCTATAAACATGCCATTTGTTTTGTGCAACAATGGCCAAAAATGTTCTAATTGTATCCATGTGTGCAACAGGTGCAAAGGTTTCATTGAAGTCTATGCCGGGATGTTGTGTGAACCCTCTTGTGACCATTCTTGCCTTGTGCTTTTGCGCATTCCCATCAACATATTTCTTGGTATTGTAAATCTATTTGACACCAATTACATCCTTATCTTTTGGGAGATCTACCAGCTCCCATGTTTGGTTCTTCTCAATGCATTCCATTTCTTCATCCATGGCTTGTGTCCATACTTCTTCTTCGTCAGCTTCCTAAAATATTAGAGGATTATATATTTGAAAAAATAATGCAAAAAGAGAGAATGAGTTTGGTGTACCAACTTCATATATATCACACAAACGTCTTGTCTTTATTGGATCTGTCGATGTCGACCTCAACGAACTGCTTGAAGGAGTTTGTTGACCTCCTGGTGTGCTTGTCGACGTAGCTTGAGCTGTAACTTGTGTCGACTTTCCTTATGTTGAACCATGTCACGGTGTCCTTTGTAGTGGATATTTCTCTCCAGCTATGTGCAAAAGCACCTACCTTAGATCAACGATATCTAAGGGTAGAGTTCATGGTGTAAGGAAAAAGCTCAACCTTGACTACAAGCAAACAACAACAAATATTTTTTATATTTTATAATTTTCTTCTAACTAATAAAACAAATGCAACATACTTTTATAAAATGGGCCACTACAGCCGTTTTAGGATGTGATTTGACGGCTCCCACGATCTGGTTCTCCGATTTTCTCCACCAATGGTTGTCAAGGGGAATATGAATCAAGGAGTGTATGCAGTAAACTCAACATACAATGTGGAAAGGTGTGGAAAAAAGCGAGCAATGTAAAAATTCTGGGAATAAAAGTTCAAAAGTTCTGGAATGTAAAAGTGTTTTTGGGGAGACCTTCACATTGTATTTATAGGATGATCCAAGATTTTCTTGCCCATGGTATTGGTCAATTGGTTCTCAATTTACTTTGGAAGATATTGTAGTAGTGCTTAAATCCTTTTCTAGCGACATAAGCTTGAGGTTAGATAGGTGGTCCGTCAATATTTTTCTACAATTTTTTGTATCTTGATGGTGAGGATCTTCTCGAGCTGGTGGAAGAATCAAGGACATTTGGGAAGGTTTATGTGCGATTGAATGTGACATATTTAACTCTGATCCCGATATTGAATATTCCATCCTCATTTAATGACTTTCATCCCATATAATTGTGCAATTTGGTTTACAAACTCATTGCTAAAGTGACCGCTTACAGAATCAAGTCGTGTCTCTCAAAGGATATTTCAAGTGAGCAATTTGGTTTCCTTCATAACATGTTAATTTTTTATGCCATTGGGGTGGCTTGGTAGGCATTGCACACTATCAAAGTAAAAAAATTTCTTGCTCTGATATGAAAATGGACCTAGTTAAGGCTTATGATAGGGATAACTGGTCCTTTTTTGGATTGATCCTTCTTCAAGTGGGTTTAACTCTTGAGATAATATATTAGGTTATGTGTTGCATAATGTCTACTAATTTTGTTGTTCTTATCCAAGGATCTCCCGTTACTTTTCAAGTGTTCCATGGGGTTGAGACATGGATTCCCCCTCTACGTGCTTCTTTTATTATTGGTGATTGAAGGATTAAGCAGGTTAAATATATAGGATAAGATATATCAAAAAATTTCAAGCATAAAGTTATCTCATAATATTGGCATAACTCACTTTTTTTTCTTTGATGTTGTGCTTATTTTTGGTGTTGGGATCCTAGAGGAGTGGTTATATTATAGGGGCATCATTCAAGCTTTCTGTGAGAATAGTGGATTGGAAATTAGCATTCAGATATCTTATTTATATAAACATGAGGTGATTGATGATCTTCTTGAAAATCTAGTAGTTATCCGTCCACATCATATTGAAGAAGTTGATAAAGGGTTTAAGTATTTGGGCTATTTTTGAATCCAATAAAACATTCTTATGTCGATTGGTTATGGTTGATTGGAAAATTGGATAAGCAGATAAACTCTTCGATGAACAAGTAGCTCTCTTTAGGAGGGACACTAATATTAATTCAATAAGTTCTCCAAAACATTATGGTATATTGGATATCATTGGCCAAATTCCTTGTGGGTATTCTAAATAAGATAAGACAACGACTCTTCAATTTCCTCAAGAAAGGTGGAAGGAAAATTTTGGATATCATTTGGTCAAGTGGTCCATAATTTCCTTGTTGAAGGAGTTGGGGGGATGGGGTTTGTACAATCTTTCTTATTTCTCTAAATATATGGCATGTAAGAGATTGTGGAGGGGCATATTTGGTGAATGTTTATGGTCCAAAGTTATAAGGGGTAAATATTTGAAGCGTCTGTCGACTCTGGAGTGGTTGACAAAGCCATAGAATCTATACCCTTCTGCTTCAAATATATGCCGTGATTCTCTCATGGCAGCCTTGGTTTTAAAAATTTGGATTGCTTGGAAAGATGGAAATGGAGTTCAGGTTAGACTTGGATCAGATCTAATCATCGACATGTCTGATCATTATAAACTCTCCCTAGAAATCACCATACATTTAATCAATTTTGGATTCTTTGTTTTGCACGTTTTTGTAATCCTCTGGTAATTCCATTTCATAATAATTATAGATTAACCTTCAAGGAGTTAGGGTTGCTAGGGTTATATGTTATTGAATGGGACAACTATATAAATGGTTTAGCACACCATGGTATGTTGCGAAAGGACACCAAAGATAATTTGTTGTGGTCACGAAAAATCCTCGATGAGCCAGGTATATGTATCTTCAACCTATGATTCTCTTGCTTATGACTCAGAGGATTTGATTGACGGATGGTGGCATAAACATCTTTGGATATGGAAAGCTCCATTAAAATTACAACTATTTGTTTGGTTGGTGTTGGAAGGAAATATATTAGTGGGGGAAGACTTACAAAAGAGAGAGTTTACAAGTTTGTTTCATTGTGTCTTATGTAGTAAGGGTGAGGACATAATTGACCATATATTTACTAAATGTGTATTGTCTTGTTATATTTGGTTGGAAGTCATAAGGGGTTTACAGTCTAATATTATTTGGGATGGTTATTCCTTTGAGCTGAGCCTCAAGCATTGAACCTCTTCTACAAGTTCCTTAGGAATCATGTCTTTATTCATCACATGGAACATTTTGGGCTATATAAATTTGATAAATTTTGAGGATAAGTGGTAGAATTTATATTCTATCACGTCTAGGATTATTGGTGTTGTCAAGGAATACATTATAGCTGAACCTATCATCAGACCACGTCTCATCAGTGATCCTCAAATTGTATTGTATTTCCCAATGGGATTCTTTGATGATGCCCAGGAAGGTAAATTCCGTGGAGCTGGTTTTGTCATCAAGCTATGCAATGATCACTTTTACCAGTGTTGGATGGATTGCATGATTGGAACAAATATTAGAGTAGATTTAATTACAACATGGGGTCTTTTGATGTTTGAAGAAAGATTGGGAATATGGGCCATTCAAATTTTGGGTGATTCGCAGGATATCATTGAATGAGCAATAGGGTGGTTTTGTATCCAGGCTATTGCACTTGAAGATTGGAAAATAGGACTCATGAGTTGCTTAATGTTATACATTTGATCTCCTTCAATCAAATATACAAACAATTTAATTTAAGAGCATATTGCATGTCTAAAAAGGAGGTGGGAAAGTCAAATGGCTTATTTTTTTTTAAGAATTCAGGGCAATGTCAAGGACTTCCACAGGAGCATTCCAAGCATATGGAGGGGGTTGATTTTTCTTTTATGGTTACTCACTTTCATTTACTTTTTTTTTTTCAGGTGACAGGTTACATCCCTAAAGGTTTTTGTGTTTATTTGAAAAATATGTGAACACATGAACCATGGTTTGAATACTTTCTATGTAGATTTCTTGTTTTTATGTAAACTATGGAGTATTTTTTATTAGTGTGTGGTAGATTCTATGTTATTGAATGCCTTAAACTGTGATAAGGTAGAGCTTTTCACACTATGTGGACTATTGTAAATGTTTATTTTTATGCTAAAACTGTCTAGGTAACACGACCAGTGCTTAGGGATGCTACCCAACATTTTGAACAACTAAGATTTAAGATTTTTTTTTTGGTTGGAAAAATAAAAACCTACCTTATCATGTGATGCAAGTAAAAACCTACTAACTTAACTTATTCATTATTTCACAATATCATGTATAAACCTGTACTTAATAATAATTAATTTGTTTGGTTTCATATCTTTACATTTAGTAAATGTTCATGTAAAACTATTAAACATATACTAAATTCTACTTATCTTTCTTTTTTATTATTGTTATTTTTAAGGACAAAACATTCCATCCAAATATGTGCAAGTTCTTTACTTTTTTACTATCCTTGTTTTTAAGGAAAAAACATGCCATCCAAATATATACAATTACTTTAGGATTTTAGACATCAAAACACAATTAAATCTAATTTATTCAACTATGAGGTCATTATGTAGAAAGATGCTTAGTTCCTTCACTCTCCCGACTCATACGAGTGCACAAACTCCTATGTCTAGTTAATTATGAAAGGGATTTAGGTTATTCAATTTGCAATAGGCGTCTTGAAATCCACAACATTCGTTGAAGGGCTTGTCCTTCTTACATAGTTCCTTGGTTTCAAGAAAAATGTTATTTGGAAAGAGATTCTGTGTGATAGGAGTGATAGGAATAGATTCTTGATTAATGAAGGTTTAGATAGAACGCACTCCTTGTCATCCGGTGTCAGTTGAGGATGACGCTTGTGGGTCTGGATATGAGGACGCCTGGATGGGAATCATGAGACCAAATCTATCATTTGATTCGAATGTTGTCTGAATTGATCGATTGTGGGGTCGTATTCAAAGCTTCATTATTAGATTGGGTACCATCTGTAATCTCTGACATCTGGTATTAATCCAGTTAGATGCTTGGCAATCTCATTGTGTAGACACCTGGAAGGTTGCTCATGATGTGTGACTTGTCTATTAATTAGATTGATTTGGTTCTTCTCGGAAGTTTCTTGGTGTTAATTTTCAGGTGGTTTTATCAAATCATTAATTGTTTGTTTGATTCTCCATTAAACTTTACGTTGACACGTTGGCTTTGGATTAATGTCGCTTCGATCGATGAAATCCTTAGCACGTACGCCTCCAGGTGTATTGAAGTGTTTAAATAATGGTAAAACTGATGTAGTGAGGGTTACTGGGTCTCAGTTTGTTGAGAGGATTTTGTCGGGAGTCATGGGTGTTCCGTTGCATCGTGAGGAGAATGTGATTTCTTGCTTGGATGGAGACGATGTGGTTGGTAGGAGGTCCAGTCTTGTTTCTTGTCCTCTGGAGGGTGCGAATTCTTCAGTTGTTGTGGAATTGGTAGGAGGTTTGCGTCGCCCTAATCCTGGCGCAGTTTCTGAGAAATTTTCTCTGGCTGCTGATAAACCATTGTTAGGGGCTTTGAAGAGTATTAGTATTGAAGGGGATTCTTTGGTCCCTTCGACGCTTTATTCCGAGTCGTGCTTGTTGGGAGATATGGGAGTTTCATGGAATCGTAAGGAGGCTGGTTTCTTTCCTGATATTTCTGTTTCGGGTGAAGGTGCTATGGAAGTGCAGGGGGGTGTTTCTAAGGTTAGAACATTGGCTTGTTTTAAGTGTTTGGAGGACTTGACTCACTATACTGGTTATGAGAATGGCTTACCTTTGTTGGTTGCAGGTATTGAAGCTTATGATGTAGTAGGTTTTGGTCGGAGGACTCTTGTTTCGGAGGTAATTCCAGGTGTATGTTCCGATTCATCTAATGGTTTAGAGGGTTTTACGGATTGTGGCTATCATCTGGGTGAAACATTATCTGTGAATCCTATTAATTCATTGGCGTCAACTGGAAACATTGAAGGTGATGTTAGGGTTCAGAATCATGAGGTTGATGACATGATTGGTTCGGCATTCAACGGTAATTTGATTTCTAATAAGGCATCTATGTTGGTAGATGGCATTAGTAATGAGGAGATAGGAGTTACAGGTCGCATTGCTTCCAAAGCTTTGGTTGAGCCTTCTGATTCATTGGGGATTTCTCTTAAGGCTCTTAGAAAGGATCCGTTGTTAGCAGCCGATAATCAGGAGGTGTTGGAATCTATTAAGAAGACACCACACAAGCCTATAAGGAAACTTGTAAAGCCGGTCTTGATGACGGTGGGTGAGGATGTGGGATTAAATGACATCATTCTTACTAATGTGATGACTCTGTTTGGGAGGTTTGGGGGCCATAAATTCAATTCCGACAGTTTAAAGGGATGGGCAGCGTTGGTATGGAAAGAGATCATTAAAGTGCCACCTGAGATTTTTCTCCTTCCGAGAGGCTAGATAGCATTCAAATTCTTCAGTGAGGAAGATGCAAATCTGGTTCTGGCTGGTGTCTGGCGATGGGACAATGCTGGGCTTTTAATAAAAAGGTAGACGCCTCTTTTTGATCCTCGAATTGAAAGGTACGATCAAATCCCAATCTAGGTTAAACTCCCGAGTTTACCTTTTGAATATTGGTCTGTTGATTTCTTTAAGTTGGTGGGAAATACCCTGGATACTCACTTAGAAACTGATTTCTCCTATCTTCAATCTAGAGTCTGTTGTGTGGGTAGGGTTTTAGTTTTGTTAGATTTTCGGAATGGCTTATCGGTTGATTTGGTCATTAAAAAAGGAAATTCCGAACTTTGTCAGCCTTTGGACTATTTGGGCTTACCTTTTAGGTGTTACAAATGTCATGTTCATGGTCATTTAGCAAATGAATGCTCGCTTCCTTTGAATTAGAAATCCTTCTCTATATCTGGTAAAAAATCCTTCTCTGTAGATGGCATTAGTAATGAAAAGATAGGAGTTACAGGTTGCATTGCTTCCAAAGATTTGGTCGAGCCTTCTAATTCATTGGGGATTTCTCTTAGGGCTCTTGGAAAGGATCCGTTGTTAGCAGCCGATAGTCAGGAGGTGTTGGGATCTATTAAGAAGAGACCACACAAGCCTATAAGGAAACTTGTAAAGCCAGTCTTGATGACGGTGGGTGAGGATGTGGGCTTAAATGACATCATTCTTACTAATGCGATGACTCTGTTTGGGAGGTTTGGGGGGCGTAAATTCAACTCTAACAGTTTAAAGGGATGGGCAGCGTTGGTATGGAAAGAGATCATTAAAGTGCCACCTGATATTTTTCTCCTTCCAAGAGGCTAGATAGCATTCAAATTCTTCAGTGAGGAAGATGCAAATTTGGTTCTGGCTGGTGTCTGGCGCTGGGACAATGCTGGGCTTTTAATAAAAAGGTGGATGCCTCTTTTCGATCCTCGAATTGAAAGGTACGATCAAATCCCAATCTAGGTTAAACTCCCAAGTTTACCTTTTGAATATTGGTCTATTGATTTCTTTAAGTTGGTGGGAAATACCCTGGGTACTCACTTAGAAACTGATTTCTCCTATCTTCAATCTAGAGTCTGTTGTGTGGGTAGGGTTTTAGTTTTGTTAGATTTCCGGAATGGCTTACCGGCCGATTTGGTCATTAAAAAAGGAAATTCTGAACTCTGCCAGCCTTTGGACTATTTGGGCTTACCTTTTAGGTGTTACAGATGTCATGTTCATGGTCATTTAGCAAATGAATGCTCGCTTCCTTTCAATAAAAAATCCTTCTCTGTATCTAGTAAAAAATTTTGGAAGGCTATGAATTGTGAGTCTAATTTGGAGGCCAAGGAAGTCAAGGTACTTGAAGAGATTTCGGAGGATTTGAACCTTTCTCATCAGTCCTTAGAGGGTTTGGATATTGATTCATTATCTTCATTAACAAACCTTAAACCTTTGCGCTTTAACACTCTGTCTGAAGACTTAGGATTGAATATGACTGTTAATGAACCTGTTTTGAATTCTTCTTATGCTTCTGTACAGAATGGTGCATTAAGAAACCTTGGGTTTGTATCTCCCCCTAAGGTTTCTCCTGTTATGTGTAAGGGTTATTTTTTTTGTTCTGTGTCAAAAGCTATTATTGATGGATTTGGATCAGATCATGATCCTTTTGAGATTCTTCCTGATAAGGGGCGGGTTGGAGTATTAGTTAAGGATAATCATAATGTGAATGATGGTACTGGGGTGCTTAGAGCTTTGTATGCCTCATCGAGGTCTCCCTTATGATCCTTATGACCTTAAATTGCTGGGGTTTGACTAGTTTACCTAAAAAACTAGTGGTTAAAAGATTGATTGAACAACAGTCTTTAGATATTATTTATTTGCAAGAAACTATGTGTGAAGGTGGTGTACTGGTAAAGGATATGGAATTATTATTAAAGGGTTGGCAGTTTGTATCTATTGATGCAAAGGGAAGATCTGGGGGGCTTCTTCTAGGGTGGAGGACTCGTAATTTTCTTTTGATGAATGCATGGGCCATGCCCTCTGGTCTTTGTGTTGTGTTGCATTCTATTGAATTGCAGTTGGATTTAACCTTTATAAACCTTTATGGGCCTTATTTGGACAGGGAATCTTTCTGGAATAATCTCGCAGGCATGGATTGTTTCAATTGTCCTTATCTGGTTGTTGGGGGAGATTTAAATTTCTCTTTGGGGCTTTCTAAGGTTTGGGGGGTTAATGCTCATTTGGATGCATTAACTGATTTCTTTACTAAACTTTTGGATGGGTTAGGGCTTATCGACATTGTCCCTTTGGTTCCCATTCCAACTTGGTCTAATCGTAGAGTTGGTTCTGAGAGTATTTGTAAAAGGTTGGATAGACTTTTATTATCTACTGATTTTCTAGATAGGGATTTTATCCTCAACCAATGGATAGGATGTGGAGGAAACTCAGATCATCAGCCTATTTTTTTACAAATATCTTCTAGCATTTCTAAGGCTCACTGTCCTTCTAAGTTTAATGCAAGTTGGTTAGAAAACATTGAGTTGGTTGAGGTATTAAAAGGATCCTGGGTGGTGTATGATGCTTTGTCTGAGATTTCCCCTGCATCCCAGTTTGTCGTAAACCTTAAAAGAATTAAGGATATATCCATTGAATGGTCCTTGAAGAAAAAATCTCAGGATATAAAAGATTTAGTGGATATTGAATATGAAATGAAGAGGTATTATGATAGGGTTATCATTGACTTTACTTCGGAGGAGGATAAACTGACTTTGGTTGAGCTTGAATCTCGTAAGAGAACTATTTTATGCTTTAGAGAAAAGGAGGCTCGACAAAAAATTAGGGCTTTATGGTTGATTTGTGGTGATGACAATACCCCCTTTTTCCATAAGTTTGCGGCTCATAGGAAAAATCTTAATACTATTTGGAAGATTCAAGATGATTTTGGCACAATTGTTGAAGGTGCTGAGGATATTGCTAAGGCTGGGATTCAGCATTTTGAAACCCTATTTAGGGAAGAAGCTGATCTTCACCTTCCTAAGATAGTTCACAATGCTGGTTTTTTTCCTTTATCTATTACTGAGGATGATAATGTTGAGCTTATGAAGCCTGTTCTTTTACATGATCTTAAGCATATCCTTTCCATTAGCAAAAATGATAAGAGCCCGGGACCTGATGGTATTCTTGTAGAGGTTTACAGATGTCTTTTTGATGTGTTAGGGGAGGATCTTCTAAGAGTTATTGAGCTTTCCAGGATTAGTGGAAAGATCCCTTCGGTTTTCAACTCTACTTTTCTCGTGCTCATCCCTAAGATTGATCAACCATTATCTTTTGAGGACTTTCGACCGATCTCCTTGTGTAATTTTGTTTAGAAAATTATTGGTAATATTATCTCCATCGGGATCAGAAATGTTTTGGGTAGGTGTATATCTGGTGAACAGTTTGGATTTTTGCCAGGAAGGCAGATTCATGATGCAGTTGGGGTCATTCAGGAAGGTATGCATACTATGCATTGTAAATCCTTAAAGGGTGTAATGATAAAAAATGATTTATCTAAAGCTTATGATCATGTAAGCTGGACCTACCTTCGGGTTATCCTTTCCAAATTAGGTTTTGTTGGGAATTTTATCTCTTGGATTATGAGTAGTCTTTCCTCAGTATCTTTCTCTCTGCTTATTAATGGTGTTGCAACCACCTTCTTTAAAGCTGGTAGGGGGCTTAGACAAGTATGCCCTTTGGCACCTTTATTGTTCCTAGTGGTGGTTGAAGGTTTAGGAAGGGCTATTCTTTATGCCAAAGCAAATGAGACTTGTCATGGTATATATTTTGGAAATGATATTGTCTTAACTCATGTTCTTTTTGTGGACGATATAGTAATGGTTAATGATGGTTCTGAACAATCTCTTTCTTCATTATATGAGATTTTATTGAATTTCTGCAAGGCTTCTAGGATGAAGATAAATAATGATAAATCTACTTTATTTTATTCTTGTATGGAAGAAGCTGAGGTTGTTACTTTACAGAATATTTTTACCTTTCCTGTTGACAGAATTGTAAATGGTATGAAATACCTTGGCTTTTATCTAAAACCTTGCAGATACCTTTTAAAGGATTGGAACTGGCTAATTATTAAGGTAGAAAAAAGGATCAACAATTGGAGTTTTCGTTGGCTATATAAGGGGGGTAAGTTGATACCGATTAAAGCAGTTTTGGAGGCCATTGCGGTCTACTGGATGCACTTTTGGATTCCTTTGGGAATTATTGAAAAAATCAGAAAGCTCTGTTTCAATTTTCTTTGGTCTGGTAAGCAGAATTCTCATGGCATACCTTGGACATCCTGGAAGCTTTTGGCTAATTCTAAGTCTATGGGTGGATGGAAACTTAAACTTCATGTTGTTTTCGCTAAAGCATTGGCAACAAAAAATGTATGGAATATTATTCATGGCACGGGCTTATGGGTAAAGATTGCATATCAGAAATATATTTATCCAATGAATATTATTGAGTGGATCAGATCTCCTATCAAAAAGAAGAAGAATATTTCAATTTGCTGGAAAGCTGTACTGTGGGCTTTTGACATTATTGGAGATTTTTTGGTTTGGAAGATAGGAAATGGTACTGCGGTTCGTATTGGGTTAGATCCTTGGATAGGATGTAAATGGAGACATGCTTTACCTCTCCCCATGCTTGAAAGATTACATTTGGCTAGTCTTTATTGTTTATCTGATATTGGAATACATGGAATGTTTGCACTGATGGCTTAACAATGGTTTACTGTAGATTTCATTGGATTTACTGATCCTTTTGAGATTGATGTGTGGAATGGTTACTTAGCCATTCTTAAATATAGTCATGTTAGAATTTCAAATGATGATGATATTCTTGTTTGGAATTTATCCAAATCTGGCAGGTATTCTCCTAAAGAAGGGTATTCTCATCTTATGATCAGGGATATGGACCTTATCTGGTGGTGGAAAGTCTTATGGAAGTTGAAATGTCTGCTCAAGTCTAAACTATTTTGCTAGTTCCTTTTATCTAGTAAAGCGTTGACTTGGGATGTTCTTCTCCTTAAAGGCCATGAAGGTCCTAGTAGATTTTATCTGTGCAAAATGGAATGTGAAAACAATTTTCATATTGGAGTTAAGTGTCCTTTCACTTAGTCTATCTGGTTACTTATTGAGGATCATTTCAAACTCAACAATATCTGGAATGGAGATTCTGTGACAGCTTGTTTCAAAAACTGGTGCTTGAATATGGAAGTGGCAAATTTTAAACCTTTAGCTATCATTGTTTTATGTTTTATCTGGAAGGCCAAAAATTTGGCTTGTTTTGAGGATTTATCCTTATCTCCTGCACGGGTTTCTACTTTAGCTTGGGAATGATGAAGAACATTCCTCAAAAGCACTTTGTGGTTTCGATCCGTAACATTCTGGTGGAATTTATTGATAAATCCTATGCATGGGGTTTTTTTGATGGATCTGTAGCTAGGGACCCCATTGCTTGTGGTGCTGGAGGTATGCTATTCTTATCAGATGTTCATTATTTTTCCTTTAAAGCTAGATTAGGAGTGGGTACTAATAATTTTGCAGAATTATGTGCCCTCAAGCTTCTTCTTATTCTGGCTTGAAGGAATTCTTTGGATAAAATTCAGATTTTCAGAGATTCTTAGTTAGTTATTAACTGGGCATCTGGTAAGCATCGAATTTTGAATTTATAATTAGCCATGATTCTCTTGGAAGTCAACAATTTAACTGATAGCTTCGATTCTGTGATGTTTAGACATATCTATAGGGAAAGAAATTTTTCCGCAGATGCCTTGGCAGAAGCTGGAGGAAGCATCTTGGAAGGTTCCTGGTCCATTAAAGAACACCGAGCAGATGCAATTGTGGAAACCTATCAGGTTTTATAAACATGAGAAGATTTATATCAGGTTCATTGGTACATGGTTTTGTGCCTAATCTATGTGCTTAAAGAATGGTGATACTATGATCTATATCTGTTTGTTTCCGTTTTGAAGATACTCTGAAAGATACCTTTTTTAATGACATGTTTTGATGGTCTTTAATTTTTGGAGATTCACTATTCAGTTTTGATACATTACACAGTTCTTTATGAGCTGTTTTTTAAGTTGTTGACTTAGTTCTGGTTATTATATCATCAGAAATTTTGATAACTTTACAGCCTTTGACATTCGGTTATGTGCTTAGTTTGAGCATTATTTTGAATGATATCTTTTCAACTATTTGAAAGATGATACTGAGATAAGGGTGATCAGTTCCATTTTGGTTATCAGTTATTGAATTGGCTACAGGCTATAATGGTTTTTATGAGCTCTTTATGGAGTATTATCATGATTGTTATTACCAACTTTAAGGTTGGGACTCTCACTGTTAAGGGTCATTTGACCATCTGTTAAATGTAAATAAAGATATTTACGACTTTTTTCCTTGGAAAAAAGTTCCTTGGTTTCAAGGTTGGTGAAGGGTAAAGAAACTCGTGGGAATGGACCTACAACCCTCCTAGTAATGTTGTCCCTGCTCAATGAGATAACCTTCACACCCCTACCCTTTACCATATGTGGTTTAATGTTTCATTCTATCCAATTTTAAATGTTACATGGGAAATTCAATGTACCTTGCATGACACATCGTTTAACATGCAAACATTATAAATACAAATATAGTGAAGTAGTGGTTCAACGTCACATAACAGTATACAAATTTGGTCATAGATATAATGATATTTCTTGGTGTCATAGATATAATGATATGTCTTGGTGTCATAAATACAATTGATATTGGTCAACCTTGAGATTGTCACAATCGAGTCGAACCACATAAAACACAATATACATATAGAATCTCAAAGTCCAAAATGGTAAGGCACTAGACTACCTCGAGCCCCATTGAAGGGTGGGGATGCAAGGAAAAATAGGAGAAAATTTGTTTAATATGAGGGTGTGGGAAGATATAGGGAAACACCTTGGATGGTGTGAGGGTGGGGTAGAAGTATGAGAAAACTTAATACAAAAATGTGGGTGGAGGTGGAGGGAGAATTTTATTTTTGCTAGTTTTTCACTAATATATATTGGAGAGAATTATTATGAGATCTAATTACCATATGTGCATTAGTAGTTTAATTGAATCTAGCAGTAATTTTCAAATATACATTATCACAAATGATCTTATACTTCAAATCGAATGTCACTTATGATGCCACTCTAAATTACATGGTGTGCTTATATATTTGACATTTGAAAATTTTAATGAAAAATGGATTTAGTTAATATTCATTGAGCTCTATCATTATACATCATTATACATGGATGTATGTGCAAGCATGACATAGCATGATAAGTTAAAGTAATTTTGTTTTGTCCAAACATGTGAGAATCCATTGTAAACATCATCATAACATGTTCACCTGTCTATGTCCATTTAGTGTAAGCTTGAGGGTGGTCACGTGCTTGCCTCAAGCATTAATAACAAAAACATTTCCACTAGGATAGTGGGCTGACCTTATCGAGCATGTATGTTCATGCTCGTTAAGCCGGTTGGCATGTGTCCCATTCAGGTCCAATGAGTCCATGGACGGAATCCCTCCTAGATTTCTTTGAAACTTTCTAGTTGCACGGTTAGCCCACTGCCAGCAATTTAATGTAATATGTACCAAGCGACCGCTTGGTCATCCCCTCCGTCGTCACCCCATGTCCTGAGCATGTTGGTGGCTGATCGTTTGAATGAGCAAGAAGAGGGCACCATTCTCAGAGAATCCAACTTGAAGCACTACTCGCACCTTGACCCCTTCTCGCACCTCAACCCATTCTCGTAGCACAATAGACTGCACCAAATTCAACCCAAGAAGCATCCCAAAGCCGACCCGAGTAGCGTCCCAGAGCCAGCAGGGGTCCATCGTGTGTCATCTTCCAGGTAAATGATTGTCTTGTTACCCAAATGGCTGCTGAGAATCTATGTTACAGACTCATATTTTCTTATGGAACTATTGTAGTCAGAATTTAAAGTATGCCATAAATCATTTTCAACTCTGTGCTTAGTAGAAAAAAATATAACCATAGCATCCAATGTGGGGATGAACCATCAATCTGAGACTATTTTTGGCGCCCAGATTTCATGCCTCGATTAGCCTCTATAGAAATGTATTTTGTGGTAGGAATCTTCCTATTAGCATTCTTGAATGCGATGGCCACTGCAGCTGATCTTGAATTGCTTGGGGAATTTCGTTACGTTAAGGAAATCGTAGTTACAAGGGGTATCAAGATCCTTGTGATGTGCTCTATACTTGGAGGATGGTTGTTTCTAATCATTCGACAATGATATTTTCTCCACCATTGTTATCTCTTGGACTTTGCTTGTTACAAGTCGCCGCCGAAGCGACAGGTTAACACGGAGCTAAGCATATAGTTTTCACCGAGTCATGAACCCATAAACGTGGATAGTAAAAAATTTCAATGGAGAATATATCGGTGATCCGGGCTCGGGATAATAAAAAAGTACATACATGATATATAAACATACCTTAAAATGACTTGTTCCGAATGTAGAGTCCATTGCTAATATAATATCGTGACCATATTTCCTCATCCATTCCAGCTGTAATGGTAGTTGGATGCCTACAATGAATGATGTGTGACCCTCATCATCTATGGTTTTTTCAAACTTAGAGTAGTAGAACACTTTATCATGGTTTACATCTGGCCATATATGCACACTTAGGGAATCATCCTTGTCAAACATATATTGGGCATGTTTCAATTTTCTCTCTATGTTGCCAATGTCATCACGTGAAAGAAAATCATTTCAATCAAACTCTAGTTCAAAAGAGGATACTTTATCATGCACTTATTCACGATGTTTTTTATGTACACATTCTACAGACATCCCCAAAAGCAAACATCTTTCTACCCATTGACATAGTTCTTTGCTAATATGAGGTGCATGGTATGCCCTTGTGCCCACAAAATCAACAACCTCTTTTCCATGGTAGGGTTTACCCTGATTATCTATATGATTCATCTCTTTATAAGTGATTAGGTAGCGTTTTGGGGCCTTCTTGAGTATGCAAATGCTAAAAGGACAAAGACAACCACATCTTAGATTCTTACGACGTGGACAACTCCCCTTACCATGTGTAGGCACTTTGGATATATCAACAGGTAGTTTTTCAATCTCTTGGTGGTCATCTGGCCCATATGTACACCAAACGCTACAAGCAACAACAAGATATTAACACTTCAAAATTCACAATATATTAAAGAATCAATTTCTCTTGCTACAACTAATGCTTTTATCTCAACCAGTTTCCAAGAACCGAGAACAACAAAGAAAAACTCACATTGTATATTCTAAGTTGTTAGCAATTCTACACATTTGATTTCCATCATTTTCTATTTTACTGTTGTAACTTTTTCGAAATCTTGTTGGATACAATGAGTTTTTGCACTCTCCGGTAACTGGCTCTTTAACTCTGTTTGATTTGATGCATGCAACATAATTACCTCCAACCATATTCCATTTCAAATCAAAAGAAGAATTTTTTTTATTTTTTTTTTCAGGATCCTGCACCTCAAGAGCTAGTTGGTGCCATTTCAAACCCATCTGAAAGGTGAAAACAAGGATTTGTAATCAGTGAAAGAGAAAATTCAGATCAACGCAGTCAAAAGTTGTTACAAGATTATATTATATAAGGATTACTTCACTTATTAATACAGAAGGGGTTCAAGGCCTCAAATCCTCTTCAAATGGGTTTCAAATCCTCTTCTACAGAATGGGTTTGTTCATGAGGCCATGGAACTCTTCAATGGAATGATTCGAAGAGCTATGGTGTCATGGAATGCCATTATTTCAGGATTTACACATAATGGACATTGCAAATATGTACTGAATATTTTTCAATAAATGCAATTGGCAGGTGCAATGTCGGATTCAAAAAGATATTCTAGTGTTCTTTCAACATCTACGAACTTGGAATATTTGGAAGTTGGCATGGGGATCCTGGTTTTGGAATCCGCAGTTGACATATGTACATTTTTACATAAATGATTGTGCATTATTGTGCCCTACAAAATATACTAGAAGGATCAAGTTTTCTATTGATGAACTAGAATTGGATATGTGGCGCTTTAGGCTGCCTTCATCCACTCTACCTGAGCTGTCAATTGTGGTTTATAGTGGTGGTGAACTTGTTGTGACAGTGCCCAAAGATGTTCCCACTTCCGATTGAAAGGAAGAGGATGAAGAAGACAAGGGAACCTTGGTTGAGGCCTGAGAAGGATGTTTCAGCCAAAGGAATGAGGATTCTTGGATGGAGTCAGGCAATATGGATGGCTATTAAGAAAACCCAAATGAAGAGGAGTCTGGTAGGGCTAGGTTTCAAGGTCAGGTCTTGTATAAAAGTGGGATTAGCCTTACCAACCCTAGCTATTTCATGAGAATTGGGAATTCCGTTGAATCCCTTATGTCCATTCAATGATAAGCTTAAATAATCCATGCTATGACTCATTTTGCATTTGTAGAAAATTTCACGATCTTTTACGTCTATAAAGTTGCATTTTAATGTGTTTAATCATATTTTTTCCACTATAATGGAAAGAATTCTAGAAATCATGGTATCAGAATGGGTAGCCTTGGATCAATTGGTAATTTTTTCATGGTTATATAATATTAGGAGATTTCCCATTCCATAATATTTCCTACTCCCAGAGGCAGGCTAAACAGCTGGAAGATTACCTAGTGTTAAATCTTTTTTTCTTTCTTGGTTTTTTTTTTCCTTTGTAAATTTTCTTTGGAAGTGCTTCAAAAAACATGCTACTAAAGGTTGCACTGCATAGAATGAACTTCCTTAAGCTTAGGTTCCAGGTCTGAGGGGAAACTAATGTGCCAACATCGGCCTCATCCCTTTCAAACTCATGCCAAAGCAATCTAGGTAGGACATACTACAACAAAAATGAATCCTCGGTGATTGACTTAAAGTTTAGGGATCTCCTGACTTAATAGTTAGGGATATCAACGATGAACCAATGTCCTGTTCACAAGTGTTGAACTAGAAATTTCAAACATGTATGTAGATCTAGATCTGCTTTGTTCTATGTTTGGTATTCTTGAGAAAAGGGTATGGACAAAGCTTTTCTGTATGATTGTTAATGCAGATTATGTGTTCTTTTGTTTAAGATGAGAAAGATATTTTGGTTGGACTAGCTTACTACCAGAGGTCTCAGTTGAAATGTAGCTTTTAGGTAACATAAGACTCTATAAAATTAGTCCGGTCCAAGGCATTTTTGTTATACTGATACTTTGTTATTACATGGAAGGACTTTTGGGGAAGAAGATGGAACCTTATTGTAACAGATACTCTTCAAGTGGAAACTGATATCCATGGAAGAAGATTCTTCCTAAAGGATGATAATAAAGAAGAGCCTCCTCCAGAAGGCTGTGATAAGGATACTGAAGGGGGCCAGCAGCAACGAGCCAGTCTAAAAAGGAGTTCTCAAGTGGTTCCAGACTACCTTTTCTCAGCAAATTTATGCCAACACAGATTTGAATTTTTTTTTTTTTCTAATCATAGTCTATGTTCTCAGGTTCATCTCTGTATAAATTTTATCAGTTTGGATGATGTAGCATATTTTTGTTAAATATAATGATAGTTACCATGGAAAGAACAACGTAGTTTGTATTAGAATTTTAGAAATATTCTCGATCTTGGTTTGATCTTTAAAAAGAGGCCAAACATTATATATCAGGCCATTTGGAAGTTAGTCCTGATAAATCTAGATATAAATATGAGATCTTATTATAGTCTTGAAATCAGAGAATATGTCTCTTATATGGAACTCATAGTTTTGTTTATCGTAGGGAAAATATCTTACTATCAGACCTAAAGTATCATACAACCAAGGAGCAAGGTTTATATGCAATGGTGTGCATGATATATTAAAATAATTCTCCCTTTTAGTACTAAATTTGGACCCTAATTAGACATGGCAATTCTAATCATTCACCTCATCTTGCTCTTTCTGTTTAATGTACCATGTGACATGTTGAAGTATGTCACCAATTGTTGGACAAGGGTGACTTTTTGATAAAAGATGCACACTCATTAGATGCAGTAACCTATTCAGACTTTATTTCTACATTAACATTCTTATGGAAGAGGATATAGGTTCCATTGTATATGCCCTTCCACTTCTTGATTTGCAATTCCTAAATATAAATACCTATTTAAAAAAAAAAACAGCTCATCTTCTTTACTTTGCATCTGAAAGAACTCTACATCTGAAAGTCAAAATATAGAATTATCATATATTACTTGGTTGAAGAAAGGTATCTCAGAAAATTGCCATGCCAATGAATTTTTAACATCTTAAAAATTTTAGAGTTGTAGTTACTATCTTGTTAACAAGTAATGAAAAAAAGCATCATCCTTCGCCATTATCTTGACGTTTGTGCCAGATTTAGAAAGAGGTGGGAAGAACAACCATGATCCAAACAAAAAGAAAACAATCGTAAAATTGGATCCATGATTGGATCAGTCTGCAAATACATGATTGTTTCCATTTGGCATTGATAAGTTATGAATGTATATGGCAACGAAGGCTACATATTTTTGTTCTGTTTATGTAAAGTTTATTTTCAAACCATGAGTAAGAAAATGCACTTATTTTGTTTTCTTTTCATTTACCTGGAAGTATTTGTTATACTGGTTCCATAGTACAAATATTTTAGTAATTATAACTGTGCATTCATCTCTGAAACAATGATTTTTGGCATGCTTAGTAATTATATGTGTGCCTTCATCCTGGAAGATGGCATACGACGAATGCCCGTTGGCTTTGGGACGCTGCTTGAGTCGGCTCTGGTGCAGTCTAGTGTGTTGCGAGAATGGAGAGAGGTGCGAGAAGGGCTTCGAGTTGGGTTCTTTGAGAATGGCAACCTCTTCTTGCTCATTCAAACGATCAGCCACCAACCTACTCGAGACATGGGGTGATGGCGGAGGGGACGGCTGATCCAGGAGGATATTGGTGGCCACCCACCTGTTCCACTTGGACCCCCACCATTGTTTCTTTTTTTTTTCCAGTTTCCTTAGTTGTAGCACAATTTACTATTTTTCACAGTTTTCAAGTCCTAAACTTCCGTAGCCGTTTTGAGGCCCTAAATGACATTTTTTTGGCATCGAATGGTCGAAAAAATTTGAGTTTGTTTAGGACTCAGTCATTTTTGTTCATCGATGTAGTCCTTGAATAGATATTTCTAACGATGTATCATGCGCGTCAAATGCAAGTAGTATGCCAAAGTTACGACCCCGAGAAATTGGTGTACCAAGTTATCCAACGGGGCCCACATTCTGGTGGGTTCACCTCCTGGGGTTAGGTTTTTGGATGTGTAGGGTTTCCATTGTTTCTTAATAATATATAGGCCTTCTAGCCTCATTGTAACACAGAGTTCAGAGGCATGTAGCTGCCACATCTCTTCTTAGAGATACGCTACTAGCACTCTAGCTAGTTTATTTCCATTATGTATGTAAACAAGTTTCAGTTCTTTGATTAATAAAATGAAGTGTTATTTCTGGTGCATATTTGTTATTTGTGTATTTTGTTGTGTTCCTGCATAAATCTGGATCAGTGGTATCAAATCAATCTGCTCTTTCTCGATCCTTCTTTGCATGTCCCCAATGAGGGCGGGATATAAAGAGTTAGGGCTCAATCTGGTTGAACCTTTGCAAGATTAGCCTCGCAAATATCGACAGCCACCCATGGGGGACGAAAAGAAAGACAAGGGTGTAGAAGATCCTATCAAAATTTTGCTTGAGGAGGCCCTTGAAAAACATAGGAACATGATGATGGATAACTTCGCCCAGATCCTTTAATGACTTCCCGCTGGCGGCGCATCTGCATCTAGCAGCCACTCTAGAGGTGCAACCCCTTTTAAAGTACAAGTAAACTTCGACATTCCCATATTTGATGGCCGAATAGATGCAGACACCATAGATAGATGGTTGAATCTATTAGAAGGATATTTCTCAGTTCATAACTTTTCCAACCAGGAAAAGATTACTTTTTCACTACCCAAAGCTGCCCCCCATGTCAAGGACTGGTGGGAAATATACTGTGAGAGAAAGGATGAGGAGGAACCCTCTCTGTTCTCGGCTGTACCCACTTGGAATTATTTGCGAGATGCCATAAAGGGACAATATTATCCCATGGGGAGCTATGAGGACAAGTACATACAATGGACTACGTTGCGGCAACAAAGAGATCAAGATGTGCATGAACTGATGAATCTGTTCCATATCCTGCGCACCAAGTTGGGTATCAATGATTTAGAGAAACATTTGGTGCTGAAGTACCACAGTTGTCTGCACAAATACATTTAGGAGGAAATGGAGTTCCTCAACATCTCCTTACTTGGTATGGCATACCGGTATGCTGCCAAAATTGAGCAAAAATTCAAACTGAAAAAGGGAGACTTTGGATCTGCGAATCAGAAGCAAGTGAAAGGTGCCCCCAAACCGCAGAACCAAGGACACAGCCAAGGCATGGTGACTCAAGACAAATTTCCAAAGCCGCAAGCAAAGAGAAACACTGCGAAGCTGAAGAAAGAAGTGAGAAAGTGGTGTGAGTTCCATAACAGCCCCACTCACAACACAAGTGAGTGTCAAGCCAAGCAGTCACTGGTGGCCAAGATAAAGGCTTCCGAATCAAATGCATACTCTGACACTGAATCAGAACTTGAGAAGGGGAATGACAGAGGGAAGAATATTATCGATGCAAATCCTAACGCCACCGTTGCCACCATGGAGATCCAAAAGGAAGGACTAGAAGATTCATAGGAGGAGGAGTGTCTTTTCCACTCGTAGATGTGGGTAAAGGGTTCCCCGCTATAGTTCATTGTCGACAGTGGGATCCAAAAGAACCTCATTTTAGCAGAGGTCATGAAGCGGTTGGGATTATCGACCACAGCACACCCACAGTCATACACCATCGGGTGGCTTCACCAAGGAAGGGATCTCCAAGTCAGCTAGCAGTGCGGCCTTCCCTACAACATCAAGCCCTTCATTGATGACGTATTATGTGATACTGCTCCTCTTGATGTTTGTGATGTATTATTAGGTCAACCATACTTATGGAAGTGACATACTGTGTATGAGTCCTGGCCTCATGTTGTTATTGTTACATTGGGAAATAAGTTGTACAGGATACCAGAGGTACCACCTCCTGCCGCTATCTCTTTGGTTACTGCAAAATAATGCAGTAAGCTCATTTCCAAAACCAGAAATTTTTTTTTCTTAATGATCTGCCCTCAGGGAAAGAAGAAGATCGTGGCCACGACCTCCAGACAGGGCCCCCATTAGAGGAAATTTGAGGTCTAAAATGGGCCTCCTAAGGAAAATAATAAAATAATAGTTATTAATTTTGGAGTAAGAATGAAAAGAATATTTTTTTGTGTTTGTATTTTTGACATATCTCCCTATGTTTTTACTCAAATTATGAGCGAGAGAGCTCATTGGATGCGAAATTTAATTCTACATCCAACGAGTACCTGCACTGCATACTTTTGACGGACCCTACCCCAAAATCAAGAAATACCTGGAAAAAATGTGATGATGACATCACCATCACATTTTTTTAGGTATTTCTTGTTTTTGGGATAGCAAGGTCCGTCAAAAGTATGCAATGTGGGTACTCATTGAATGCAAAATTAAATTATGCATCTAATGAGCTCTCTCACTTGAAATTTGAGTAAAAACACAGAGAGATATGTCGAAAATACGAACAAAAAAAGTAGTTTTCTTTTATGACAAATATGTTAATTCAACCATTATGGTTGACTCATTTTATTGAAATTCTATTGGTTCTTCAATTCCAACTCATAAAATTTATTGTTGGCGTGTTTTCTTATAAGGCCCATTTTAAACCCCAAATTTCCTCTAATGTCTGCATGACAACAACAAATCGACAAGGTCGTGGAGGAGTACCAAGACATATTCACCTCACCCACAGGGGTTCCTCTGCACTGTCAGGTCAAGCACCCCATCGATCTGACCCCAGGTGCACCACTACCCAATGGACCGATCTATCAACGCTCTGTTATGGAGAATGATGAAATCAAGAGACAAATGCAGGAGTTGTTGCAGAAGGGTCAAATCCAGCCAAGTTCATCGCCCTGTGGGAGCCTAATTGTGTTGGTACAGAAGAAGGATGGGACATGGAGACTCTGTATTGACTATCGGGCACTGAAAAAAATCACTATCTAGAATAGGTACCCGATCCCACGGATTGATGACCTCCTGGACCAACTTAAAGGGGAGAAATATTTTAGCAAGATCGACTTAAGGTCCAAGTATCACCAGGTACCGATCGAACCGACCAATGTGTGGAAGACTACCTTCAAAGCCAAGGAGAGCCTTTTCGAATGGTTGGTCATGCCTTTTGGGTTGAGGAATGCTCCCGCAACCTTCATGAGACTGATGGGAGACACCTTGTGGCCATTCACCAACTCATTTGTAGTAGTGTACTTGGATGACATTCTGATATTTAGCCAGACTTGGGAGGAGCACCTCCACCACATCCGACAGATCCTCCAAACACTGCAGAAGCACAATTTGTGTGCCAATTTGGACAAGTGCACTTTTGGCATGACCCAGGTTCAGTATCTAGGATACATTATTGATGAGTGTGGGGTACATGTGGATCCAACCAAGATCCAAGTCATTCGGGATTGGCCAGCCCCAACTACTCTAACAGAGCTTCGCAGCTTTCTAGGTCTTGCTAATTTCTACTGTAGGTTTGTGTTAGGACTCTCTCATATCACTTGGCCCTTGAGTCAAGTCACCAAGGGAGGAGAAAAAGCAAAATTATTCTAGTCGAAAACTCACCAGAAGGAGTTTGCAGAATTGAAACATCTCCTTTGTTGTGCCCCAGTGCTCACATTACCAGACTTGTAACAACCATTTGAGATTAAGACATATGCCTCTGACTATGCTATTGGGGCAATCCTTACTCAACAAGGGCACCCAGTGGCATATCATAGTGAGAAACTGTCTGACATAGTCCGCAAATATCCCACTTATGACAAAGAAATGTACTCCATTATACAGGCTTGCCGACAATGGAAGCATTACATTTTGGGGAAGGAAACGATCATCCACATAGACCACTAACCCCTCTAGTTCATATAGACACAAGGGAAGTTAAAAAATGATCGCCATCAGAAGTGGTCCACATATCTACAACAATTTCATTTGAACATCAAGTATAAGAAGGGAAGCACCAACAATGTTGCAGACTGCCTCAGCCAACCACCGATCATGGTGATAACCACCGTGCTCAACTCTTGTGGGCATGAGACTTTTGATTGGCCACTTCTCTACCAGAGCGATCCAGAATTCAGCCACACATACATGACGCTCTTGGAGGGAAACTAAGTTCCAAATTTTCACCTCCAAGATGCACTACTATGTCACATGGGACACCTTTGTGTTCCTTCAAGTCAGCATGCCAAGATGATTTGGGAAGCGCACTACAATCCGGTCACTGGGAATTTCGGGGTCAAGAAAATAGTGGCAGTACTGTAGAAGTATTTCTATTGGCCGAACCTTCAATAGCACATCAGGAAGTACATCTGATCCTGCACTGCTTGCACCATTTCCAAACTGTCCATCAAGAAGAAAGGCCTCTATACTTCGTTGCCTACCCCTAGTCAACCTTGGGAATCCATCTCCATGGATTACATGCCAGGCCTTCCTTCTACTAAGCATGACAATGACTTTGTATTCGTGGTCATCGATAGATTCTCAAAGATGGCCATAATGGGGGCCTCTAAGAAGAATATCACAGCAAAAGCCACTGCTAAACTCTTCTTTGAACGAGTGTGGGTACACTTTGGGATCCCACAGTCTATAATCTTAGATCAAAACAACAGGTTCCTTAGTACATTTTGGTCTAGCCTATGGTCAATGCTATACACCAAGCTCACAATGTCCACAGCTTTCCATCCCCAGATTGCCAGACAGAGGTTGTCAATAGGATGATTGTACACATTTTGCGCATGTACAACTCAAAGAATCCACGCACATGGGATGAGATCCTCCCCTATGTACAGTATAGCTATAACCGGGCCCTCCATAGCTCAACTGACCACAACCCCTTTCAGGTGGGCTTGGGATTCTAGCCACTATGTCCCATTGACATAGCCATGCCATTTACAGTTGCTCAAGCTGACTCGGCTCATGTTCAGTCTGAATTTTTTAGGGCGAACAGCTTCATTGAGCGCATTTAGCACATTCTTCAATAGGTTCATGACATATTGGATAGATCTAATGCTAAGTACAAGCAGCGGCATGATCAGAATCGGGTGCAACACAACTTCCAAGTGGGCGACAAAGTGTGGCTACATTTGCAGAAGGAGCGCCTCGTTGAACCCCACCGCAAGCTTCGCCCACTCCGATATGGGCCATACACCATCACCAAGGTTGCCGGGGACAATGAATTTGAGCTCAGTATTCCACCATTCCTTGCTTTGCACCCAGTGTTCAATGTGGACCGCCTTTGGCCCTACTTTCCACCTCTACTGGACACATCAGACGTGGCAAAACAACTCACAAGAACAGAGTTAAACCCCGACTGCATGGAACAAGCCACAACTGATCGGATTATGAACAAACAGATCTAGAACACCCACGAGCAGAAAATCTAGCTATATCGAGTTGTCAAAGCAGGCCAACTCCTTCACCAGGGAAAGTGGATTACCAAGGACCAAGTTCAGTAGAAGTTTCCTCATCTCATGGAGGAACTCAACGCAATGGGGACCATTGCTTCATAAGGGGGGAGGAATGATCCAAGATGATATTGGTGGCCACCCACCTATTCCACTTGGACCCCCACCATTATTTCTTTCAGTTTTCTAGTTTCCTTAATTGTAGCACAATTTACTATTTTTGGCAGTTTTCGGGTCCTAAACTTCCGTAGCCATTTTGAGGCCCTAAATGATGTTTTTTCGGCATCGAATGGTCGAGAAAATATGATTCTGTTCTAAACTTGATATTTTTCACTTATGGATGTATTCCTTGAATAGATCTTTCTAACGATGTATTATATGCATCAAATGCAGGTAATATGCCAAAGTTACGACCCCGAGAAATTGATGTACCAAGTTACCCAACGAGGCCCACATTCTGGTGTTTCACCTCCTAGGGTTAGGTTTTTGGATGTGTAGGGTTTCCATTGTTTCTTAATAATATATAGGCCTTCGAGCCTCATAGTAACACAGAGTTCAGAGGCATGTAGCCGCCACATCTCTTCTCAAAGATACGCTACCAACACTCTAGCTAGTTTATTTCCATTATGTATGTAAACAAGTTTCAATTCTTTGATTAATGAAATGAAGTGTTATTTCCACTGCATATTTGTTATTTGTGTATTTTGTTGAGTTCTTGCATAAATCCGAATCAAATACCAAGCGGCTGCTTGGTATAGGTTACATTAAATTGCTGGCAGTGGGCTAATCGTGCAGCCATAAAGTTTCAAATAAATTCGAGAGGGACTCCGTCCATGGATTTGTTGGACCTAAAGGGGATCCACGCCAGCTGGCTTAATGAGCATGAACGTACATGATCAATAAACTCAGTCGGAATGGTGATGTAGTGGTGGATATTATTTGACCAAGCTTCAGGTCTTCCTAAAATCTCATGTGGTGCTCTTTCAAAGACATAGGTCACTTAAATTGTTCAATTGTAGTCAATTACCTAAAGGTGGTTTAGCCACATACTCCAATTGATGAGGTCCTACTCTTCAATTACTAAAATAACACAAAGGAATACGACTATTCAAATTACTCTTGTAACTACTCAAATAACAACCATTTTAATACTCAAATTACACTTCAACTACTCAAGTAACACCAAGAAAGCCATTTTGTAATCTTAATCCATGTACCCTATCTAAACCCTTCAAGTGTAAATAACAAGAGTGTGTGAGATGCCAAACCAGGTTCCATTTCTGCCGCATGACTTTAAAACATTGTTTTATGTAATAACTTAACAATGAAAGCTAGATTGAGGTTTGTTCAACTAATGACAAATTTTAAATTTTATCTCTTAGTGGAGAAAGAAAAACAATAACAAAATTAACGCTACCGTGTCCATTACAACACCATATTACAATTAAGGTCAAAGAAATTATGTGATGATGTCACATGCCCCAATTTGCAAAACATTTTCATGTTTTTAAGAAACACTATGTTATATTTTATGTTAAAGTTTGTAATTAATGACCAAGTGGGGTAAAGGATAATTTAATGTAATTGCTGAATATTTTATTAATAAATAAATGAAAGATGAGACAACAACTTAGGGAAGCTGTTAAATGAGTGTTTTACTGGTCACTTGATGGAGAAGGCTGGGTTGAGTGCAGATTGACACATGGCGGCATCCTCAAACTACTTCTAGCTTTTGCAGGTGGAAACTTCCCATTGAAGACAGCTGAGGCTTCTCATTTATGGATTGGTGATCATTCTAAGTGAATGAAGTGCACAAGAGAATTCGATGGAGGGGACTAGATGAAGTAAGTTTGAGTGGAAAAGTGGTGAAGACCTGATCTAGTGTAGCTATTCTAAGATGAGTTCATACTGCTACAGGCAGAATTGATTTACTGCTGAACACTCAGTGGAGTTGCAGAGGATTCCTAGACTACATCTCTCACCTAGTACTTCTACCAGGTGGACCAGGAGACAAGCTCAGGGGTCCTGAGAATTGTAGTCCAGCTCTTCTCCAGGAGTTGGTTGGGAGGAACAGGTTCCTTAAGCTGTTGTCACCTCATCTATACTACCAGGTTTTACTTGCTTATTTCAGTTATCTAAGTATTCACAGTTATCTGGAAAGTTTAATATTTATCAATAATATGGTATACTTCTATTGTTATTGTTGCTAGGGCTAGCTTAGGAATGTATGTTGGGAAAAGTTAGTAAGTTATGAACTAGTTTAGTTAGGGTAAATGATTTGAAATATTCTGATTTAAATTGATATATAGAAAAAAAATACCTAAACTGTATTTTTCCACACCTTTTGCAAGGTAGTACTCTAGTACAGTAGGTTAATTTATTTTCAAATAAAGAATTCGAATAAGTATGTATGCAGATGAAATTGTTATTTTCTATAGGATCTTCGTATAAATTGTTTGTATGTTTTCTTTTATACTTTTTATTTACTTCAAGTATTTAAACAAACTAAATAGAGATAGATAGGAAAGAGCTTAGGTATTACACACTAGTCTATGTAACATTTTACGCAGTAAATCCAAAAAAAAATTATATTATAAATCTAATATGTTAATCATAAATAGATAATATAGAAAACATGAAATTATCGAGATTAAACTTAACAAAAAGAGTATATAAGGTTAAAACATTTACCCAATTAGTTCACCTAAGTGAAAATGCAAACTAAGGTTAACTAAAAATGAAATACTAGCTCTGTAAATATTTAAAGAAGAATTAGGGTTTGTAAAACAACTTATGTAAAAGAAGTGTTCTTTTCATAATTAAATAAATTCAAAATCTATAAATATCAAAACCTAACAGTATATTTCAAAAAGTACAGAAAATAATTAAATTATACAATTAAGATCTTTTCTCTATTGTATTTCCAGAAATCATTTCTAATTCAATAACTATGTTATTATCTAAAGATTGCACTGTCAAAAACCCTCAAGTTATAATTTACTTAAGAAAAACAAACTAACTAATAATCTACTTAACCATAAACCCTCGAAAGGAAATAGTTAAAATAACCACAATATATAATATATTATCCAAACAGAGATACTGTCAATCAGCTCTAAGCTGTAAGAATTCTTTTAAGATCAGAAATAAAACTGAATAGACATAGTCTAGTCCTACACCCTTTTACATCACCAATCAAGGCTTAAAAATCGTGATTAAAAGTATTATAATTACGAACAAATTTCACAATTGACAAAACAGTTTTCTCAGCTATGTAACCCCTTCCAAAAACTCTCCTAAAACAACCACTAGGGATTTATATTTTTTTTTTAAACAAATCATCTTGTAAGGGCCCTCGGCCCTTCCAAACTTTTGCAACGGTACTTCAAGCCGAGATAAAAACCCAGTAATCCAAACGAACTCCATCAACTAAATTCAACACCATTTCACCATGGGAGGAGAACCTGAGTGAGACCAAGGCTTACCAAGGGTTACGCAGCTTGGATTCAGTGCAGGGTAATCCTTGGTGTTTGTCTGCACTTCTCTATAGAAGTTAAGCATATGCAAAACAAAAACTAATAAGTATTTATAGAAAGAAAAACTTAAGAGAATAAATTACTGATGCACATAGAAGAAAAGAAATAAATCCTAAAATGTTGTAGCAAGAATCGAACTTGGAATAATTTTACCTGTTACTAGATTTAGCAACCCGGAAGTTTGAGCTCAAAAACCTAGCCACCTTTTTGTAAAGTCGATGAGCAGGAAAACTCTGTCAGGAGGAACACGGTGCTTAGAGCACAAGTTTATTTTTTTCCAAGCCACGGCAAAAGGTTTAGGCCGCAACAGAAGTTAACACAACCTGTAAAGCTCAAGACTAAAAAACTGGAACCACGACAGGAAAAACAAAAGCTACCAGAGAGCTAAGGAGTAAAAACAATAAACCCTAACTAGCAAAGACCACACTACGATAGTGCTAGAGCCATGATCATCTTGTAAACTGACCAAAATACCAGAGAGCAATTATCAGAACTTGCAGAGGCAAACTTATGGCAATTGCTTCGTGGTTTAAAGCCAAGAAATGGAAATAAGAGGGTCCAGTTACAAAAACCAGAGCAAGCACCTGACATTACCTCTACGCAAAGGAGAGAGAGGTCATGGACAGAGAGGTTTATGCAATGGACAGACAAATAGGCTCAGCGGCCACTCTTCCAACATAGGGTAAAAACTTAAGAAAAAACAAGAATTTAGGGTTTAGAAATCCTTTATATGCTAAAACTCCACAGTCAAAACCCCCTTTTAATGTACATCGAACACGTAGCTCCAAATACTTTTGCAAAGGGTGGGTTCGGCACTATAGTCAAAACCATCACTCAAATCCTGCACATAGTATTGTATATAAGTTATTATCATATGGTATTTGGCACGGTTGCCTTATTATTGTTTTGGATTTTGTTTATATAATCCAAAGACATTAGTTTAAGAGATATTCATGAAAACTAGAGTTTTAAACATAAACTAAAAACATTAACAAATGTATAGGAAACTTATACATGTGTATCTTCTCTCTCTTTTAAATTAGTGTTTAGTATTTGATTATAAGATGATACACAAACAATGGTAAATGAACCAATAACATGTAAATACATGTAAACTATAGAGACTAACTAGTTAGGACCTAGTCTAGTCACAGATTCATGATTGCTAGTGTTTGCTTTGACAATTAAACTCTTATGTAATGAGAATCCATATAAAAGAAATAGGGATAGTCATCTTATAGACATTAATATAACCTCTCCTACATAACGAGTTATAACTCTATTGTGGAAATAAAACAAGTAGTGTTAGAACATTTATAAACATTAAGTGCTAAGCCTACTTAAAAAAATACTTTGTACATCATAACACTGTTTCCTACATGAGTCCTCATTTAAATATGCTCAGTATTCTTACTCAGTTCCTTAGATCTTTCCAGATTTACACAAATACCAGTAAAAGTAATAATTTGGGAAATTATTATAACATCAAGTAGTTTCAATAGGGCAAATGCTAGATGAGATGTTTTTTCTCCCTAAAGTTGTATCCAGTTTTCTAATTTAAAAATGGAATGCTACAAAAATGAACAAGCATAAGCTAGTTATGATGGATAGAAGAATATTTAAGCCTAGTTTAGTTTGCTAGAAAAATTACTCACTACTATCAGCTATGAAAATCGTAAATAATAAGATCAACAATACCTATTTTCCTACTTAAAGCTGTAAACAAATAATTTAACTAGCATTCTATTATATGTTAGCTAAATGTTTTTCTCGATTTGGAAAGACTGGTAACAAAAGTTTTAATTGTTTACTTGTTCAGAACTTGTAGAAGAAGTAACACTTTACTGCGTTAGCTATAAGCTAAGTAAGCCTCTATCTCAACTGAAGTTCTTTCCTACTTGTCATAAGACATTAAAAAACACACTCAGTATCAGGTTCATAGAAAATATTCACTTCCTGTCCTTTGGAAAACATAAACTACTAAATTCAAGTCGTTAACATAGAATGATCAAGATAAACAAATAATTATACAAAGATTTACAAATGTGCAGATATAAATACTACTATTTAAAGGTAACCGTTAGCAATTATTGGTCCCTAGGCAGTGATGAATGCCAACATTTTATGTTACATGAAAAAAATTAAATTTTTACAAATTTTTGGATTATTACAGATTATCTCAACTTTTTAAAAGTTGCCATGTCTATTACAACACCGTATCACAATTAAGGTCAAAGCAATTACTAAGATGATCTCAACTTTGTAAATTTAATTAATAATAATTTTAGATCCTTCGTCTAGAAAACTGGCTATCAATAACTACCTTTTGTGCAGGCTTCGAACCTGGGCTAACAGTTTATGCAAAGCTATTTATAATAATTAGTATTATATGTTTGTAATAATTAGTATTATATTTATAATAATTAGTATTATTAGTATCTTGCAATATAATATTTAATGTTGCATTTACAAAAATATCAACAATTGAATAAAAAGTTAGATCAAATCTAATAATTAACATTTTGACACCCTATCATTTAATACTCCACTACAAAGTATTTATTACACATATGTTGATACTCACAATACAAGCGACATTTAAAATTGTACAAAGAAAAGCTTTATATAAACGGGTGACAAAGTGAAGCAAATCTTCTCTAAGTTCCATTTTGATTTAATGATCCTTTTTAATGAATGATTTTAAAATGGATCAAAATATTAATACGTTTTCATAATTGAAATTCTCTTTCATCAAAATGAAATTATAATTTTACATTAAAAAGTATTTAATTTAAATTGATTATTTAATTAATTAAATATTATTTAATGAAACATTAAAACAATTATACTTAAGTGGATAGGCCTATTTATCTTCGGGTGGATTACTATCTATGTTTTTCTATCTATGGGCGAGAATGAGACAAGTTTTTTGTGAGACAAGTATACTCTCAAGATTGATTTAGTATGGACATCGTTCAAAATTAATAATTAATAATTTCAAAAAATAAAAAATAACTTAATTCACATTTGATAAGTACAATTAGTGTAAAATTTAAAAGTAGTCTTCAACTATTCTATTATTACCATACAACTATGAGCTTAACTCTCGATCTATTATTAGATACAACTATTAGCTTAACTTCAACTTTAATCTAGTTATATTGATTAATTATTAGCTTAACTCTAATGATTGTACAACTATTAGCTTAACTTCAAATCTAATCACTTAAGGCTTCGTCCAAATGCATTTGGAAAGAATCAAACTTCTATTAAAAGGAGTAAGCTACCGACGCGACGATTTTGCCAGGCAGCAATCGTCGCGCCGGCTCTCCGGCCACCGGCGACCCCTTCTCTCCGTTGTCGGGCGCCCATTTTCCCACTGTCGTCGTCACCCCGTTCACCAACTCCTTCCATCGTCGTTAGCCCGCTCGCCGTCTCCCTCCGTCTGTCGTCATCGCCGTGGCCATCCCCATCCACCCAATTAATTTGCCACCAACCTCTCCCTCCCTGCACATTTCAAACAACCATCCCGCCTGCCCAAGCCCTGCATGTTGAACACAGTATTATGTTAACATAGTAGTAACCAATGCGCACATATGTTCCGGAAATGGGTGGGAAAGGCTATGTAGCAACCACCGGAACTCTGTCGTCGGTAGATTTAACAAAGCAAGCCGTAATAGCAAATGTCTTCCTTTATGCATCAAATTTGCAATCTTGGTATATTACTGTGACTGTGAGGAGTGGCTAAAGGCAGTGGCGGCGATGCTAGTGGAAGCGGTGGAGGAAAGAAGAAGGGAGGAAAAGGTAAAGGTGGAGGTGGGGGTGGAGATCATGGTATGACTGGCTAGTCTACCAGCTACGAAGAAACTGTATTAGCAGCATAACAGCAGTGGCAAGATTCGATCCTATGATGGGCAGGGTAGGGTATGGGAAAAATCTCTGCAGAGACCAGGCGTAGTACACAACCGGAAGCTATTACAGTATAGACATCCTGTACCTTACACTCATCAGTATCCTCCTACTGTGTACGCTAACCTTGCAAATCACTCTGAGTATGCCACCATGTTCAGTGACGAAAATGTCGGTGGCTACTCGATTATGAAACTAAATCTCCATCATTTCATTTGCAGGTTTCATTTAGAGGAGGAGGACTTGAGGTTATCAAGGCATGTGTAACTGAGTGGCCATAGAATAGACTATCATTTGGAATTGTTTTGAAACTCCTTCACCTTAACTCCTCGTAAGTTTGCTAAAAGTAGCAGCAAAACCTACTGTGCCAAATCCAATCTCGCAGCACGCCATGGACTATGCATGTGGAGCGGGTGCTGATTGTAAATCCATCTAGCCAAATGGACTGTGCTATTTACCTGACACAATGGTCTCCCATGCTTCTTTTTCCTTCAACAACTATTGGCAAAAGAACAAAAATATTGGTGGAACCTGTGACTTTGGAGGGACTGCTATGCTGATCACAATGGACCCAAGTAAGTAGGGAATTTCATTGGACTCTGCTTTGTCTACATTTTTTTTTTCAAATGACAACTATACACATACACACAACCACAGGCATATTTGTGTATTATATTTTCTTATTGTATTTGTCCCTTTTTTCCATTTCGTTGGGAGTGCTTTGAGAAGTACACCTTCAGGAACTGCATTTGCACACCCTCAGGAACTGCACCGCATAGAGTTAATTTGCACAGCCTCAGGAACTGCACTACATAGAGTGAATTTCCTTTGGCTTAGGTGTCGTGTCAGAGTTGTAACTATTCTTCGATAGTCACCTGGGATGTGCAATCAGCTTCATTCCTTTGAAACTCATGCCACTTGGAATCAACTTGAATTGTGTATTTCTTTGTGGACTTTGACATCTTACAGAGTTTATAGTTAAGATGATAGTTCCCTACAGTTATGATGCCTTGATTACATAATAAATTCAATGTCTGCTTCATATACTTCACTTCTAAATTCCTTAAATTTGTTTTTGAAATTTTGCAGGTTATCAAAGTTGCCGCTTTGATTTAAACTAAGGAATAAAGATTGGTTATTCTTCAATACTTATTGCCATTGGGGTCAGAGTCATCAAAATCTCCTTGTAGAGAGCATAATCTACAGATTTCATGTCCACTTCGTCGAAGAATCCATATTTGCAGTTCACTATTATGGATGTTTTTCTTCCATAGGATTAGTGCATACTAATAGGTTTTGTTCATAGCAGAGTGGTAACAAAGTCTTGCTACTGCTCTACAATATATAGTAATTTTGTAGGTATTTCACAGGCCCTTAGTTTGGAATTTTAATCACTTGTGTGTGATTTATATATCGTAATTCTCGCACACAGGAATTGTTCAAAGTATATCTTATTCCGTGACTAAGATTTGCATGATTAATATCTACTTTGTCACTCTTCAATTTTTTTGTTTCCAGAAAATTTGTAACCTTGTTAGAAAAATGTGGCAACTGTAAGTTCTATAATCATTCTTTATTATCTTATTTTAATTGTAATGGAGGAACATTATAAGATTTGCATAATTCATAACTACTTTGTCACCCTTAAATATGTTTGTTTCCAGCAGTAACATGGAAAAGTGGCAACTGTAATTGTTAGTGGGCTAAGAGAATTTAGGCCTTTCACCCAACCTATTTTGTTTAGTAATTAATTGTTTTTCAATACAAAATACAGAGTGAAATTGACATCTCAAGGTTTTCCAGAAGGTTTTCCAGTAAAAGGTTTTCTAGTAAAATAAATTGCCGATTGAAACCAATGTTTCCTTTCACCCAACCTATTCTATTTAGTAATTAATTGTTTTTCCATACAAAACACAGAGTGAAATTGACATCTCAAGGTTTTCCAGTAAAAGGTTTTCTAGTAAAAGAAATTGCCGATTGAAACCAATGTTTTAGACCTTGCAGTAAATTCAAAGCATGGATTAATCCTGTATTAATGTAATTTTGTTGGGTCAAATGCAGAGAAGTGTTCAACAAAATTTTCCATGGAAAAAAAGTAACCTAACATAATAAACTTAAGATTAAAATATCCAATATACTTCCTTATAGTAAAGTTATCTTTTTTTTACTATTTACTTTTTTTTTTAAACTTTTGTACGGTGGTTCACCATTTGTTAGAGGGCTACTCCACTTGCTATTTCAACATGAGAATCAAGATTGCACAATTCACTCATGCATTACATAGGGGCTCAACAAGAGCAAACATGTCACTTATAAGAATTGAACCTGGGTGGGGAGGGTAACATCCATTCCTCCCAACAACCCAAACTACAACCAATGGACCTCTTTTTACTATTTACTTAATATGACTATGTGCCCTCTTTTTGCTCTCATTACTTCCAGCAATGCAATGCTCTCCTTATCTTTGGATGTTAATGTAATTCTGTTACATTAATTATTTGTCAGCTTGGTATTGGTATGGAAGTTGATATAAGATTGTTAGTCATGTTATTTTGTCAAATTTTTTTGAAACAAGGTCTTTGAAAGAAAACTCATCATGGTCTCTAGCTGGAGTGCTTTATCAAAATAGAACACTTTTTAACATTTTTTCCACATTGTATAAGGTACAAACAAGGCCTTCATTCATTGGTAAGATATATATAAGGAGTGTTGAGTTGTTGATTAGAGTTTTATTTTGTAATTTGAATTTACTCAATCCCTGTTCACAATTCTCTGGAGATACTATAGCCCCAAACTTCACAACCATATATGATAATAGTAATAACTGGAAATACAACATAATTATTACAAGCCTTTAATCACCACTTAGGCATTGTTTTCTTTTTGCTATTTTTCCTACTTCCATTCTTCACTTCAATGTTTACCTCTTCTTTTCTTCAACAACCCCTTCTATTTCTCTGGATGCCCTTTTATTCTAAAAAGTCAATTCTTTTTTTATTCTTGAATTTCTTTTAATTCTGTTTTAACTACTTTCTAAGTTCGTTTCTTTTTTATTTTATTGAAAAATGTTAACTAAATGAACTTCTACCAAAGGGTAAATAATGTTCCCAGCATCCAACCCTAGATACCATGGCTTGTTTAGTGAGACCTTCTAATATGGTCTTTTACAATTTGTAAATTTGTTTATTCCATGAAAATCAAAATTTATTAATTACAATATCAAGCCATGTCCCTTCCTGAGTATTTATAATCAAAATTGTAAATTTGGTTATTCCAATAATCAAAATTGTAAATTTGGTTATTCCAATTACTGACACGTTTAATTTTTTGTGTCAAAGTATAACTAAATATTTACAAAAGAGTAACTTATAATCAAGCCTTGAGGCATTACAAAAGCTAAACCAACAATTGATTCAATTTGTATTATAGAGGGATCACTAACATACATTCTAACAATAATCTCTCAATCATTTCTATAAATCCCTAGAAATACCTTTAAGTAATCCATCATATAATATCATCATAAATTTAACCTTAATAATTTATCTATTTAAATACATATTTATACTAAACATAATCATTTACATAGTTTTAACGTCCAAACCATATTACAAAATAGACACAACGATAAAAACATACATACATAATGGCTCACAAAATTCAAAGTGTACATATTAAAAGGTGTGTTGGTCACTGAAGTCTTTTTTGGCAAGCATCATCTACTTTGCAAAATTGGTATCTCACATGAAGTAATTGCATCAATACCATTCTTAACACACTTGAAGGTTTGTACCAATGCTTTTTTTTATAATCTTGCAAATGGGAGCTCGTGAGAGCTCGTGATATGAGTGCATATGGACAACCAAAATACTTGTAAAATCCATTCAATCTTAGTTTTTTCTAGGATTGGATCAAGGCTATCATCAAAAGCATGGTGAAGGCACTTTTGGAAGTCTTTTAAGGGTTTGTTAGTGCACCACCTGCATTGGTTAAGCACTTGGCTATTGATGTTTATAATAATGAGATGTTCAAATGCATGTAGGAATTAGTAACTATGTGCCAACAAAAATAATGGGTTGGTGGAATTTTGTCTCACCAACATAGGTTTTTCTCTAATAATGACCATGGCTCAAATTTGAATCTCATATTGTTTAAAAAAATGTCAAATTTGATTCTCATATTACTTGACATAAAAAATGCTAAAATTATTTTTTACAAATAGAAAGTGTAATTTCTTCCCAACATCATTGTATTGAGGTATTATGAAGCATGGATAATTGAATATGCCTTTTTTCCATTTGAGGGATGTCACACCATTTAAATACAAGAAAAAATCAAATTTGATTCTCATATTATTAACATAAAAAATTGTTAAAATTATTTTTTACAAATAAAAGATGTAGTTTATTCCTAATACAATGGCATTAAGGTATTATGAAGTATGGATAATTCAATATGCCATTTTTCCATTTGAGGGATGTCAATGATGATATCAACGACACCACTCAAATAAGAGATCATGAAACTGTAGTCATTACAATGTTATTTGTAGATAAAGTAAGTCTTAATGTCTAAGATATTAGCAACAAAACAAAATAGATAATGCATTTATATATTAACTAAGTAATGGTATAAACAAAACTATTCTAATAAAAATACATAAATGGAAAGATAAAATCTACAAGTAAGACGTACAACAATTTGGAAGTTTCTTATTACCTTCTAATTCCTAACAAGGGGACTTAAGGATACAAACAAAAACGATACTTAAAGACATAACTAATGTAAATAGCCATAAATATTTACTAACTTAATACTCTATTTTGGTTATTTTTTAAATTCGTTTAGAATTATCTTCAATGCTTCTTAATTTGTATAAAGCTCTTATATGGAAGAGAATCTTATACTAGAGCCAAGTTGGATATGTTCTCGTTTTGGAGATAAGCTATATAAATCTATATCGCTCCTTGTAGTTTATGTAAACTAATTAATGGCAGAGCATTGAGTATTAGATTATTACAGAGAAATTTTCATGGGATTTATTGAGGGTTATGACTCCAACATTTTTTTGTTTAAGTTGAATGTAGGATTAGGAATATCTTGTTTGGTTGTAATTTACACATACACCAAAAACATATCACAATTTCATAAAAGAGAGCCAAAGATTGAATGAAAATTTATTTCAATGGGTTCAATGGTGTTTAGCACACATCAAATCTAGCAAATGAAATACCAAGAGTCTCTTGGAGAGTTGCTTACTACTGCAACTCAATCTCTCCATTATCTACAAGTTGTCGAATGTTATGGAAACACACCTTAAGATGCTTTGTTTGCTCATGAAACACTAGATTATTTTCTAGATTCAACAAACTATGATTATCATGTAGTAAAGTACATTTGCATTATATTGTTTTTCACTTATGAACGAGGTTTCAAACCACCATATAAGTGAAACAAGAAAGAGATTAGCGAACCAAATAGAACAACGAGATACCAAGAAAAAATTGACAAAATATAAACTCAAGCATTTACATTATGCCATCAAATATATGTCTTCGCAAAGTTCCAGCCAGGGCAGAAATACCACCATTGAGGTTGAGGTCAAGCTTTTCATCCAAATGATGAGCAAACAACAAGGTCAAAGTTCTAGGAGAAGCAGAGTTCCAGGTCGAGCAGAGTTCCAAGTGGTGCAGAGTTCCAGCCGGGGCAGGGTTCCGGCCAAGGTCAAAGTTCCAGTTGGGCAAAGTTCCAACTGGGATTGAGTTCCATCCAGGGTAGAGTTCCAACAAGGCAGGGTTCCAACAAGGGCAGTGTTCCAACAAGCAGGGCAGGGTTCCAACAAGCGGGGCAGAGTTCCAACTTGGGTAGAGTTCTTTGGCATTGAATGTCATTGGATTTATTTGGCAACTGGCTCTTATTCCAATAGGAAGAACTAAGGAAGGACTTGGGCTATGCTAGAGTTCAAATCAGGGCAAGGTTCCTGTGAGGGAAGAGTTCCTTTCGATAAAGTTCATGCATTGTCGAACGTATTGAGCTAGCAGATATTGTAGCTAGCGGATATTGTAGATAAATACTAATAGTAAAGGAATCACTACTAACATATCCTATCTCCTCCTATACTACAAAATCGATTCCCTTTAATCACCATACCTATGTTATTTACTTACCACACTAAATACCTTTTCACTACTACAATACGATAGGAAGTATAATAAGTAGTAGGAATAGGAAGTCTCATTATGTAGACATAGATCGAATGGAAGGGTGGTCTGTTTTATCTTGCTTGGCTTAAGAGGGAACAATACATATAGGATTCATTTCTTCCCAAGTTTCTGTCCAGGTGTGTATGGATTGCATGGGATAAAATAGGCTGGAACTCTGCCCAGTTGGAACTTTGTCCCGCTTGTTGGAACCCTGCCTTGTTCGAACTCTGCCCTGGTTGGAACTCTGCCCAGCTAAAACTTTGACCTTCGCTAGAACCCTACCCCGGTTGGAACCCTGCATCGCGTGGAACTCTGCACTGCCTGGAACTCTGCCCCAGCTAGATTTATTTGTCTTAGTTAAAGGCACTTCTAGGGTTTTATAGAAATGATTGAGAGATTATTGTTAGAATGTATGTTAGTGATCCTTCTATAATATAAATGGAATCAATTGTTGGTTTAGTTTTTGTAATGCCTCAAGACTTAATTATAAGTTACTCTTTTGTAAATATTTAGTTAGAATTTGACAAACAAATATTAAACTTGTTAGTAATTGGAATAACGAAATTTACAATTTTGATTATAAATACTCGAGAAGGGAGGAAAATAAGCATCATGGACACAAAATGAAGCTTCTATGGTTCATGGGCTATGGACAAGGACTAAAAACACCACATAATCCCTCTAGAGAAAACCTTTGGCTTTTGAGTGGGATATGGTTTCCATTAGGACATTTTATACACCAATTACAGGTTTCAGGGAATTGACCATGCCAGTGGAGGAAATCAAGGGCTTTGAAGCTTCTAGGGTTAATGGGCCATGAAAAAGGTTTTAAATCACCATATAAGTGAAACAAGAAAGAGATAAATGAACCAAACAGATTAACCAGATACCAAGAAGAAATTGACAAAATATAAACTCAAGCATTTCCATTATGCCATCAAATAGATGTCTTCGCAAAGTTCCAGTCGAGGCAAAAATACCACCATTGAGGTTGAGTTCAAGATTTTCATCCAAATGATGAGCAAATAGCAAGATCCTAATCTTCTTATGTATAATACCAAGTAGATGGGTTTTGCAAGACAAATAAATCCAGCTGGGGCAGAGTTCCAGCCAAGACAGAGTTCTAGGCAGGGCAGAGTTCTAGGTGGGGCAGGGTTCCAGGCGGGGTAGGGTTCCAGCTAGGGCAGGGTTATAGGCAGGGTAGGGTTCCAGCTAGGGTAGGGTTCTAACCGAGGCAAAGTTCCAGTCGGGGTATACTTTCAGCCGGGACAAAGTTCCATGTGGGGCAAAGTTCCAGCCGGGGCAGAGTTCCAGCTGGGGCAAAGATCCAGGAGGGCCAGAGTTCTTAGGTCTCAAAGGTCATGACAAGGTACCCTTACGAGGATTTGTGCACCAAGAATGGGTCTCGAGGCCTTTATCAAGGCTGAGGGAGGAAATCAGCCCTCTCTAGAGGGTCTCGAGGCCTTGATCAAGGATGAGGGAGGAAATCAGCCCTATCATCTAGGGTTTGACACAGTCATAACTCACTTTTTAGTAGAGTATTTGAATGAAAAATCAGGCCATGTTTCAGGGCTACTGCATTTGGGATAAAATTTAATTATTTATTGATGTCATTTTCATTTTTAAATTGGGCCATTTGCATTTTATTAATTGAACAGGACTAGAAAATATGGATTTATACTCTTGCTTAGGTGTTCAAGATATTGAATAGAAGAGCAATACTATTAATGAAATGCAAGAACTGCAAAACATAGCAGTTTGGATTCAATATTAATTAAATGGATTCAGTTCCAGTCGGGGCAGAGTTCCAGCTGGGGCAGAATTCCAGCCAAGGAAAATTTCCAGCTAGAGCATAGTTCCAACCAGGGCAGAGTTGCCGAGAGGAGAGTTCCAGCCTAGGGCAGAGTTCCAGCCGACGGCAGAGTTCTAGTCGGGGGCACATTGTCCCTCACAGGAACCCTGCCTCGATTGGAACTCTGCCCTGATTGGAACTCTGCCCTGATTGGAACCCTGCCTCGATTGGAACCCTGCCCCGACTGGAACTTTGCCCTGCTAGAACTCTACCCCGCTAGAACTCTTCTCCGGCTGGAACTTTGCCCATAGTTTAGGTTTTTGTCTTTTGTATTATAGAGTTTAAAGTTTTAAAATTGTGACATTTTAATTTCTTGAGAATACAGAGTGTGCTACAGGTGCTAGAGATGCCTATACAATGTTAGACTTCAATGAGGTTTCGATCCCTTGTCGTCTACTACATAGTACATTTTTTTTACATTTTATCTTATATTGGAATACTTTTTTTCTTGTTGAGCATCGGAATGGTAGTATGCAAAAATTCATGTCATGGACATACCCTGCTCTCTTCATCTGTTTTACAAACTTTCAAACAATGCACATATTTTTTTCTGCTTGAAAGTGTGACCTATCCTCAACAACAAATGTATGCAAACTATTCTTGACCTCTATCTAGCTACCTCATCCCTCCCACCAACCTTTGCATAAAAGTATAACAAAGATGCATATGTAACAACATTCTTTGGAAAAATAAATTGGATTTTAAGCATGGTTGTCTTCGGAAATATCAATTGGATTTGAAGCATGGTTGTATTTAGATCTTATTGTCTTTTTTTAGAATTACAAATGATGCAGTTTAGGTGTTCATATTGCTCATTTCTCCAATTTTTAAAGGGTTCTAGCTCAATGGAAGAGTGTCTGCTTTACAAGCAGGAGGTTGGTGGTTCGATTCCTCCATGCCCTAAAGATTCCTAGGTAATCCCTATTGCATCATGAATATGGCGCCCTTCTAAAATATCAAATTGTTAAGAGGACACAATTGTCGAAAATATGCCCCTAATCATGTAACTTGTAACCCTACCCCGGCTAGAACTTTGCCCCGCTAGAACCCTGTTCCAACTGGAACTCTGCCCCAACTGGAACTATGCCCTGGTTGGAACTGTGCCCCGGTTGGAACACTTCCTCGACTGGAAATTTACCCATTCAACATTACCAACGTAGAAGTCAGTTTAGAACCCCCCTCGTAGCCATAATAAATCGTAATAAAATATATTTTTTTAAATAGCATTACTGCAATATCATTAGGGCACGAAGGAATCAAACCTTCAACCTCCTGCTTGTAAAGCAGGCGCTCTTCCATTGAGCTAGAACCCTTTAAGAATTGGGGAAAGGAACAATATTAACACCAAGATTGCGTCATTTGTAATTCTAAGAAAAGACTAATAATCCCAACGTTGTTTCTGACTCAGGAGACCTAAGAAAGTAGTCTGAGTGGATACGACCTTATTTAGATATCTGGATATTAACAGATTTTTAAAACATTAAAATATAAAATTCTTAGGTTAGAATAGATAACAGAAACATAAATAACCATTTGATTATGGCATTTCTTAATTTTTCCAACTACATATTCATAATGCTACTATACCCTTTTGTATAATGCAGATGTTCCTATTACCAGATCCCAGTGTTGTTTCAGGGTATTCCTAGCCATTGGATTATTGCATAGTGAATAACTAGTGATAAAGGGCAGATATTAGTCGAGTCTCCGTGCTGGTGGCAATTAACTCCAGAGGGCATTTCTCCAAGGTCTATGAATATTCATAAAGACAGTCATGAAGGCATCTTCGAAGTCCACCCAGGCACAATCTAGAAAAATAAGGGACAACATTCAGGTTCCAATTCCAGAGAGGGACCTCTTGCGGGATCATTATGTTATGTCCTACAAAATAGCACCATGTTGAAGATCAAGGGCTATAGGATTTCATTGAAGCTTCTAGGGTTCATGGGCCATGAACGAGGCTTCAAACCACCATATAAGTGAAACAAGAAAGAGATCAACGAACCAAAAAGATCAACCAGATACCAAGAAGAAATTGACAAAATAGAAACTCAAGCATTTCCATTATGCCATCAAATAGATGTCTTCACAAAGTTTCAGCTGGAACTCTGCCTTGGCATGCATGCCTTCGCTGGAAATCTGCCCTCGGCTGGAACTTTTCTCTGGCTGGAACTATGCCCCAGCTGGAACTCTACTCTGATTGGAATTCTTCCTTGCTGGAACTCTGCCCTGACCGGAACCTTGCCCCTGGAAATGTCCCAACTGGGGCAGAGTTCCAGCTGAGGCAGAGTTCCAACTAAGGCAGAGTTCCAGCTAGGGTAGATTTGCAATCGAGGTAGAGTTCCAATTGGGGTAGAGTTCCAACCGAGGCAAAGTTCCAATTGGCGCAGAGTTCCATCCGGACAAAGTTCTAGTCGAGGCAGAGTTCTCTTCGAGGTGAAGTTCCAGTCGGGGAGAAGTTTCGACAGGGTGGTATGCATGACGTAAGCAACATCTTCTCTTCGCTTTAGATCTTATTGGTAAGGGGGATTTCCTGAGGTATCCAAGCACAACATGGTTGAGATCTCAAGAAAAAATTGAATTCGATTCCAATCTCAACCTACACTATACATGATAACTACTTTATTGAATATTGAAGACAAATTCAATTGAAAGTTTCTATATAACTAATTTATGGCCTTCTTTTGTGCCTAATTACCTTAATCTTGGCATGGGGATGCATTCAACATGCATTGTGGCAATAAAGGATTTGCTATTTATATGCATGGGTGTTTAAATATCCTAGTGATGCATTGTGCAAATTATACTCCCTTATGGGCTCCACCTAGCAGCATTTCCCCTTCCTTTTGTTCACCATACTCATTATTCCCACATACAAAATAGAGGCCTAGTTGGGAGATAAAAGTAACACAACATCCAGGCAAGATAAGGAGACACTATTTTTTTCTCTATATCTGTGTTGGAGGCATATAGTTTCCATGGATTGGTCATGATATCATAACCATCTTTTACTTCAGATAACCATATAGTTTCCAGCCAAGGGCAGAGTTCCAGTCGGAGCAGAGTTCCAGCGGGGCAAAGTTCCAGTTGAGGCAGATTTCTAGCGAGACAAAGTTCCAGTTGGGGCAAAGTTCCAACTGGGGCAGAGTTCCAACCGAGGCAGAGTTCCAATTGGGGCAGGGTTCCAACCAGGGAAGAGTTCCAATCGGAGCAGAGTTCCAACCGGAGCAAAGTTCCAATTGAGGCATGGTTCCTGTGAGGGACAATGTGTCCCTTCTCTATTGTATTGTGGCTACAGTGTCCCTTTCTTTGTTAAACTGTGACTATTGTAGCATGACTATGGTTCCCTATCCTAGCCGAGTTATAACTGTGTCAAACCCTAGATGATAGGTCAATGCTGGTGTTAAGTTTTCTAGAGGGAGCTATGACTTTTCTTCGGTTGGAAGTCTGCCCTGGGTGAAACTTTGCACCGGCTAGAACTCTGCCCTGTGTGAAACTTTGCCCCAGCTGGAACTCTACCCCTATTGGAACTCTTCCCTAGTTGGAACTCCGCCCTGGCTAGAACTTTGTCTCGGTTGAATTTATTTGTCTTGCAGAATCCATCTACTAGAGTATATAATCCACTCATAACTGAAACATGGTATATAATCTTAAATTATATGTACTATATTCTCCAAACCACTCACAACTCACACTTCATGGAAATATTGAGGCCGACTCATGACTTGTGAGTGACATAAAGGTGGAAGATGAGGACATTTAAGGGTCATTGGAAAATAAAATGGAGTAAGCTACCGACGCAACGATTTTGCTTGGAGGCAATCGTCGCGCCGGCACTCTGGCCACCAGCGACCCCTTCCTCCTCGTTGCACGTCGGTCATTCTACCACCGCCTCCATCACTCCATTCTCCAACCCTCCGTTGCGCCTCGGATTGTTGTTACATCCTTCGTCGTCCCCCTCCCATGGGCTGAACATGGCTTCATTGTCCTGTCAATGGCTTACCTAAAACCACCTCATTGTGCTTATGGATTGAAAGGGGAAGATGATCATGATTCATTTATCAAAAATGATCTTGGAGTTGTCGATATTCCATTTCTAATACCAGTGGATGTTGCCTTGCCTGCAATTTCCTCTCCTCTTGAGAAGGAGAAAGTATTTTTCCTCTTAGAGTGGATACATCATTTGACAGTAATCAGTATTGAGAAACTCCAACCAAGGGCAGAGTTCCAGTCGGAGCAGAGTTCCCGCGGGGCAAAGTTCCAGCCGGAGCAGAGTTCCAGCGTGGCAAAGTTCTAGCGGGGCAAAGTTTCAGCCGGGGCACGGTTTTAATCGGGGCAAGGTTCCAATCGGGGCAAAGTTCCAATCGGGGCAGAGTTCCAATCAGGGCAGATTTCTAATCAAGGTAGGGTTCCTGTGAGGGACAATGTGCCCCTAGGTGGAACTCTGCCTTCGGCTGGAACTCCGCCCTAGGCTGAAAATCTCCTCTCGGCTGGAACTCTACCTCGGTTGGAACTATGCTCTAGCTGGAACTTTTCCTTGGCTGGAACTTTGCCCCGGTTGGAACTCTGCCTCGGCTAGAACTTTGCCTTGGCTGGAACCCTGCCCTGCCTGGAACCTTGCCCCACCTAGAACCCTACCCTACCTGGAACTCCCATGTATCAAAAACTTGGTCAAATGTTGTGTAAAGCCTTTCTATGTTAAGGACAATTGTGCCAACCATAAGAATGGGTGTTGGAAAGAATTGATCTGAAACTTAAACCCTTTTATGTTAAGAACATTTCCTTAACAATTTTTTTTTAAATGACACCAACCTTCCTAAGATTTATCATTTTGCATTTGATGAAATCAAATGCGGCCTATAACCTAATATAAGGTTAACAGGATGCACTCAATCATAAATCTTACAGTTAAATTTTCTTCATACTAGCCAACTTTCCAACTAGATCAGCTACACCAGATATCCATCAATTGTTAATCTCACCCCTAAAATTTTCCTTGATTGCAAGAATGATTGAATAACTAGTGCAAGAGGTGAGTTATTATTGGTCTTAAATTGTTTAAATTATACAAAGTGTTACAAATTCATCGATCTCTTCTACAAAAGTGGTAACCCCCTTTTTGGGGTTATTTATATGACTGCGGGAGAGGGTACCCCTATTTCAATAGCGGAATATGTTCACAGGGCTACTCCTATTTCAATAGAGGAATATGGAAGCTCACAAATGGAGTGGACTTTGCATATTTCTAGATACAGCTAGTTCATTGAAGCTTCTAGGGTTCATGGGCCATGAACGAGGTTTCAAACCACCATATAAGCGAAACAAGAAAGAGATCAATGAACCAAAATGATCAACCAGATACCAAGAAGAAATTGACAAAATAGAAACTCAAGCATTTCCATTATGCCATCAAATAGATGTCTTCACAAAGTTCCAGCTGGAACTCTTACCTGGCATGCATGCCTCGGCTGGAACTCTGCCTCGGCTGGAACTCTGCCCTGGATGGAACTATGAACCAGTTGGAACTCTGCCCCGGCTGGAACTCTGCTCTGATTGGAATTTTTCCCTACTGGAACCTTGCCCCTGGAAAAGTTCCAACCGAGGTAGAGTTCCAGCCGAAGCAGAGTTCCAACTGGGGCAGAGTTCCAGCCAAGACAGAGTTCCAGTTGGGGCAGAGTTCTAGCCGAGGGCAGAGTTCTAGCTGGGGCAGAGTTCCAACCGAGGCAGAGTTCCAGCTGGAAAGAGTTCCAGTCGGGGCAGAGTTATCTTCAAGGGGAAGTTCTAGTCGGGGCGGAGTTCTGATAGGGTGGTATGCATGACGTAAGAAACATCTTCTCTTCGCTTTAGATCTTATTGGTAAGGGGGATTTCCCGAGGCATCCAAGCATTAATGACGAGAGGTATGCAACATACGACACATATGCAAGTATGCAACATATGACACATTACGAGAGGTATGCAACATGTGACACGTGCAAATAGAAAGGAGCATAAGATTGGAACTATCGCCCAATTAACCTAGATGAAGAAGAAAAACAAGATACTTGACTTTCGATTTCACCCTCTATCTACAGTCACGACCTACCTAGAAAGGTGATGCCCAAATTATACAAAACCAATGTGTCCAAGAAGGTAAAACCCAGTCAAAGGAGATACCACAGTCCATGACCAAGCAACAAGAGGGCTTAAACAAGTCACGACCATCCCTTAGAGGGTTCAACAAGTCACGATACAGCAACGAAGAGAACCCACAGTCCACAACCAAGCCTTATAAGTCTTGTACAGTCCACGACCTGTCCTTGGAGGGCTACTACAGTCACCACCCAACCCTAGAAGGCTTATACAATCCACGACCCAACCTAGGGAGATAACAAAATAATTCTAGAAGCCCTAGAAGAGGTGACGCTCAAGGTAGCAGACCAAGAGAGGTAGAAAGGAGGTTACAACTCAGTCAAGGAAACACCAAGCAATCAATTCCCTGTTGACAAGTCACCAAACCAGCTCACGGTTCATCAAAGAAACAACAAGACAGTCACGGCCCCAGTCCTAAGGCATCAAACAACACACGGCCTGACAGAGAATCAACAAGACAGTCACGACACACTCCAAGAGCAGCAAGAAACCAAGACATCAAGCAATAGTCACTAGAACAGTCCCTTTTAATCTGATCTAGATCTTCTCTTGACAAGACACACACCAAATGAAGTTCAATTTTGGACCAAGTGTCTCAATATTAATCTGAAAGGAACAAGGATTAAGTTTTGCTTGACTTTAGGGACTAAGTCAATAAATCAATGTCGTCAATGTGGCAAACATGTTTCATCTTAACAGAGGCTTGAACATGGCCTTGTAGTGCATTATTAGACACATTAAATGTTAAAATGAGTCCAAGTTAATTCTATGGACAATGAATAATGTCGTCATGCCTAGGTCAATTAATTTAGTAAGGCAGCCAAGGTTATGAACACTAGTGTGATTAAATATTTTGATTCAAGCATGAGAGATCATTCAAAATATTAGTCCATTGACATGTTAGCAAATATGTGGTGGCAATTTGACACCATCAATTAAAAATGGCAATGGCAAGGCTCTGGTCATTGTACCAAGCAATGAAGTGGAATGGATTAGAGAAAAACGAAAACTTTATACAATGTACAAGAGACTAATTTTAACTAATTATTGTGTATAAAATATCACATATTTGATGCATGAATCCAAGGCATGTCCTATGAAAAATATAATTGCAACCTCTTCAGAGGAAGATAGATTTGAAGTAAAATGCATAGTAACAAAGCTCTAAACTAATACTCTTTTGAGTTGAAGAAAAAAAATAATTTATTATGGAAAAATCACAAACAATCCTCCATGTCTACAATGTAGATCAGGTTATAATTCTTGATTGTATGCATGCTTATAGCATGTTTCACATAGCTATGAGTTGATTGGATATGGCTTGCATGTCTACAATGCAAATCATGTTATAATTCTTGATTGTATGCATACTTATAGCATGCTACACATAGCTATGAGTTGATTGTATATGGCATGCTTAAAGCTTCACTCAATATCATCTTTATGTGACCATGATGACAAAATGAACAATGCTTCTATTTTGTGTGCTTATTGTTTTTATCTTGTAATAAACATGATATTGAAAATTTTTAATTTTTTTCTTTTGACGTAGGGATAAATGATTCAACACTGTACATTATAAAAATTAACAAACATAATATTTGCATTTATGATAGATCACCACTTGAGCATCATTTTGGAGGATCGTTGGACTTTACTTGGAAATTTTCCTCTTTTATGGATGTCCCCCCTTTATTGGATGATTTTGTTGGGACTTGGAGCATATGTGGCATAACCACCTCATTTCTTTATGCATTATTGAACTTTCCACCTTGGTGAGTTAGTGGAAAAGGCTTTCTTTATGATATCCTAGGATATATCTAACGATCTAATATTTTATTTAAAGGGCTATTGAGCCTATAACTCTATATAAGAAGTTTTTCCCTTTGCTTTTGATGTTGTTGATGGGCTATTGAGACACTTTTCCCTTTGCTTTTGATGTTGTTGATTGGCTATTAAGAGTTACATTTATTTTGGAGAGGTTTTGGAGATTTATGGAGACTATCTTGTTAAAGTGAGACAACATTGTTTTGGCAATATAAACCTTGAGCATGGTGCTAAATCCTTCTCACGAAAAGATTGATGGTTTGATCCATTTAATGTAAATTTGGTACATCAGAAGAAATTTTATGGTACTACTTTCTCTTTCTTTTAGGCTTTTGTATTGGTTTAAATATTTGCAAATTTCATTTTAGGAGTGATTGCAGGTTTTATTACTTCCATTGCTAGATTTTATGTCAAGTCACTTGCTAAAGGTGCAACTCTAGGGAGAGCCCTTTCATGGTGACATTTCTGCATTAGATTTCAAAATAAATAGGGTGCTTGTGGCATGTGTATTCAGCCCATTTCAGCCCTGTTATCTCAAGAAAGAAACATTTTTAAATGGTGTTCATGACCCCATATGCCCCCAGAATTAAAAGGCACTAATCTCTCTCATCAACAAACCCAAAAAATTAAAATCTATTCATTTACTTCCAGTTTTATTGAAATTTGGAAACTAAAATTCTACAAAATAATACTTTCTATTTCAAATCTCAAAGTCCAAGGTTTCACAACAGCATTCATCTTATTACTTAGCTTGATATAACTAACTTAATTTTTTGAAAATTATTAATTGTAATTTATCTTGAAAACAAAATTAAGCAAGGCTCAAGCAACACTTAAATGAATTATTATCTTTCACTTTGTGTAGTTCATCCTTACATTTCTACGAATCTCTATTTTAAATTTTGCACAATAGATCAGAATTACAGTAGTATCTTGGGCTGAAACAATTTATACCTTAAGATAGGTTTTGGGAGTGGTTTCAATCATTCTTTCAAATTCTGGAAATTTCATTTATCTTCTCATATACAATTTCATATATGAAATGGATTCATATGGCTGTAATGTTCTATCTTTCTTTCCATTTGCTTAGAGAAAGTTTTGTGTCTTTAAAATCTGAAATCTAACTCTAGGCAATCTTTCACATTGTTGCATCACTTAAGTGCTTGTTCTTTGCTCTATTTACTTATGCATCTATTTGACAATCATTTTATGATATCAACAAATTCTGTATGACACATAACAATGGTAAATCAGATTTCAATCAACCCATCTGAACTCTCATATTAAATGTTTAATTAAATCAATCAACACTTTCGAAAGACCCCCTTAACCTTGAGAGCTGGTCAAAAGTGAGGAGAGAAGTGTATTGAGGTGATAGTGGCTTACCCAAAGATAGCATTTGTGGATTATGACTTTCTCCACTTAAATGCAAATTGGAGTGGTAACTAAAAGAGTGAAATAGTTATTGTGGTAAATGTGGGTAACCTTTATTCATGAAGGCTTTAGGGTTGCAATTGTGCTTTAGATCTTTACCATTTAAAGTGTATATTTGGGAAATAAGTTGAAATAACTGATAGTAGACATTTTGGCCATAAGCATATTTGCATACTTCCATACAATATATAACAGTGTTCTATACATTGGTAGTTTAAATTTAAGTGGGATAAAATTAACGGAGAAGTGGGATAAAAAGCATCATCAAATAATAACTTAGGATCACAAAGCCAGAAATGGGCAGAAAGCATTATTAAATAATAATAATTTGTTGATCACAATGACCTCATATGGAAGCGTGAAATACCCTAACTGCCACATTTTTGTTTATTTTTCAAAGATTGAATTGAATGCGAGTATTGTCTTGAAGCCAACCATCCATATCGATAAATAGTACTATGCATTCCTGTTCGAGCATTTGGTGACAAGTGAAATTGGATATTGAGTATCACCAATAATTAGGGAATGGGAACCAATGGCCAAAACGTTTTGCCCATTCTCTTCAACAGTGATAAAGTGGTCACAAGGCTTAACAACAAACGTAACTTTGGCTGTGCGTTTACGTAGGACATGAACACTTCAAATCCAATTAGTTGTTTTTGTGGAGTTCCTTTATGGGTTGCAGGGGACTTTGAATACAATAGCACTGCATGCCTACCATCCATTTTATCATGGTTCCGCACAAATATGGAGAATCTGAATTTTAACTTCCTACAAGGGGTGTTCTCCACTCTGACATGAACTTTTCCTTTGTTACCAAGGGCTTCAACATGCTCAATTTTCATGTTTAGATCAATCTTCTTGACAGTTGTGGAAGATAACTTGTAGGAGTATCTTCAGTAACTCAGTCCCTGACCAAATTCAAACACTTTCTTCCCTGTGTAAAATCTGTATGTTCGACCCGGATAGCCTGTATGATGATTGGGATGCATTTTCATGTTTTTCATCGGTGTCTTCACAAACTCTTGAGGGTACCATGTCATAGGAAATCTCCCACCTGAACAGTAACATAGACACATAACTTTCAGGTACTTCATTTTTGCTGCAGTACTTTTTGTTTTTAATCAAAAGAAACTGATAGTCCAATGCAAATCTCAAATTCACAAAGTGAGAACAAAACAAATACATCGCCGATGGCAAAGAGGCACGGGAGTTCTAATGCTTTGCTCCATACCATCATTGGTAGTAGATTTCATTTTACACCAACTTTTTCCTAACTCGGATTTGGTTAACAAAATAAACTTGAAAGGCATCAGCAAATCAGGGCATTCCATCCTTGTAATTAGGGAAAACATCAAACTACCAACAAGGGTGATGTCGGTCATGAGGTGTCCCTGGCTTTCAAGATCATCAGAAATGTAGAGTATTGAATATTTTCTGATAAATTGTTGCAATCACACTAAAAAATCCTCGTATAAACTTCCTTGCATTGCTGCAACAACTCATAATTTTGTTGTGAAACATGAACTTGACTCTGAATTTAGAATTCATATCCAATTAACTGCTTAGAATGCCCGAACAGTCCAGCATCTCCATATATTGTATCTTCAAGGAAAAGAAACAAATGTTAATATACTTTATAGTTGATCTTTTCCATATCCATGAATTAAAATGGTTTTTAAATTTATTACAAAAAGTAATCAATGACATTGCCTGTGAACTAAGTTATAAAAATCACAATCCAATTTAAGAAAAAAATGTGGATAAGCACTACTAAATAGAAGCAAACGACATATCAAGAATGCAAATCCTATATGAAATGCCCTTCCATAGAGACATTCAGAGTTGGGATGTCAATGGAGAAAGTCAAAGGGATAACTCCATAAGGAGAAAGGCGCTACACAAAACTACTCAAGGATAGGGAAGCTGTTAGAGAGGAGGCATCAAATTCTAGCCTTCAAGAACAGTTGTTGCAAATAGAGAAAACCAAGACAGAATCATTGGTTAGATAAATCTTCAAGAAGATCCAATGGATTTTGAAATGAGGTCAACCAAAAATGAGGAACAACTCATCATCACTCAGAATGGCATCTTCAGGAGCAGTGCAACCATCACCAATGTAAAGGGAAAACAAAACGAACAACTCGGTCTTTTGTTGGAAGATACAATCAGGACTTGTTCCTATTGAAGAGGAGTGACAACCACCAGAAGAAGCAGTTAAAGATCAGGAAAATTGAAATGCTAATTGTAGGATGCTGCTTCAGAATTATTTTTCAGTTTACTCCTCTATTGCAATTGTTTATCATGGAAGATGTCACTAACATTTTTGTCAAGTTTCAGAAAAGGAGGTTTGGCCAACAAGGCCATAGGAAATATAGTATAACGGCTACTATATTAGAGTTCCATGATTATATTTTCCAAATTTTATGTAGACAGCTGGTCTTCTAGTTCAGATTCTGTCCAAGATTTATGTATTTTATGTACTCTGCAACTCCAGAAATGGGGCCTACAATGTGATATAGTAAAACCTTTTCCTTTTTCTGTGAAACAAAGAATGTAAATCTGTCTATAGCAATCTGGACAATAAACCTTTAGATCTAAACTGGTATCATAAATGACAGCCATACTAATGGAGTGTTTATTTTTCAAGTCACTTTTAGACTTGTAGAGTCAATCCTAAGGAAATAGTTCCTATCCTAGAAGTAACCAGATCCTTATGCTCCTCTAGATTTCAATAGTCTAAACAACTGCAAGATTAGAGACCAAAATTCCTCTTTAGAATTCATCTAGCACATTCATAGATTTAGTTGAGACTAGATTACCGTTAGTAACATATTTGTTTTATAGTTGACCAAAGACCAATGCAAGAAATTTATAGCATTTTTCCATGAAAACATAGGGAGGGAGCATCACATTTAAAGGGGAGATCTTTCTTTCAATATCAAACTAACCACTAGTGCTAGGGCACCGAAGTAACTACATTAAACAATAGAATTTGACATTATCAAGGAATTTTTTTATTAAATCATATTAACATTCCTCACATTTGTGTCTCAGCAAGGGATCATATGGCACATGATTTTGTGGATTTCTTCCATGGTTACAAACCAATAGAAGCATTTTCAAAAAAATGGGAATAGCCTTAGGCCTCCACGAGGTATGACAAATACAATTTCACCATTAGGCATATGAGGAGCTCCTAGAAGATGATTATCAGAAGATGAGGAGCTCCTAGAAGATGATTCACAATTTCACCATTAGGCATATGATGACTCGAAAATATCTAAATGAACTAGAGAACTTCATTACCGGACTTCCCTGTTTTTTTTTTCCTTTTTTTAAAATAATGCTTCTTATATTCGAGGGCTCTACACCTGTCGATGCTTGAACCTGGGTCACTAACATGGTGACGCCCTGTCTCAACCTGGGAGAAAAACTTTCTAACCATTTAAACGAAGCCGTAAAATAGAAAGGAGATCTTAGGGACCAGGTCAGACTCAAAGCAACATTAGAGAGAAAACAAACAAAGGCACAACAGAAGATAACAATTCCTCTAAAAGGATCCTAAACGCGGAAAATCTATTTAGTAAATCCGTTGCCTTTGCCAGATCTCTCATTTCGTGAATTCCCGGTGGCCTGACACCAAAGTGGCCTGCAACAGTTGAATGAGATATGAATCAGAAAGAAAACACTTCCCAAATTTTTAAAGAAGAATCATATATAGACAAACTTTGGTTTCTCAACAATAGCAACGGCATATTCCAAACAGATTATGTATGAGAGAGATTCAAAAATATGATGTGGGATATATACTATTTCATTTGACATGATCGTTTGCAGGAACCAATCTGAAACATAAGCTATCTTTTACTCGTAAATGTTTCTTGGTAGAACAAAGAGTGAACTGCAGTTATACATGGAATTATAAAATTATGAAGAAAACACATACACTTTATTGGGACTTAAATACTTATGCGTCAATTTCACCAAAAGGACATTTGTTCATTCATTTCCAGCGCTATCCTCTGTAAATCAAAAAAATATTGACATATTTTACCAAATTTGCTTAAATTTAGCGGAATTGTTCTGTAAATAATTGATATACATAGTGTAATAAATAGGGAAAGTCTTCCTTCAACATATGTACTTAAATTCAACAGGAATCCTTCCTGTAGAGGATCGATTTAAGTATTGCAACAAGGAACAAATATTTTCCATATAAATTTGGATCTCATTCGCGTATTCTTTATTTCTTGCAAGATTTACGGGCGAGATTCACCACTCACCAAACACAAACTGTTCCATAATCCGCCTTCATTAGAACTTTAAAATCGCATTTGTTTTTCAGGTCATTGTATAGCTTCTACCATTTAATAATTGTTTCCCATAGTTTCTAAACATTTGCCAGGGAAATGGAAAGCATGATATTTAATAATTGTGTCCCGTAGTTTCTAAACATTTGCTAGGGAAATGGAAAGCACAATATGTAACGGTGCAAGAACTTGATTACAAGTAATTATAGAGCAGAATTCATTCCTTTAATTTAAACACGATCTCGACTCAGACATCTTACCTGACTCATTGACGTCCTGAACAGATTCCTGAATAGCACTGACCATTGAACTGCTCATTTCTCTAGAATTCTCTTTTCCAGTCGTCGTGGCCCGGCCTTGCAGTTCCTTAGCAAGTACAACGTTTCTTGCAACAGCAGTAACTTCAGTGAATTCCAAAACATAAAAATATCTTAATATAATGTTGTAAACAGTGGGAATCGAAAATATGAACAATATAAATGTCTTGAATTACCCTAAACTCTAGCTGGAAAGCCGAATTTGCTGAAGCTCGATGTCGGTTGGCTCAAAGTTCGTTGACTTATGGCGTTTAATGGCTGATTTCCTCGATTATCCTTCTTCAATCGATTTAAAAAGTTTCAAAAGCTCTCCAAACTGCTGGCCGAACACCCAATTGCTGATGTCTTTGAAATGGGCCAAATCAAACCCCAATGACTTGAGAAAATGTAATTTCGAACCCGTAAATGAAGAATTTGTACACTAGGAGGCTCGAATTCGGGCGCAATTGATATAAATTCATGGAATTCTCCCACCAAATGCCACGAATTGCTCTGTGCAATGTGGCCGACTGCGACGATCTGGTTAGACCATTCGGGCACTTTAAATTTGCCCTCAACTGTGTTTAATCCTTTTTCAAATTCGCACCACAATGTCCATGTTTAATCTGATAAGCTAGCCCATTCCACTTTGTGGTGACATTAACCAACCTAAAAACAGAAAAATTCGGGAGGGAAGTTGAAATGCCTCTCTTTCTCAGTGTTTAGAAAGAAAGCACAGAACCTGCATATATCAAACTTCTCAATCTTCTGATAAATCTGCAACCCAACCAGAGATGCTAAGAATGCACTGGGAGAGAAACTGGGAGTGGTTCTCTCAAACCTCTAGAAACTGGAGAGAAGAGAGAAGAGGCAGGGAAGATCGTTGCACGGGAGGTTTGAATTCGAAATCTCCAACGGACGGCAGCGAATGGAAGTTGACGGTGATGGAAGTTGACGAAAATGGAAAGAGGATAAACGAGGCAATGAAGACAGGGGAACGGGGACCGACTAAGAAGAAGAAAGCCCGGACGATGGCCGGAGTGCCGGCACGACGACTACCACCGAGAAAAATCGTCGGGTAGCTTACTCCCTAATAAAATGGTTGGAACTCCTAATAAACGCGTCGAAACTAATGTGCATCTAGTAGTTGGACATCTAAGGGCAGAGCCCGAAAATTATTCTCTCTCATCACTGCCTTCTCGAAATACTCTACAATGTTTATGTTTGTATTATCATCAGTGTTTGGTTCATTAAATTCCCAGGCTGTGTTTAATAATGGGTTATATTCAGATGATTTCAGCTAAGACTGCAACAATTATCACGTTGTTTGGTTGTCTGTTCAAGGTACGTCCGCAACAATGTTTCTAAAGAATGCGAGAAATATGCCCTGTATCCAGCTCAACCCCTTTACATGTCCCTCCAAAACATCACCCCCTCTCCAAAACATCACCCCCTCTTCAACACAGAGCCGACCCTCATCACATCCTTGAGTAACGATTATTGAAAGCCTTTGCCCCTGGATCAAGCAGTCCTCATTTCAATTCAGTGCAACTGTTCGGGAAATTTCTTGCAGGAAAACCTCACATATACTGGTTTAAATATATCATCTACTATAAACTTACACTAAGTAGTTGTGATAGATTCAAAATAAGTCGAGAGTGGAACATATTTTATGCCATGTTCAGTATTGATATTAATATTTAGCAAATCAATCAAATCAAGCATATATTTATAATAAATCTATTTACTTAGGAAGCCTCTAGACAAGTGTTTGTATTTTAACATGAACTCCATGCACTGATTACAATAGCTTCGTAAAAATACCAAATGTTTATGATGGACTCTAAAAAAATCAACATATTTCCCATGTAAAACTCCTTACATGAATTTTATTACATAACATACAGTTTTTTCTTTTGAATGTTAAATGTCCCTATACACAGATCAAAAAAATTGAATTATATTACATCCATTCCCAATTTCAGAATTGCCTCTCATTAAAGAATGCCTATAACACTTTTACTCCTACGCAATCTCTTTTTCAAACCTCGAAAAGAAAATTTATCGAAATTAAAATCAAAATTTAATTTAATTTTATCTTATGGAAAATAATACGACAATCGAATTTATGACGGTGCATCGTGTTACAATGTCCAATGTTCAATATTACCAACTAGGATTCCATATTATTGCTTGGAAATTTTTTTATTTAATTTATATTTTATATAATATTAAATATTATATCTAATATTATTGTTATGGTTAGTAGATAATAATAAAATGTATTATTTTTATTATGTTGGTATTATATTTAATTTATCTTAATTTAAATTTTAATTATGATTTTTACTTGAACTACACTTCTTAATATATTAATTTTTAAATTAAAAACTATTAGATATAACTATTAGTTTAACTTCAACTTTAATCACACTTCTATTGGATAACCATTATATTAATTATTAGATAACTATTATGTTATTGTCCAGTGATACAACTATTAAATTAAATTTAGATGAAGTGATAATAAAAAACTATTAGTTGAACATGGTAGTACATTGACTCATTAGAAGTGGACCTTCACTACACAGTTCAATCTGAGTTCAATAAGCTTTCCATTTGGAAGTGTATAATCATGAGAGCGATAAGTTAGATAATATGTTGTGAGAATGATAGGCCCAATGCAATATAAAAATATGTATTAGCAATTTATTATAGATTTAGATGTGTCAAATATATACTTCTAGACGTATTTCTAACATATTAATAAGATTAATATGATTGTTGCTAATTAAATATATATGACACTTTAGATTATCCATATTACATTTTAAATTATGTTATCTTTGGTAATACATTTTACTATCATTTTTGTATAATTGTGACATATAAAATGTCAAAGTGTTAATCATGTGATCATGTGTGAATTATGTATTGATGGTTTCTATGTTAAAGAATTTATGTTTTAATAAATAACCTTATATTCAATGATTTGTTAAATAAAAACATATTTAATAATTTATTTATTTTATTCCTTTATATAAAAAGCAGGAACTAAATAGCTCTAGTTGTTATAACATAATGATCATGTTTAATAACTAAAAACATATATTCACCCCTCAATTTTATATTTTAGGTTTAAATATTCTCTACAATAAGGCCAAACTTATTATAATGAGTGTGGTGAATTAAGTCATTAATGCATTTTTAAGTTATGAATAAATAATATTTAATGGGTCTTTAATAATTGACATAATTTAATAGACCACAACTTAAGTATTATTAACAATTTAATTTTCTTAATAATTGACATAAAGAAGTGTAATAGGTTAAAAGTTAAGTACCATAAACAAATTATTTCAAATTATTTGTTACTTATTCTCCATATGTAATTGTAATCACTCATTCTAGTTAAACATGTTGCCAACCAGGAATTGTCCATTATCATACATAAGCTAAGAGTTATCCATGGATAACCTAGCTACCAATTATTTTTTATATTCTATTTTTATTAAATTAATAGGTATTGATTTTATGGGTAGTGAGATGTTCCAAATTCTAAGTAAATAATTAAAAAAAATTGAATACCAAAATAAGTAGTTGATGCATAGATAACATGGATAACCAATTATTTGTGGCAACAACCTCTTTAACTAGAAGAAGACCAGTGATAATATATAGCTAAGACATAAACAATCATGATTGCAACTATGCATGAAGAACAAGTAATATATAACTTATTGGTAGCATTTAACTTTCTATTTTTATGACCGCAGGTTAAGTGACTGTGTCAATAACACAAGTAAGTTAAGTGACTGTGTCAGTAATAATTTATTACAAAAAAATTTGCATATAAACCAATATCAATTTTGAATGTAATTAATACCAAGGCTTGGCTCACTTTCAAGTTTGTGCCCTTTTGTTAAGCTGTGTGTAAAGCTTTTGGTAAAACGATCGTGAAAACACAGGTGATGCTGAAGTGCTTTCATGGAGGTGCTTCCTATTGAACTTGTTCGAGAATGCTTGCTGAGGGTGCCCTACAAAGCACACGGTACACTGAAAGTTGTGTGCAAAACCTGGAAGGATATTGTCAGTAGCCCTATGTTCTATAGGGACAGAAAAATCTATGGGACGAGCCAGCAACTTATAGCATGCCTGATGCTAAATATAAATCATGGGGTCTTTCGCAACGATTTTGAAGGTCTCCGGCGCGAGTATGAGATAATGGTATATGACCCGCTGAAGGGCACTTCGCAAAGGCTCTCTCCTCTTCATGATCCTCACTGTCCTCGAATAACACTATGCTATCACTGCGTTGCTGTCAATCAGAAGCTGGTTTTCATAAGCGGAAGGGCACTTCGCAAAGGCTCTCTCCTCTTCATGATCCTCACTGTCCTCGAATAACACTATGCTATCACTGCGTTGCTGTCAATCAGAAGCTGGTTTTCATAAGCGGATTCCACCCGTCCAGATCATGTCTGATGAACAGTGTATGCATTTATGACTTCGGATCTGCCAGATGGAGCCGGGGAGCCGACATGGTTACACCTCGATCCTTCTTTGCCTGTTCTGTCTCTTCTTCCGATGGACTTGTCTACGTCGCTGGCGGGTTTGACGAGCGTAAGAACCCTCTGGCTACTGCAGAAGCTTATAACGTGGAGGAAGACAGGTGGGAAATTCTGCCCCCTATGATCCAGCACCGCGGCAAGGGATGCAAGGCTCTTTTCCTCCAAGGTAAATTCATGGTGTTCGGCGGACATGCATTGGACAAAAGTGTAGAAACTTTCGATCCGAGTGCGGGAGCGTGGAGCAAGAGGGAAGATCTATGGGGTTTAGGGGAAGGTGGCGCGGTTACTACTTTTTCTGGCGACATGTATGTATTCATTGAAGGATGGGTGAAGAAGTACAATCGTGAGACAAATGTTTGGAGTATTGTAGCATCTCTTCCGCCAGACATTCCCTTTGTTAAGTGTGCTACACAGTGGCGTGACTCCATTTTTGTAACCGGAGTTCACTTCAACTGTCAGGTGACCTCTTATATGTTTAACCCCTCAACGGGGCAGTTTAAGGGAATTAACGGTGACAATTGGGGGTTGTGTATGTCAGCAACAACGGTCGAAATTTGAATGCGGTTAGTCACATTCACATAGAACGAACTGGACGACTTTGGTGAAGGATGCAACTGGACGATTTATCCTTTGCTCAGCTGATTAGTTTCCCAGATAAGCGCTGGTTATATTGGAGGAAGACTGTTCCTTTGGCCGCTGACTTTATATTGATTTTAGATTTTATTTTTTCTTATATTGATGTTATATTGAAGCTTGAAGGCATGGCTCATCATTTTTTCATTTTAGTTTCTCTGTTATATGATGAAGCCATTTATAATATGGTCGATACACTTTTTTAGGTCTATAGATCGAAATTTGAATTCGATTAGTCACATTCACATTCAGCGAACTGGACGACTTTGGTGAAGGATGCAACTGGACGACTTATCCTTTGCTAAGCTGATTAGTTACATACAGTATATTTTGATGTGCACTTTTGTTAATCAAATTATGTTTCATGAGTGATTAACACAAAACCATAAACACAATTATTGTAAATCAATGTAAATTAAGTCTATCATATTTTTATAATATTCAATGGAATTTGAAGAGTGTTACAAAGTGTTTGACATAAATGTTGAATTAGAATTTTGGGGTGGACTACCATCTATGCTTTTTCATCTACGGACTAGAGTGAAACAAGTGTACTGTCCAGATTGATTCTATGGGCATCGTCCAAGATTAAACTAAAATGAGACAAGTGTATTGTATTGTCTCTAGATTGATTCTATGGCTATCATTCAAAATTAATAATTAATAATTTCAAAAAAAAGAAAAAATAGCTTAATTAACATGTGATAAGTACACTTAGTGATAGTTGTAAAAAATAAAATTAATCATCAACTATTTGATTATTAGATACAACTACGATCTTAACTCCATCCATTATTAAATACAACTATCAGCTCAACTCCAATTATTCTAGAACTATTAGCTTAACTTCAACTCTAATCACGGTCAATATTAGTTTAACTCCAATGATTCTACAACTATTAGCTTAAGTTTTCAACTCTAATCACTTAAGGCTTGGTCCAAGTGCATTTGGAATCTAGGAGTCTAGCTAATTTGAGTCATGTAAGAGTCTAACTCCTAATAAAATTGTTGGAACTCGTAATAAACTCCTCCAAACTTGTAATAAACTCCAGCATCTCGTAGTTGGACATTTAGCTAATATAAAGTTCATATAACTTGTTTACATTTTCCATATAAATATAATTAGGTTTTCGATTCTCATAAGTAACAATTTCAAAAAAAATAAAAATAGCTTAGTTAACATGTGATAAGTACAATTCACTTGAATTGCAATTGCCAATATATATTAACTTTTAAATTAACTATTAGATACAACTATTAACTTATCTCCAATGATTCTATAATTATGAGTTTAACTTCAAATTTAATCACTGTTATGTTAGGTAAATATTAGATTAACTCCAATGACTCTACAACTATTAGCTTAACATCAACTCTAATCGCGGTTATATTAGATAACTATTAGATTGTTCCAATAGTGATACAAATATTAAAATAAATTTAGATGAACTCCATCTCTTAACATGAGAAGTTGATCATGATCACAGTGAAACCATGCACCAAGAACAATCACTTAGGTAATGTGCAAATTATGTGACATTTGAACTTCATATGGCACTTGGGAGTCAAGTTAATGTGCATAAGGCAGAGTCTAAACTTTATATTAACTTTTAAATTAAGTATTAGATACAGCTATTAGCTTAACTCCAATCATGATACCACTATGCCTCGTAGCTTCAACTATGATCTTAACAACCATAAATTAAGTTATTGTTATATTAGGTTAATTATTAGATACAAGTAATTAACACGTTCTTTAGTAAAAAAAAACATAATCAATATGTCAAATATATACCTCTAGACCTATTTCAAACATATTAATCTTAGTAATATGGTTGGTGCTAGTTAATTCTATTTACTAATTAAAGGAAAACTCTTTTTGAATAAATAAATTAATGGAATTCAAAATGATAATAATTGGATTATTTTTTATTAAGTGAAGGTATTTTGCACCGTTCAAATTCTAAAAGTGGGTTTATAACTGAAAAGGCATTGACTCTTGGAAGATGTTGAAGTTGGCTCACGTGCATGCTCAAGATACTCTTCTCTATTCTGTTGTTCTCAAGCTCTTAGGAATGAATAAGACAAATGAATAAGACAATACAGTAAATGTTTATAAAGGAATAAAAAATCGATGAACCCGCAACAAAAACTAGAAAACCTACGACAGGGTTCCTACATCCAAGTTTCTAGTGATGAGTATCCTACTTCAAACCCTCCAAAGCTTATTTGAATGTCTTACACTGAATGCCATTTTTTATGGTTTAATCTTTGATTATATCATAATTCCACTTAAATATTGCAAATATTATCATCGAAAAACTAGCCTTGAAATCTAAAACAAATGGAAATCCATTCAAAAAATGGACATCCATTAATACTAACGTTATGAGAAACAATCTAACAGCAAAAAATCTTTCTAAAAGTGTAATGCAGCAGAAAATATTTCTACGAGTGTAATACAACCATCATGCTTAGGTGATAAGGATGTCCAATTAACTGAAGTTGAGTTTCTAGTCTATTAATTCCTGAAATTCCATTACAAACTAGGAAATAAGGTAGAGTCACTTTGATTGTTCTTTCTATAAGAAAGTACAATCCCTATTTTGGAAACATACACTTGTAAGTGCAAGCATATCCACATTTTTCAGTCACTTTTATATCTCTATATTCTCTAGTGGATATCAATCCATTTCACCCCATTTTGCAAATATCAACCCATTTGAATGTCATTTCGATAAGCCACTGTGACGCATATAGAGATAATCAATTTTTGCAGGGGTTAGTTGAAAAAAGTAAGAGCCAAAAATGGAAAGCATTCGTCTTGACCTCAATCTCAAAGGTGATGTTTAGACCGCCACCATCAGAGCGACTGATATTAGTCCACAGTGATTTCACAAGTGATAGAATCCCATAGTGATATACGCTCACAACGCTATAAAACCCTATCAATTTAAAGAGACAAAGGTGTTACAATGATGACTCAAGAAGATTCTCCTTCCATTTCAAATATGATTTCGTTTATCTTGTTGAAAGAAGCTTCGACTCCATTTTCTCAATAACCGCTTGAGGAAACCCTACAAATTAACTTGAGAAAAATCGTAGGAAGATCTAGAAAAAGAACAGACAGATCGAACCATGGCCTCCGACGAAAATCCATGCCTCTAATCACAATATTCAATTCATAAAGGGACAAATCCTTGTGGTATTTCAGGTCCATAGTATCCTTCAAGATAATCTGGCTTGAAATAAACCCCAACAATTTGTTCATCTACTACCAAAAGGGTTCTGCTATTGTTGGTGTATTCAAGAAATATGGTTGGAATAAGCTGAGAGGTATATATTTGATACATTGATATTTTTTTTTCTAAAGAATGTGGCAAAAAGACTGGTAAAGACCATTCTTGGATCCTACTTTCAACATAAAACATAAAAAGACCGGGAAAGAGCATTCTTGGATGATACTACTTCATGCTCGATTCAAGGTTTCATGCTTGATTCAAGGTTTTTGACTAAATGTCCGGGATGTCTCATTGTTATAAAACCTGAATACTCATAGTTGGACTCGGTTAAGGATTTGGTAGGCTTCAAATTCTAATAAAAAATACTCATTTCGCATTTTTAGTTTCCATCCAAGGTTTACAGTTCTGAAAAAAGGAAATCCCCCAAGGGGTTCAAATTTTGATAAAATTCTACTCTGTATGTCGTTGTAATGTACGTTAAGCAGTTTACCTCTTACATCCAGAAATGTCTATTGTATCACACTGCTACAGTTTTAATAATCACAACAGTAGTCCAAAAATAATCACAACAGTAGTCCAAAAATTCAAATGCGTTGATGGAGCGGTTTTCGACCATTAATTATACCAGAGACTTCATTCTAAAATCGTAAAATTCATGATCTTCCTCGTTATGTTTCCAACTTCCATTAAACAACATTTCATACCATATGACAATCAGACTAATACTATTAAGAGGAGTAACCCCATTTTTCTATCGCTAACTTGGTTAACATAAACATATAAAATTTTGATTTTTTGTTTTTGTTTTTGTTCCAGTAACTTTATAAACTTGAACAAAAGTGTTTTCAAAAGCTTCCAGGTCTATTTTTCCCATATAAATAGCATACACCATGTAGCGTTTCAATGGTTTGAATTAAGTTAGATCTAGATAAACCAATATCTATAATGAATAATTTTTTGACGTTAGGTTTGATTAATTTATATCCCCAACATATTTATATAGTAAAAATATTAGGGACATTAGGAGTTCATTAGGAGTTTAGATGAGTTTATTAGAAGTTTGAGTGTTGCATGACTGCACATTAGCTAGACTCCTAGATTCCAAGTACACTTGGACTAAGCCTTAAGTGATTAGAGTTGAAGTTAAGCTAATAGTTGTACCTAGTAGTTAAGCTAATAGTTATTCAATATATCTGTGATTAGAATTGAAGTTAAGTTAATAATTCTAAAATCATTGGAGTTAAGCTAATAGTGGTATCTAATAGTTATTCAATATAACTCTAATTAGAGTTGAAGTTAAGTTCATAATTCTAGAATGATTGGAGTTAAGCTAATAGTTGTATCTAATACTAGAATAGTTAAATATTATTTTTAGTTTTTAGAACTATCACTAATTGTACTTATCACATGTTAATTAAGATATTTTTTTTTGTTGAAATTATTAATTCTTGAGTTATTAGAGTTGAAGTTGAGCTAAGGGCGTTCGCACAAAGTTGGTTCCACTTTTTGGTGCCACTTAAGAAATCAGAAACGCACTTCCGAAGTGCAAATCAAGAACGCATATGCGTTATTAATGGTACGTTCGGAATAATCCGAGCCCAAACACAAGGCTAAGGTTCGTGAAAAGGTATTGCGTATGCGATATATCGCAAGTGCGATATATTGCATATGTGTTTTGTAAATGTTCAATATCGCATATGCGATATGTCATTATATAGGATAGAAAATTATTGTTGGAAGGATTGTCAAATGAGCACAATGGATGTGGAAGACAGAGTTCAAGTTTTAAAACTAGTAAACTACATTGATAAAGTTAATGGAGTTCACACATGAAATAACAAACAACCTGGAAATCACTAGGTTTCTTCTTGTTTGGAAAGGTTCCTAATATTTGAAATATCAATGATCCATGGCTTGACTATGGAAGCCTCTATTCACCATGTGTAGGCTTTAATCATTGTCTAGATAACTTCAAGATTGACTTGGGATAGATGACTAAAAATAGACCATTTCTATTTGAGAATTTTTTTTCTTGATCATATAGGAATCAAAATCAATATATTTAAATGGTGGCAAGAAGCATACATAACGAGGGGGGTCTTAAGTATTATTTTCAACAAAGACTAAAAAATCTCAAAATAGGCTGAAAATATATAACTAGGAAATATTTGGGAACATATTTGTATCTAAAAGAGAGCTAGATGATAAAATGGATTAGCTTTAACAATATATGATCACGGAGGGAAGTTCGGGAGAAATTAAGAAGGAATAAATGGATCTAAGGACCCAATTAGGAATTAGAGAATGGAAAGAAGACACCTCGTGGAGGTAGAAATATAGAGTCAGGTTGCTAAAAAAGGGGCCAAAAACTATAGTTTCTTTCACAACTCTATTATACAACATCATAAACATGATAAAATAGCCTCCTTCCAAAGAATTCAAAAAAACAACCTCACTAAATGGAAATACATTGAACATGAGCTAGAAGTAATTTCTAATCCACCTTGATCACCGATCTAGAAGGAGAGAACATGCAACACATTATTTAGATTACTTATCACATAACCAATTTGGTTAGTGAGGAACATAATGACTAAATAATAAGGAAAATAGCAATGGATGAGGTGGAGCAAGAGGTCATGGAAATGCCTACAGGAAAATATCCATGACTTTTTCACCATATATTTTTTTCATCACTGTTAGAAGATACTCAATAATGAAGTTCAGGAAGTGGTATAAGAACTTAAGAGACTAGTAGGGGTCCTATCCACCTTTAATCCAACATTTCTTATATTTATTTCCCAAAGAGGATCATGCCAACACTCCCGCTAATTTATGAACAATATTGCTTTGCAATTTCATTTACAATATCATCAGAAAGTTATTTCCAATAGACTTAACCCTCCCATGACTCAACTAAAATCATTTAAACAAATGGGATATGTAGAAGGTCAGAATATATTGGATGGAATCATAATGAAACATGAATTCATCCACTCCCTTGTGACAACAAAAAAACCAAGTATTCTTCTTAAACTCAACATGTAAAAGGCTTTTGATAGATTATACTAGCAATATATTAGACAAATTCTTATTTCCTTTAGATTCTCTATGAATTAGACAAACTAGATTTTGTCCCTGAACTCATGAAACGTTTTTTCAATCATGGTGAATGGATCTCCCTCTTGTACCTTTTTCCTTACAGAGGAAATAATCAACGAGACCTTCTCTCATCCTTCCTTTTCAGCCTAATGGATGAGGGATTAGAAAAAAAAAATTGGTATCAATTAATGAAAAGAAACTCTAAGTCCTCAAGATCCATGAAGAGCCAACTCCTTATATTTGTGAAATTGAAGATATCAAGATAATTCTCGGCTTCCTATGGAACTACTATTAACCATGAAAAACTTAATATTTTTTCTTCAACACTTCCCCTACCTTTGAAGTCATTATTTCACATTCATAATATCGCATATGCGATATATATCGCAAGTGCAATATTGAAAAGTAAAAATAAAAAATAAAACAGAGGCCGCAGGCCCCTCAAATATCATTTGCACAGGATCGGGACAACAAAAAACTGCAAGGGCGAAATAGCGCATAAGCGATTTGCGTTTTAGCTTTTCGAGGTCTAGTTCGAGGTGGATTGTCTCCAATGGCAAGTAAATGCTCTTATCCTTTTCACTTAGTCTTCAATTCTTTAATTTTTTCCATAATTTCATTGTTTTTATAATTATTTTAAACATATTAAAAAAAATTGAATGTTCAATCAAAGAATGATTAAAAGTAACATAACTTGTAGTTTTTTGTTTAAATCTTAATAGACAACACAAATGAACAACACAATGTGGAAAACCCACCCTCTAATAACCCACAACAACCTAACCCAAACCCAAACCCGGAGGGGGAACAAGATCGAAACTCACAGATTATTGTGTGTTTGGCGTCATTGAGGCGCCTTAGCTCATCTATTAGAGGGAGGGGAATCATTTGAGAGAGTCTTTAGCTGATGCATTGGACATAATAACCGACATAATTTTCGAATACCAAGGAGCTTTGTACAACATTACCTCGTATAGAGAATCTAGGAGGCAATACTACTCCAATGGATTGAGTTATAAAGAAATCAAAGCCCTTAAAATTACAAAAGACCAGCTATTTTCATTACTCCGGGACCCTAGCACCGGATTGGTTCCACCCACCAGTCAACCACACATTTCCATAGACTCGTGCATTGAACCAACTATAAAGTTCAATTGGATGGATCGTTGGTATATGGTCTTCAATGAAGACCCCCATGGGAATAGGGACATCCCATTTTATTTCCTTAGGAAGTTGATGCAGAATTCATCCTAGGAAAACATGTTAACTACTTCGATCTCTTAGGCAACCAGGGTGTTGGTCATGGGATGCCCCAAGATAGGGAAGGTGCCAGGACGGATCCTAACCGTGTGCCATGCCCACCACGTACACCAAAACCCCCTTGGTTATATCCTCCTGCAGGTCCTATGATTGAGAATACATAGGAGGCATTATTTGACATGGTAGATACATTGCTTCAACATGGGACTGATGTCCAAGGCAATGTAGACCAAGGGGCTGGCACTTCTAAGTTGGGCCCATCTAGAGATCACACAGGAGATGCAGAGTCTTCAGAGTGTCATGTTACTCCACACCCTTGCACATCGTGTGGAGGCATATGCTATGGCCCTACTTCTGACTTTCGAGATGATGGATTACTTCGCTTTGTAAGTAAAACTCATTATTTTCATATTATATTTTGTTTCATGTCAAAATTTTCAATTGTTTCGCAATTTATTTCTATTTAATTATCTAACAAATTATGTGAACAAATATACAACTGGTGTCCCATGGCACACCACAGTTGCATATTCCACCAATCAACATTGTGAACATTGATGTAGCTGTCAATATTTCTTATGGGTTTGGTTCTTTAACAATAGGGGTAAGAACTATACTTGTTAATTTGTCAACTTTATTTACATATTTATAGTATAGATTGTAACATTCAATATGTATCCTAATTTTGATATAACATGTTTTATCCAGGTTGTCCAAGATGAGTATATTGTATCGTAGCCTATTCCCTCTCATGCATAGGTAGATTCCCAAACACAGGTATTATTTGAAATATGATTTTAATTATGTTTCGCTTTCTTTGGAAAAATCATTTTATTTGTATCACTTTGACATATGTTACTTTATGCAGGAACCTATTGTGACAGTGGTGCTTAAAGAGCACCAAAGAGAGGTTGTTGTCAACCCACCTCTTTCCCCCAGCCAGGTATGTATGTTTCGCTTTCTTTGGTAACATCATTTTCCTTCCAGGTAGTATATATGTCTCTAATTCACTATTTTATATGAAATTGACATATATGTTACTTTATATGCAAACCCCTAGTGAGGCACCGGTGCGTGAAGAGCACCAAATCGGTGGCCCACCTTTGACGAGCCAACATGCATGTTTATGTAGATCACTTTCTTTGTACGTTTGTGTATATCTTTCTCTGATTTGGTGCTTGAAGAGACCCAAATTGGTGACCCTCTTTCCCCCCAAGGTACATGTATATTTGTTGACATTGGCATATATATATATATATATATATGCAACCTGATATTGAGCAAGTGGTACAAGAAGAGCACCCAATCAGGGTCGTTGTTAGTGAGGCACTAGGACCCACGATTACTTACTTGCGTACAATAAGTAGAAATGTTATTTTGGTTTTGGAATTTGAACAAATGTACATAGAATTTTTAAAGGTTGGTAAATTAACTTACAAAATTTGTTTTTTCTGCAGTCTCCACTAATGCAACCTATCCCTCTTGTTTAGCGATGGGGATCACCAGTGAGCAATTGGAAAAGAAAGCTACACTTCTCCGAAGACTCTGGCAGTGGCAACAAAAGGGGGGATAACTAGAATAAATGTATAGGGGGCATACATAGATGTAACTTTTTGTTCATATGTACACATAGATGTACTTTTTGATCCACTATTTTGTATTATGGCCATGTGGCATGGAAATTTTTGTAACACTATTGCTATACATATATAATATAAAGCAAGGTTCAAATTTATACATATATGGTTGACTTGATCTTGGAACATGATATGTGTGGTTCACCTATGTGATATAATGATATGTGTGGTTCCTGCATGTGTGCTAACTTAAATGAATTTCCAATACTTAAAGGAAGAATTTACGACTCATCAACTTTTTAACATTATGGCTATCCTCAACTTTTTAACATCATAACCATACCATACAGTAAGTAAATTACATACACTAACAATCATAAAACTATGTCATGCATGGATGTGTAATATATACCATATCATACCGTACAATACCCTTAATATCAATCTAGATTTGCATACATTAACATAAGAAGCTTTTATGGAAAAACATTTTCGTTGAGAGGATCATCATGACTAAGTATGGTGGCTTGATTTTCCTATTTATATATCTCCATATTGTCCTACATTTTATGGATTATGTCTTTTTTTTAATTGTCCATAATATTCTTGGGTTGGATGTTATACATGTATGCATTTACTAAGGTTGCAATCATATTTTTTAATATTTCAACATTTTTCCTCCAATCTTTGGATTTGATGCTTCTATTGTACTAGAATTTCCATGATAGAGGCATTATGAAAGGTGCAAAAAATGTTCATTTCCATGAACATTGGTGGTGACTAAGAATATGGATGTCTCGTTTCTTGGATTCCTTGTAGCCATTGGTAAGTTCTTCATGGAACTCGAGGACTCTTCGAATATCTTAAATGTCTCTATGCAAATTTTCATTACAACTCAGATCGTCCATATCTTGACTACCAACGACTCTAAACACTAACTAAACCATGAGGGAATAGAGTCGAAAGTGATTTCCTAATGAATTCAAGTTCTCATGCAATATCAAACTAAAAGCATTTGTTATATTCTAAAACCAAATGACCACACTACAGAGCAAAGCTTTGATGATGCTTCCAATCCAAATTTGTTTCGAAGGGTAAGGAAAAAAACATAGGGACTAAACTCACCAACACTATATGATTTCTCACCAAATTCCAAACCAAAATTTCAACAAGAATGAATGATGGTTTGATACACAAATATACTTTCACCTAAAGGAAATTGAACCCAATTCACAAGGATACCTAAAAAATCAACTCTGCATTGTGCTAAGGCAAGGAGAAAAATACAATATTCATACTAACATCATACCATACTAACATACAATAACATACCATAACATAACATGTACTTTAACATCATACCATACTAACATACCATACCATTGTAATATACCATACACTAACATCATAACACTAAGTCATGCATGCACATGTGTAATATACCATATCATACCCTACAATAACCTATGATACTAACATCATACCATACTAACACACAATAACATACCCTATATTACCCTACGACACTAACATCATACCATACTAACATACAATAACATGTACCATAACATAACATACTAACAATATGTACCATTTAACACTAAGTCATGCATGCATGTGTAATATATACCATATCATACCCTACAATACCCTATGATACTAGTTCATATTGCCATACTAACATACATCATGTACCCTACAAACCCTAAATTGGTTGAAGTAAACCCTAGTTCCCTCTCCTAACTTGCAAATTGCTCACAAAACCCTAGTTCCGTCTCATACCTTCTCAACCCTAGTTGGTGCATGCAAATTGGTGTTCATGAAAGCCTAGTTGCTGTATGCAAGTATTGGTGATCACGTGTTTCTATTTCCCTCTCCTAACTTCCATGATTGCTCACTAAACCCTAGTTCCATCTCATACCTTGGTAACCCTAGTTGGAGCATGAAAATTGTTGTTCATGAAAGCCTAGTTGGTGCATGCAAGTATTTGTGATCATGTGTTTCTAGTTCCCTCTCTTAACTTGCAAATTGCTCACCAAACCCTAGTTCCATCTCATACCTTGGTAACCCTAGTTGGAGCATGCGAATTGGTGACTCATGAAAGCCTAGTTGGTGCATGTAAGTATTTGTGATCATGTGTTTCTAGTTCCCTCTCTTAACTTGAAAATTGCTCACCAAACCCTAGTTCCATCTCATACCTTGTCAACCCGAGTTGGAGCATGCAAATTGGTGTTCATGAAAGCCTAGTTGGTGCATGCAAGTATTGGCGATCATGTGTTTCTAGTTCCCTCTCCTAACTTCCATGATTGCTCACTAAACCCTAGTTCCATCTCATACCTTGGTAACCCTAGTTGGAGCATGCAAATTTTTGTTCATGAAAGCCTAGTTGGTGCATGCAAGTATTTGTGATCATGTGTTTCTAGTTCCCTCTCTTAACTTGCAAATTTCTCACCAAACCCTAGTTCCATCTCATACCTTCGTAACCCTAGTTGGAGCATGAAAATTGGTGTTCATGAAAGCCTAGTTGGTGCATGCAAGTATTGGTGATCATGTGTTTCTAGTTCCCTCTCTTAACTTGCAAATTGCTCACCAAACCCTAGTTCCATCTCATACCTTGTCAACCCTAGTTGGAGCATGCAAATTGGTGTTCATGAAATCCTAGTTGGTGCATGCAAGTATTGGTGATCATGTGTTTCTAGTTCCCTCTCTTAACTTGCAAATTGCTCACCAAACCCTAGTGCCATCTCATACCTCAAGTCAACCCTAGTTGGAGCATGCAAATTGGTGTTCATGAACGCCTAGTTGGTGCATGCAAGTATTGGTGATCATCTAATCATGAGATAAGGCAGCTCCACCACGAGCCTAATTCCATCTCATCAAAATAACCCAATAGATAACAGCAGACAAAATACTACATGATTTTTGCAAATTTTTTTAGTCAATATAGAAAATTTGGTTAAAAATATTAACATCCACAGAACTCTAAAATGTTAAGAGAATTATAGTGTCTTCCAAACAAGTTCTATAACTTAATAATTATAATTGAATATTTAAAAGTGACCATAACAATTACCACAAATTATATGATATTTGCAATTTTTCAACCTATGCCAAATAACTCAATATTGACAGGAACATTATACCATCTATATGAAAAAATAAACATGAATAATAATATTACAAACCCATGTATACTTCCATGTATACTTTTACTAATACTTTCATGTAGGTATGCCTATGTGTCTAATACCAGCGGCCTGGAGTATTAAACTAGCTCATTAGGTCATTGCTCATTGAACCCTAGTTCCATCTCATACCTTGTCCTGACCCTAGTTGGAGCATGCAAATTGGTGTTCATGAAATCCTAGTTAGTGCATGCAAGTATTGGTGATCATGTGTTTCTAGTTCCCTCTCCTAACTTGCATGATTGCTCACCAAACCCTAGTTCCATCTCATACCTTGTCAACCTGTTGAGGCCTGGAAATTCGCAGGCGACAACAGTAAGGGATTCTCCCCAATCAACGTTCCCAACTAGCCTGTTGACTGTTTGGTATAGGGAATCCGTCCGGTTTACGGTCCGGCTACCGTAGGTCAAGTAACAAAACAAAGGCTCTACCGGTTGCGGACCAGTCCACCGAGTTTTTGTATTTTGACTTAAGAAATGAAATGCAAGTGCCTAACTAAATGCAGGGTGATAAAATGTAGGGAGAAGTCACAATGTGATGCACAGGTTCTTACCTCTTGTCTTAAGGCTCACAAACATTCAAATCACATATGACAAGAAAATAAACTACTTATCTAAACTATCCCTAGGGAGCAGAATTAGAATTTATTGGTGAGTAATACACTTGTACGTGCATAATGAAGAGTTACAGATAGCTGATACTTCATTCAAGACACATGAACAATTACAGATATTTAAACAACCAGATAGCTAATCGTTTTATGAATAACACTTATTACTCACAGTGGAAAACATCGTAAAATATACTGAAGAACATTCAACATGAACATAGGTTCAGGAAGTCAAACACTCTCACAACAAATGAAACACAGCTGAAAACGAAGTAGTTCCTCTTCAACATTATTCATTTAGTCGCATTGATACATTCCACATTTCGCTTTCTCCAACAGGCAAAAATTGCAATTTCTCATTGTAAAATGAAATAGTTCCTCTTACAAAGAAATGGTTTACAAATTTCTTCTAGGAAAAAAGTCCTCCTTCTGTTCTACTTCCCAGTATTTAAACTACCATTTCCAAGCGTTTTGCCTTCCCCCAGATGCATGGTCTTTCAGTCTCTCAAACGATTCACCTTCCTTGTCTGTATGCAATCATGAACCACTAGGTAACTGATCAGTTTTTTGGGCTCGCGCCATTATAGCTCCGGGCTTTGTCTTCCACTCCCCTGGTTCTCCTAGCGATTACTTTGAGTTTCAGTTATATTTCTGCCAACCGGTCCGTCTTCCTCAGCACCACGGTAGAGTGTTCAATCTCCTCGAAGCCGCCTGCCATCAATCGACAAGCATCCTTTAAACAACAAATATTATTAATTAACGACTATTTCACAAGGAAATGGCAAGGTGCACCATCTATGGGCCTGACAGATCATGCCTATGACAGCCAACAGGAAACTTACTGGCGGGAAAATTTAAGTCGGCAATCAGAAGGAAATAACATCGGAGGCCAAGGAGCTTTCACAGCCACAATGGCGGGAGAATCCCAAGTCATGGACAAGCGACACGCGTGCTAGGGCGGCTTTAATCGGAAGTCGGACGAATTTAAAATCGGAAGCCAAAAGGCTTGGAGACCCGCAACGGATAAAAAGAAAGCTAGGAGACAAGTGACGCGGACGGGAAAGCTTAATCGTAGGTCGGGAGACATTCGAATTGGACGCTTAATAGCTTTCCCAGCCGCAACATCGGAAGGGTAAAAGCTACGGGAAAGCGATTCCAAAGCCCATACGAATCGGACGTCGGAGCGATTTAGGACTTCGGACGTTAGACTGATTTGAGAGCTGCAACGGTGGAGGGCCAAAGATCAAAAACCGTCGATTTATCATAAAAATAAGTGTTCGAAAGCCTGCAACAAAATCCAATTTCATTTTCAAAACGGTGGCTCATCAAAGATGATTCACAAAACCCAACTATGCGACTTGCTGCAAAGAATTAAGCACGGACAAATTCCGGGAATAAGCTGAAAAGTAAATTGTTCGAAAAATCCAGACTTAAAGCACGGACGAAGAAACATCAAGGAGGAAAACAACCCGAAGCGATATTCAGTTATAAGGAGGGGCCCAAAATGTAAGAGATTTGGGGAGAAAAAGTTGCGGTTAGCAACAAATGGCAATTACCTGGTGAACCTAGATCTCTGGGCAATTAATCTTTGAGTGACAGACTGTTTAACCAAAATGCATCAAATGAATTCTTCCAGCTATCTGAATTTCTCGAATGTCATCAGTGTGTACCTTTGATCATTGATGATAGTCCAATTTGGGGAAAGTGGAAAGCGAGAACTTCAAGTCTAGATAACTCTGTTGAGGCCAGGAAATGAGTTTCATTATTACCTTTGTCTTCAGGTAGCTAACAGCATGGACACCACAGGATTGTAGCAGATGGTAAACAACAATATTCATTTGTTCCTCGTTCCAATGCCATTTTAACACTTTTGTGCTTTTGGACTTTTGTCCCTTTCATCTGAGTCCTCCTGTACGCCTTTCTTACTGAATTTTAATTCAGGATCCTCTATCCCATAGTGTCCTTTTGTGTGAGTGGTGTACTTCAAGCTTTAGCTCACGGACGGAGAGGATCTTTTGGCAATTTAGTACTTATGATTCAGCACCCGCTTTGATTTATGATGCTTTTATAGAAGTTTTGACTCTTTATTTTCCTTTTGGCATTCGTTTCTTGGCATGGGATCATTTATATTTAATACACTGTTCACCTTGCTTCTTTCCATGGGTCCTTTGCTGTTGCTCCTTAGAACATTTTAAATGTTATGTGGATGGAGCCCCGACATAGTACTCCAGACTCCTCGAATCCAGTTTATTTCATAGGGGTTAAGCAGGACTTCAATGCACACAGAATTTTATTTGAGAAAACTGTTAGGCTAGAAGAATTCCTTTTAGCAACACATAGGCTGACACTCAACATATTTGCTATTCCCAAAAGAGATCTTAACATCCTCCAGACAACCGCAAGTTCGTTCCCTTTATTGAAAATCAACAACTCAAATTTAAACCAAATAAAAGCATGACTCGAAAACAACCAAACAGCTTATTTATATACAAGATATAAAAACTCAAAGAAAACTCAAGAAAAGTAAGGCTTGAGAACCAAACCATTAACTGGCAAGTTCTCCTCCCATCCCTGTAAATCTTGCAGCTTATAAGTAGCAGGGCCAAGCTTTGCTGAGGTTTGAAACGGGCCTACCCATAACTGCTGGAACTTAGTATGCTTTCCCTTCTCATCATGGGGATGATCCCACTTGAGAACTAGGTCTCCTACTTCCAAGTCCTTTTTTCCAGCTTTATGTTTGTCAAACCATCTTTTTCCTACCTCCTGTTGTTGCTTAAAACGTTCTCTGGCCTTGGATTTGGCCTCCTCTGCTTTCAGGAGATTATATATTCTTATTTGTGAAACTTCACTCTCCGACCCACTGGACTCCTGAGCTAAAATAGAAGATGGAAGCATGATATTGGGAGGCAGGATGGCTTCCTTACCGTACACAAGGGTATAGGGTGACACTCCTATCGCAGACTTGGGGGTGACTCTGTCAGCCCACAGGGCGGTGGGTAAGGCCGAGTGCCAACTTCTCTGGTTTTCTATCATAGTCTTCTTCAGAATTCTAATGAAGTTTTTATTAGAGGATTCAGCCAGGCCATTCCCTTGCGGATAGTAGTTAGAAAAATAATGTAATTTTATCCCTTTATTATGAGAAAATGCAGTCAATTTAATTGATAAAAAGTATTTAGCGTTATCAAAAACTAACGAAATTGGAACTCCAAACCTGGTCATGATATGATCTTGAAGGAAGCTAATGACTTCGTCTTCGTTTATCTTGCGCAGTGGGATAGCTTCGACCTGGCGAGTGAAATAATCAGTCACAGTAAGAATGTACTTGTGCAGTAGGGAAGAATTCGGTTTTATTTCTCCAATAATGTCCAGCCCCCGTTGCTCAAATGGTTCCGTGATCATCACAGGCTTTAGGGGTGCTGCTGCTTTAGGCTGTCTTCCACCACACCTTTGACAAATATCACATTTCTTGACATGTGCATGTGCATCCTTGAAGAGTGTAGGACAATAGTAACCGGCTCTAAGGATTTTGTGGGCTGTAGTGTCACACGAACAATGTCCCCCAGCCATACTGTCATGTAATTATGCCATTACTTTCTTTGTGTCTTCCTTTTCTAAACATCTGAGGAGAACCCCATCATAATTCTTTTTGAATAACACTCCTTCAACAAGTTGATAGGAGGCCGATTTGAGACGCAGAGCTCTTCTTTGTTTGGAATTCCAATGTTCCGACAACAGCCCTGACTGCAAGTAATGCACAAGGTCCCTATACCAGGACTCAGGAGCTGTAAACAGAGGACAGACATCCATTACATGCAATTCGGATTCATCTTCCCATACTTGTTCTTCGTTGTTCCTGCTTTCAGTCATCAATTTACATAACCCTTGACCTTTCACTATAGAGGCTGGCTTGAATTCAAGGTCGTATTCTTGAAGAGCTGTTACCCAGTTGCCCCTTCTTTCTCCTAACTCTTTCTGAATGAGAAGGGATCTTACAACTGGGTAAGGGACTATTACCTTGGTTCAATTTTTTAATATATAAGGCCTGAACTGCTTCACTGCCTTAAATACTACGTAAGCTTGCTTATCAATGGATGGGTAGTTTAATTCATCCCCTTGTAGCACAGTGCTCATAAAAGAGATTGGGAATTCATCACCCCCATCCTCCTTTTGCGTAAGCACAGCTGCCAATGAATCATCGGATGCAAATGTATACATAATAAAATCTTTATCAAAGTCTGGACTTTTCAGGGAAGGTGCATGTGCAACAATAGTCTTGATTTTACTGAAAGCATTCTTCTCAATTTCAATCCATTTAAATTGTGCATTTTGCTTTACCATCTATTGCAGTGGTTTGACAGTCTGAGCGAAATCAGGCACGAATCTTCGTACAAAATTTATGGTTCCCATGAACGATTGCATCCCTTTTTTGTTGTGGGGTAAGGGGATTTGCTCAATAGCTTTAATCCTTTCTGGATCAATGGAGATTCCTTGCTTGGACACTATATGACCCAGCAATTTGCCTTCCGTGACCGCGAACACACATTTCTTAGGATTGAGCGAAATGCCATACTTCTGATAGCGTTCAAAAATATGTCTTAGGTGGAATTCGTGCTCTTCTCTTTTCTTCGAGAATATTGTAATATCGTCAAGATACACTACAGCGCTGCGGCCAATCAATCCTTGAAAATCAATATCCATAGCCCTCTGAAAGGTTTCTCCAGCGTTTATAAGTCCAAAGGGCATCCTTCTGTAAGCAAAGGTTCCCCATTTGGTCCTGAACGTCGTCTTTAATCTGTCTTCTTCAGCTACCAACACTTGATTGTAGCCAGAGAACCCGTCTAATAATGAAAACAATTCAGAACCAGAGACCATATGTAGCAATTGCTCCATGGGAGGCACCGGATAGTTGTCTTTATCTGAGGCGCGGTTTAGGTTTCTAAAGTCCACGCACAGTCTGATTTCTCCCGACTTTTTTCTGAATGGTACCAAGTTTGATACCCACTCAGAGTGTCTGACTTTAAAAATGATTCTAGCATCTAGTAATTTCTTTACCTCACTCTAAATCAGCGGTTCCAGCTTTGGATGCATCTTCCTCAAGGGCTGTTGATATGGCTTGACTCTGGCCTTGATGGGGATGACATGTTTTATGATGCTGGTATCATATGTTTTCAGATCTCCGTACATCCAGGCGAATACATCCTTGTATTGTTTAAACAGACTGACGAACCTTTCCCTTTCGGCCGGCGAGCAACATTTACCGAGATTTACAAATTTAGGATTCACCTCATTCCCCAAATTAATTAGCTCGAACTGCAGAGTAGAGCTGTGAGTCTTTACATTGGCGGATCTCCTAAACGTTTCATTCGAGTCAAACATTTTTTCTAATGTTCTGACCCCTTTAGGGATGAAATTATCGTATTTCATCTCAGCCTGATGCTCTTCATCATCTATGATTGCTCCTTTAAACACCTCTTCATTCGTCAAGCATTCTATTATTTGCTGATCGTCATCAAATACTCGCAAGTTGGTGATCATATCTGGTACAGAGGGACTGAAAAGAAGTTCAATAGAACAACGATTATTAGTAGGTACTAGTCTAGCGGCTGATGTGGCCAATAGATCAGCAGCTGCGTTTTTTATTCTCGGAATTGAAATAATGTTAAATGCATTAAAGTGTTTCACCAGATCCCATACCTCATTCTGGTAAGCTTTTAAGTGGGGAGAAACACAGTGTATTTGATTTCTGATTTGCTTTACAATTATTTTTGAATCTCCAAAAGCTTTTAAATTACTTACCTTTAACTCGATCGCTTTCTTTAGTCCTTGCACCAGTGCTTCGTACTCAGCTGTATTATTAGTGCATTCAAACTCTAATCTACAGGAAAGAAAATGTTTATTCTTCTATGGGTCGATCAGGACACAACCGGCCCCTGACCCTTCTAAAGTCTTAGATCCATCAAAAAACAAAGTCCAAAAAACATTATCTATTGAATGTGAATCTATTCCTACTGCTAAATCTACTATGTTACAATCAATCTCATCAACCTGAGAAAATCGAAGGAGATCAGGCTGGGTGTCAGATGTGTCGCTGGCCTCTTCCGCTTGATAATTCCCTGGTTCCAATTCGAGAAAATAGTTTCCCAATACAGAATCGACTGGTACATTCTTCTCATTCAGTTGAGTAACATTGTACTTCACATGAGGCTCTCTTAAAATTTTAATCTAGTTTGGAATCGCCTTGTATGGCAACCATAGATGTGACCAATCTGAGGCGAAATATCCATTTAATTTAGCTGACCAATCTCTGCTCAGGACCAGACCGTAAGCGTCTGGTATATCAGCCACCACGATATTAATAACTTGGCATACTTTGTCATTGGATGCCAGACGGATTAGGACGTCTTCCATCTGACCAATTTCCTTAACGTCTATCCTATCCAATTGAACCACCCTCCACATGGTTGGCTTAGGCTACCCATTTATCTTCTTACATACCGATATGGGCATGACATTAATTGACACCCCTGAGTCTACCAGACAATTGTGAACATTATGATTAAAAATTTCAAATGTCAGGAGGAATGATGGATGTTTACATTTAGACTCACCTCCAACGCTGGTTTCTCCAATTTCTTCTTCGCCTTGAGGTTGATTGTCAGTAGGCAGCTTCTCATCTGATTCCTCAAGTGCTCTCAATAGTATTTCTTTCTGTTGAGGCACTTTGCACATTTCAAATAGTAGGACATTTTCTTTTATCTTCTTTAAATCTTCCACAATGTCATAATTCATCTGCTGTTCAGTGGAGTTAGATTTATCAGCATTCACCTTTTCTTCATTTGGCTTAGGCGACGTTCTGTTCTGCTTAGGATCTTGGCTGGTAATAGTGAATTCGGGAATTATATCAGCCACGGGTTTATTTTGGAATTTCTTCTTAACGTTTCTCTGCAGCCTCTTAATCTTTGGGAGTATTAGATTGTCATCTTTAACCGTCCCTTGACTTCTTGTTGTCACGTTGGCATCCACAACTTCCTTGTATCCTTGATTCCTTTCCTCTTAAGCATCAAATAAAGAAACAGAACTCCACAAAGCCATGGTCTCCTCTTCCTGTCCTTTAGCAGAGGTAGAAATAGAATTCTCTTTTCTCTCTTCGTCGCCTTCTTCTGTTAATTTCGAATCCAACATCTGATTCATGACCAATGTCATTGAATTTATCCATTGCAGACAATTCTTTTCAGAGTGAGGCTGCTGGTGGAAGGTACAGAAATTTTCCATCCCTATCTCTGTCAGGTTCATAGATGTAGTGTTGTGAGGAGGAGGTTGGGACTGGTTGTTCTCCTCCCTTTTCTTATAGTAGGGCCTATAGAACTTCTGTGATTCCTTTTCTTTCTCTAAGTCTATGATCTTATTAGATATTTTTTTCATCATCTTGGCCATGCTTTCATAATCTGGTGCTTTCTCCTCTTTAGGCTTAGTGAACAGTAAAGTTTTCTTTCTCTCTCCTGATTGTTTGGGGTAATCTTCAATACTCTCTCTTTCAGCCTCCACCACTTCTGCTTCTTCATAAGTTTCTGCCAAAGTAGGCTTGGCCCTACCTTTCATAAACATGGCTAAATCAGGACCCAAAGCTGATGTATAATACTCAATTAGGACCTTGTTTGAAGGCTTGTCAGCATCAGAAAAATTCTTGATATACGCTGTGAATCTTTGAGTAAAACTGTGCACCTTCTCTTTCTTCTCCTTTTTCAAAGCACATAGTCCTTTCATAAGGGTTGCATGAGTCTTTTGAACTACATACTTACTTCTGAAAATTCTTTTGAAGGTATCCCAATCAGGGATCAAGTTGGCCGGCAATCCAAAATACTATGAGGCAGCAGCTCCTTTGAGGGTATGCAGGAATAGTCTGCATACTACATCTTCATGCTCCCTAGCCTTCAATCCTTCTATTGCTAAGTAAAAACTCTGCAAATGATCATCCACTAATATCTTCTCATTTGGATCGAACTTAGGCAACAACTTTTCAAAGGCTTGAGGTAGGTCATGCAAGGGAGGGGTCAGGTTTAGGGGTGATCTAGCTTTCCATGCAGGTGGTGGATTTGGTGGATTAGGAGGGGGTTGGTTGGCGTTAACGCCAGCCATGAGTTGAGGTGGAGAGTGAGGAGGTGAACCAACAGGGGTGTGAACAGGAGAAATGTAAGGAATTTCTGGGCCTTCTTGATTCAAAGGTAGCTCAATTTCTTGTAAGGCGGTTTCCACAAGTTCTTCCCAGTCTCCAACCAGCACTGAGTCTTCTGTTATAGGAGGGTATTTCTTTTTATACTCTCTCCTGGGAAATTCAGGGATAATCGGCAATCCTCCAATATTCTTTATGTATGCCCTGGTGTGTCTTCATAGGTCATTAACGATCTCATTGCAAACAAGATAAAGATGTTCTCTATTTACTTCTTCCAGAATTGGATTATGTGATCCACTACTTTCAGAACTATAACCAATGGAATAATCTCGGGAAAACAGGTTTCCTCGGCCAGCCATGCACTGGCGGCCCTCCTTCTAGTGCCAAAACTGTTGAGGCCTGGAAATTCACAGGCGGAAACAGTAAGGGATTCTCCCTAATCAACGTTCCCAACTAGCCCGTTGACTGTTTGGTATAGGGAATCCGTCCGGTTTGTGGTCCGGCTACCGTAGGTCAAGTAACAAAACAAAGGCTCTACCGGTTGCGTCCCGGTCCACCGAGTTTTTGTATTTTGACTTAAGAAATGAAATGCAAGTGCCTAACTAAATGCAGGGTTATAAAATGCAGGGAGCAGTCACAATGTGATGCGTAGGTTCTTACCTCTCGTCTTAAGGCTCACAAACATTCAAATCACATACGACAAGAAAATAAACTACTTATCTAAACTATCCCTAGGGAGCAGAATTAGCATTTATTGGTGAGTAATACACTTGTACGTGCATAATGAAGAGTTACAGATAGCTGATACTTCATTCAAGACACATGAACAATTACAGATATTTAAACAACCAGATAGATAATCATTTTATGAACAGCACTTATTACTCACAGTGGAAAACATCGTAAAATATACTGAAAAAAATTCAACATGAACATAGGTTCAGGAAATCAAACACTCTCACAGCAAATGAAACACAGCTGAAAATGAAGTAGTTCCTCTTCAACATTATTCATTTAGTCGCATTGATACATTCCACATTTCACTTTCTCCAACAGGCGAAAATTGCAGTTTCTCATTGTAAAACGAAATAGTTCCTCTTACAAAGAAATGGTTTACAAATTTCTTCCAGGGAAAACCTCCTTCTTCTGTTCTACTTCCCAGTATTTAAACTACCATTTCCAAGCGTTTCGCTTTCCCCCAGACGCATAGTCTTTCAGTCTCTCAAACGATTCACCTTCCTTGTCTGTATGCAATCATGAACCACTTGGTAACTGATCAATTTTTTGGGCTTGCGCCATTATAGCTCCGGGATTTGTCTTCCACTCCCCTAGTTCTCCTGGAGATTACTTTGAGTTTCAGTTATATTTCTGCCAACCGGTCCTCTTCCTCAACACCACGGTAGAGTGTTCAATCTCCTCGAAGCCACCTACCATCAATCGACAAGCATACTTTAAACATCAAATATTATTAATTAACAACTATTCCACAAGGAAATGGCAAGGCGCACCATCTATGGGCCTGACAGATCCCGCCTATGACAGCCAACAGGAAACTTACTAGCGGGAAAAGTTAAGTCTGCAATCGGAAGGAAATAACATCGGAGGCCAAGGAGATTTCACAGCCGCAACGGCGGGAGAATCCCAAGTCACGGACAAGCGACACGTTTGCCAGGGCGGCTTTAATCGGAAGTCGGACGAATTTAAAATCGAAAGCCAAAAGGCTTGGAGACCCGCAACGGTTAAAAATAAAGCTAGGAGACAAGTGACACGGATGGGAAAGATTAATCGGAGGTTAGGACACATTCGAATCGGACGCTTAATAGCTTTCCCAGCCACAACGGTGGAAGGGTAAAAGCTACGGGCAAGCGATTCCAAAGCCCATATGAATCGGACGTCGGAGTGATTTAGGACTTGGGACGTTAGAATGATTTGAGAGTTGCAACAGCGGAGGGCCAAAGATAAAAAAAAGTTGATTTATCATAAAAAATAAGTGTTCGAAAGCCTGCAACAAAAGTCAATTTCATTTTCAAAATGGTGGCTCATCAAAGACGATTCACAAAACCCAACTATGTGACTTGCTGCAAAGAATTAAGCACAGACAACTTCCGGGAATAAGCTGAAAAGTAAATTGTTTGAAAAATCCAGACTTAAAGCACGGACGAAGAAACATCAAGGACGAAAATAACCTGAAGCGATATTCAGTTATAAGGAGGGGCCCAAAATGTAAGAGATTTAGGGAGAAAAAGTTGCGGTTAGCAACACAACCCTAGTTGGTGTGCATGCAAATTGGTGTTCATGAAATCCTAGTTGGTGCATGCAAGTATTGGTGATCATGTGTTTCTAGTTCCCTCTCCTAACTTGCATGATTGCTCACCAAACCCTAGTTCCATCTCATACCTTGTCTTGACCCTAATTGGAGCATGCAACTTGGTGATTCATGAAAGCCTAGTTGGTGCATGCAAGTATTTGTGATCATGTGTTTCTAGATACCTCTCCTAACTTGCATGATTGCTCACCAAACCCTAGTTCCATCTCATACCTTGTCTTGACCCTAATTGGAGCATGCAACTTAGTGACTCATGAAAGCCTAGTTGGTGCATGCAAGTATTTGTGATCATGTGTTTCTAGTTCCCTCTCCTAACTTGCATGATTGCTCACCAAACCCTAGTTCCATCTCATACCTTGTCTTGACCCTAATTGGAGCATGCAACTTGGTGACTCATGAAATCCTAGTTGGTGCATGCAAGTATTTGTGATCACTAAACCCTAGTTCCATCTCATACCTTGTCAACCCTATTTGGTGCATGCAAGTATGAAAGCCTAGTTGGATTCGGATTTGTACATGGCAATGTAATTAAAAGTATATTAAACTAAAAACATCAAGAAATGTAAATTTCAACAACTCGAGAGCTTGTTATTTTCTGAACTCTATTTGGTGGTGTCTAAAGACACCATTCTTGGTGCCTCCAATGTGCCATAGATGGTGTTTGTATCCTAGGCACACGAAAGGATAGACATTAGTAAAATCATAAGAAAGAAAAGAGAACCCAATGAAAATGTGCAAACATGATTTATAGATAACTCACTCGAGGTTGTACAATCGTGTTTATAGTGTCCAGTATCCTCTGAATAATATTATGTCTGTGAATGGTATCTGTCAATCACAAGTTTATTACATTGGGAATACAGTAAGGCTAAATAATGGAAATTGTGCTTCAGAATTCACTTTAAAGGTTAAATAACGCACTTGACAATGCACTCATACAAGTAGGACATTTGGATCATCTCTGGTGCTGATGGTGTCCATCAATCTTTCATGCTCTATATGAGGTAGGAAGTATCGTACATGTGACCTATTTTTGTGAGCAAGTGTGCACAGCCTGATGTTTATACCAACTACTAGGTTGGTGAAGTGGTATACAATAGCTCCTAATCTATAATCCTGATATACATACCCACCCTTCCTTTTCTGTTGTGCTGCAAGTGTCAAGTACTCCCCTTTTATAACCATCGAGCCGATTGGGAATTCAATATTTTCATCATCTGTAATAGGTTCTAGAAGGGTTTGTTTCCCCTCTAAGCAATGTGTGAACCAATAGTCAGAACCCCATTCATTATTTTTTGGGGCAACCACTGCATATATCTGACCTGTGAAAGGAAATAGGTCGAGTTAACAATACATTTTGAAAATAAGGTCTTGCATTTATAATTTCTACATAAATTAAATTCTACATAGGTCAAGTAAACAATACATAAATCCATTTTCTTATTTAGGTACTATTCATGTACCTGCTTGTATGAGATCCGATATGTGATCATAGTCTGTAGAAATATGTGTCTGATCATCTTCCAAATGGTCTATTTCATTAACCCCGTTGAAATTGGTGCAAAGTGTCACTCGATCCCATGTATCAGCGGTATCCATATGCTCACAATCACCCCATTCACCGATGCTACAGGAACTACAAAAGCAAGCCTTCAATATTGTCCAAATTTGTAGGGTCGAGTTGTCTAAGCTTCTAATTGAATGAAACTATCGAGTTCCATGCACTATGTTCACCCGAGGTGTTTGTGATCGGTCCACATTGGTCACCTCCCAGAATATTCTTCGCACAAAGTGTTTCCTTGTTGCTTGTTCTCCCATGACAGATGCACACCATTGGCCTATAGATGCAGCGTCTCGAAGGCGAGCACCTGTAAACTTAATCTCTTCCCTTCGAAGGGAAGTTTTAATCCATGCACCAGCACCATCGTGCTCTCCTTTTCCATGACCAGTTTCAAAGTAGTTCCGTACATGTGGCACCTTGAATTTTATGTGCAACAAACACAACCATTCAAATACACGTGCATTCTTGAACTGTCCAGCACAACCATCTGACCAAATGAAATGATGATAAAATGGTATATCCATAGCTATCACGTGATCATAGAATAATTTAAAGCAATGTTGCATGTAATGGATGTCATGGGTCCAGTCGTCACTTATGTAGAAGTGACTTTCTTTCAGTATCACACGTTTCTCTTCATTGCTATCTTGCCCATGTCGATACGTTATATGCACCATTATGCTCACCTGCTCTGAGTGATAGTATTGACTTTGAATTTCATTTTGTGGTTGTAGGGTGTAATTTTATGCAAAGTCAACCACTGATAGTATTGTTCTGAGAGGGAAGGTGTCTCGGCATATTCTGAATTGCTCATCTTGCCACCATGCCATATCGACATGTTGAATGTACTGTTGGATCTTTCCACGAAACTCTGGAATAAAATCACATACTCACACCTGGTACATGAATATTAATATGTCAATAAACCACATAAAAAAATGTGTACATGAATATTAATTTTTCAATATTCAAGAATTTACCTATGAAGTCACCAATTTAATCTTCCTGCTTTCTTTCCCATCATTTAGCTGATATGTCTCATACTGATAGTTCTGCTTCTCGACAATTGCATTCCCGAATGCTTGATCTTCACTTTCATGGATGCAATTAGACCATAAGGATAGCCCACCACAATTGTTGCAAGAACCGTCTACACATTGTTTTAAGTAATGTGTCTGCCCATCTTGCCTCTGACACATGATGCTATGGATGAAATCTCTCGAAGACATTGGCGGTACTGTACTTGAGCATTCCTGCACATGGTTAGGATGCAAAAAACGACGTATATGTGCAAATGTATGGTAATATAGGTCAAACTCTATGCGGTATCTACAACAACAAGTGTTCCGGATGGTATTGATTCTAACATACCAAGGCTTGCATTTTTCAAAAGATCTTTGCCCAAGCCTTAGCTCTACGTGGGCAACTTTAAACATCTCGAACAGTTGAGTTTGTGTCATGTCAAGATAATGTTTAACATGAGGTTTAGTGTTTCTAGAACCCCTACAATGTTTTAACACATCCTTCGTGTTAGAAGAAGGTCTAGTGTTATCATGCCAAAACGTTTGCACTAGGCCCTTCACTGCTTCGACTAACTTCATGTCTTTGCGGGGCAGCCTACAGCTAAATTCCCATAATGTTTCCATTTGTCCCTCTACATCAAGGTTGTCTCTTCTTACTGAATATTTTTTAAGTGTCTTTGGATGTAAAGGAACAATTTGTGATGTGCATTTAAGTAAATGACGTTGTCTTGTGGATCTACATACAATTGATTCAACCAATACATGACGAGCCACATTACAGTCTTGTGAATGAGTTTTTCTACCAATCGATGTGAATGCAGCAGCAAGAGATTTCACAATGTGATTACTTGATTCGATATTCTTCATTTTTGTTATGCCTAAATTTCTTCTAACAGTTGCCATATGTCTGGATTTAAGCAAAGCTAAAAACAATTTGCATTTACCGGCTTCGGATTTGTTATCAAAATATTGTTTCATTAATTGAGAAGAATGACGAAGGATAGTGCATTTAGACACCTTACCTTCCATGGAAGTCAATCCTCTCTCGTCCACTTGTATTCATTTAGGAGTTCTCTTTCGTTTTGATGAAAAATGTCTTGTCATTTGAAATGCTAGAGTGACGTTTACATCCACTACCGACTCACAACTTCGATTAGGAGATTGAACCACCGAACATGGTTGTTGCTGAGTCACATTTACATCGAGAGTAACATAAGCATTGAACTCTTCACAAGATTTTCCATTTACTAATGGATCAACAATGTCAACTTTTGTATAACCAACTTCCTTTAATGTTGCATTATATTCCTCAACCTCTACGTCGGGTATCTGTTGAGGGGGAATGGGAACTATTTGCTCATGTAATGAATGCCGACGATTTCTTGAATCTTCCCTTTTTTTTGTTTTTTATTTTCTGCTTCTTCCAGTGTAAGCACCTTCCTTGCTGACTTTCGTCCTCTATTACGTACATTCCCCATTGAAATCCACCCAAACCTGTACAAAACTATGGAATTATGTAAGTAATGATAAAAATTTGCATGTCGAACAGTTCTCTGTACGCGGGTTTAGACGAATTATGTCTTTTGATACAATAAAGCTGGCCAACACGACGCCACCCTACATTTTCTATAAAAAACATATTGCATAAGCGATATAATGCACCTCCAATATATTGCATATGTGATATTGAATTCCATCTTTTTAATGAACGGGCAGGTTTTTACAGGTTTTCCATAACACATATGCGATTTAGTGCATATGAGATATATCGCATATGCGATTTAGTGCTCACTGAATATATGCAATTTACATTTATCTATATGATGAAGATGAGGGTGATGAACATTGAGGGTGTCGATGAGCATGATGATGATGAGTATGAGGGTGAGGGTGTCGATGAGGATGAGGATGAGGGTGTCGATGATGATGAGGATGAGGGTGTCGATGAGGATGAGGCTGAGGGTGTCAATGATGATGAGGATGAGGGTCTTGATGATGGTGAGGATGAGGCTGCTGAACAATGATGAGGATGATGAGGATGATGATGATGATGACGATGATGATGATGACCATGATGATGATGATGAGGATGAGGGTGATGGTGATGATGAGGATGAGGGATGATGATAATGATGATGATGATGACGAGGATGGTGAAGATGATGAGGATGATGGTGACGATGAAGATGATGGTGATGATGAGGAGGATGATGACTATGATGATGATGATGAGGATGAGGGTGATTATGATGATGATGATGATGATGATGACCATGATGATGATGATGAGGATGAGGGTGAGGGTGATGATGATGATGATGATGAGGATGAGGATTACAATGATGATGATGAGGAGGAGGAGGATGCTGATGATGTTGAGGATGAGGGTGTCGATGAAGACGATGAGGATGATGATGATGACCATGATGATGATGATGAGGATGAGGGTGATGATGATGAGGATGAGGGTGATGATGAGGGTGATGATGATGATGATGATGAGGATGAGGATTATGATGATGAGGAGGAGGAGGAGGAGGATGGTGATGAGGATGAGGATGAGGGTGTTGATGAAGATGATGATGATGGTGAGGATGAGGGTGATGAACGATGATGATGATGATCGAGGTTGATGATGATGAGGATGAGGGTGATGATGAGGATGAGGATGAGGGTGATGATGAAGATAATGATGGACAATGATGGTGATGATGAGGAGGAGGATGAATATGATGATGATGATGAGGATGAGGGTGATGATGGTGATGAGGATGAGGGTGACGATGAAGATGATGATGAACAATGATGGTGATGATGATGAGGATGAGGGATGATAATGATAATGGTGATGATGAGGATGGTGATGATGATGAGGATGACAGTGACGATGAAGATTATGGTGAACAATGATGGTGATGATGAGGAGGATGATGAGTATGATGATGATGATGAGGATGAGGGTGATGATGATGATGATGATGATGAGGATGAGGATGAGGATTATGATGAAATGATGATAATGATGATGAGGATGTTGATCATGTTGAGGATGAGGGTGTCGATGAAGACGATGAGGATGAGGATGAGGATGAGGATGATGATGATGAGGATGAGGGTGATGATGATGAGGAGGAGGATGAGGATGAGGGTGATGATGATGATGATGATGAGGGTGAGGATTATGATGATGATGAGGATGAGGATGAGGATGAGGATGGTGATGATGATGAGGATGAGGGTGTCGATGAAGATG